>CAJNDS010000203.1:0-122500 GCA_905221605.1 Symbiodinium natans
ACGCGCACACAAAGACGCGCACACAAAGACGCGCACACAAAGACGCGCACACAAAGACGCGCACACAAAGACGCGCACACAAAGACGCGCACACAAAGACGCGCACACAAAGACGCGCACACAAAGACGCGCACACAAACACGCGCACACAAACACGCGCACACAAACACGCGCACACAAACACGCGCACCCAAACACACGCACCCAAACACACGCACACAAACACACGCACACAAACACACGCACACAAACACACGCACACAAACACACGCACACAAACACACGCACACAAACACACGCACACAAACACACGCACACAAACACACCCACACAAACACACCCACACAAACACACCCACACCCACACCCACACCCACACCCACACCCACACCCACACCCACACACACACCCACACCCACACCCACACCCACACACATCACACACACACACACACACACAAACACACACACACACAACACACAACCACACAATACCACAAACACACCCACATCCAACCCTACTCCCACCCACACCCACACCCACACCCCCACCCGCACACGCACACGCACACGCACACGCACACGCACCCACACCCACACCCACACCCACACCCACACCCACACCCACACACACACCCACACACACACCCACACCCACACCCACACCCACACCCACACCCACCCACACACCCACCCACACACCCACACCCACACACGCCCACACACGCCCACACACACACACACACACACACACACACACACACACACACACACACACACACACCCACACACCGACCGGGAGAAAGTGGTTCCATGAGCTTGGCTTCTGGGGATGATGGCAGGAGTCGAGAACATTTATGTATCACCCAGCACACCTGGCAGCTAGCACCGAGTGCAACGTGCAGACAAACAGATGCGCAGCAGTGTGCTCCGTGTGTGCAAACCGCATCACATCAGCTTGAAAGCAGGTACGTAGGAAGAACGTCCTATAGCCTGGTGAACTGCCACGAGTTGTGTGGGGCACAGTAGGCAGTCACCCTGTGCCGCTCATGCTGGAAAAGTTGTTGCAAAACAGAAGTCTCGCCAATCAGATGTCCTGCCAAACCGCCTAGCTTTTAATCAAAGTGTACACACACACAAACGCACACACCGACTGACGGTGAAACAACCAGCATCACACCTTGTGCCTTGGTGACCTCAGTGCCTTCCCCTCCTCACTGAGGTTTAGGCGAGGTTTGATCTTCAGCGCCTGTCCCGAAAGACGTTGCGCTCGGCTTTACCATTCGCTTGCGCAGTCGGGCGAGGCCTCGAAAGTCCCAGGAGTCTCCCCTGTGTCGGGGAGGCCGGCTCTCCTGCCGACGTGCACAGGGTTGCATCACCAGTCGCAGCCGGTCATGTCATGTAACTGTATATGTAACTGTATAGCAGATCATGACACACTGGGGCACGCTGTCCAGGTCGATGACAGGATCTGGAAAGCTTGGAGGCGGGGATTGTTGCAGAAGCGGCCCCGGTCCTAGACAGCTGAGATATTCTGTGTCTTGAGTGAATGCTGCACATCGTGTGTGTCTTGGTGCATGGCGCTTGCCCTTGTGAGCTCGGTGGGCGAAAAGTGGCTCCAACTGTCAAGGCTCAACTACACATTGACTGGGGAAGTTAATTGAATTTCAGAATCCAGAGTAGGCATTTGACGCTAGATATGAAACGCGAAAATCATGACGTCGCACGGACATGAAAATCAAAAGTATGGACTCATGGACGTCACGCTCAATTTTGTTTCTGAAATTAAGCGCCCAGCCAACCAAACTCAAGGGCCTTGAGGCTCCAATCTAAGGAAACCCTAAATGCATAGACAAACAAAAGACTGCCCTAAAACTCACTCAACCCCTGCAGCAGTAAAAAAGAGCCTACCTGGGCCACCCTGAAACAACCCCAAAGCGTGAGTGGACTTTGGAGCTGCAGGCCTTGTGGGTTTGAGTGCTTGGGGAGGGTTTAGGCCCTAGGAGTCCTAGGGCTTGCTGGTGCCAAACCAGGTCCTTAATTTGGCTTACTTGTGACGCCACGAAGTTGGATTTGAAAAATGACGTCGTTGACGTTGCTATAATTTGTACAGACTTATGCCGCTGACAAAGCTTGCAGAACTGGAGTAGCTGGAGCAAAACTTGTATCAGATGATACGAGTAGGTAGATGTGATTTCGGCGAGGAAGGTAGCTCTGAGGAGCGGGCCCTGTCTACTCGCTCAAAGATGCGGGTCACGGCAGGAGGCATCACCATGGCCCTTTGGGCGTGCCTGCGACGTAAACCCCAATCATTCATCGGTCAGCACTGGCTCAACCTCTCAGCACGACATCTAACCTCTCACTCAGAACCGGACATGGGCGACTCTAGAGTCCGCCCCCTGTCCATGCCACCCCTCACGTCAGGATGGATCCAGCAGCCATTTTGAAGACTAGCTAAGACACCTGCACGAAATGGCCGCAAGGATAAGCTGCAAGCACAGCCTTGCGACATGCTGCGACCGCTGTGATCTGGAGTGTCTCTGTGACAGGCACTCCGGGACTGCCAATTTTGCGAAGTAGCTCGCGTCGAGATTGGACAAAGCCGGGATTGTGGACAAAGCCGTAAATCGTGCGGCATCTTTGATGCCGCGACGTTGGGTGTGGCAGATCTGTACTGCCTGGGTCTGTGCGTGCATAAAAATTGCAGATTATTTCGACAGGCTGCGGGATACCTTGTTCGGCTCCGCTCGCTTTTTCTGATTTTTTTAATTTTGCTGGCCACACGGCTCACTTAAACATCCTGCAAGGCTTGGGCGGCATTCCTGCTGTCACTGTACCTTCAGTAGATAGAATTATATATATATATGTATATATATATATATATATAATTATATATATATATATATATATAGAGAGAGTGTGTGTGTGTGTGTGTGTGTGTGTGTGTCTGTGTGTGTCTGTGTGTGTGTGTGTGTCTGTGTGTGGTCTGTGTGTGTGTGTGTGTCTGTGTGTGTCTGTGTGTGGGTCTGTGTGTCTGTGTGTGGTCTGTGTCTGTGTGTGTCTGTGTGTGTCTGTGTGTGTCTGTGTGTGTCTCTGTGTGTGTCTGTGTGTGTGTGTGTGTGTGTGTGTGTGTGTGTGTGTGTCTGTGTCGTGTGTGTGTGTGTGTGTGTGTGTGTGTGTGTGTGTGTGTGTGTGTGTGTGTGTGTGTGTGTGTGTGTGTGTGTGTGTGTGTGTGTGTGTGTGTGTGTGTGTGTTTGTGTACACATATGTACATACGTGTATATGCACATGCTCATTCTGCGTGTATACTTGTACGCCATTTCCCTGCTGCCCAGCTTGCAAGGGCAAGCATCTTCTACATGGTGTTCTAGAAACGAGACAAACGGTCATCCTGCTTCACTCCTTTGGAAGCCGACAGAGCTTGATTTCAACACAACTTAGAATTGACTGTAATTGGCCATCAGCCTGAGCTGTTCAGCGCGATTCTCAGCTCGATTTTCAGGGCTGCAAAGTAGTTCCGATCGGCATCCTCACCTTCGCCGTTTTCGAACAAATAGTAGGCACGTTCCAGAACCCGTCTTTCAAAGTTCTGCTCCGGGCCCTCCTTGGAAGTCCTCCTCGCCTTCTTTCCAGTGACCTCAAGTTTTGGAGACTCAATCGACTCAATCCAGAGCACCCCCGACACCCCTCATTTTCAAAAAAAATAAGCGCTTTAAGCGCTTGATGTTCATATTTTAATTCCCAAGCTGCCTCAAACGAGTGCTGGGCGGACGCCCCGTAGACTTTATCTACGCCACCAGTGCTGGTGCTGCTACTGGCTGGGTCACCTGCGGGCGCTGTGCTGGAGGTGCTCTTTCGCTTCCTTTGGCCCTGCCTGTCATGACTGTCATGGTCATGCTGATCATTCGCATGGCTTGTGTTGACGGCCCTGCCGTGCTCACTGCCGGCTGTGTTGCCGTGCTGGACAAGGGGATTGGGCCCACTTGGTTGATTCCTTTCATGTTCGGAATCAATAGGTCCAAGAGGTGAGTCCTGGATTGTCTTGCTTGTGGGTGGGGCGCTGTCTACCGCAAACAGAAAGTTGGAGAGGTTCTGCGGCGGCTGACAGCCTTCGGCTTTCTGTGGGGACGAAGCGGCGTCGACCGCGGAGGTGTCAGATGGCTGGAAGAACAGGAAGTCCGCAAAGCTCGAACTCTGCGTTGGTGCAATTGGTGTTGGTTTGGCATCCAAGGTCTTGCTGGAAGTTGCTGATCCAGAAGGCTTTGACTTCGGGCTTGGCGGACGGCACGTCTTTGCTCGGCCTGTGCTCACCTTGTCAGATTCTGAGCCTTCAATGGGCATGGGCCTCGGGCTGATGTCCAGCTGCTCGATCGCTTCAGAGAACCGCACCATCTTCTGGGGTCTGGGTCGGCTGGCATCCCTAAGAACCGGCATCAGAGATTGAGAAGATCTTGCTGCGGAGGGCATTGAGGATACACTGGCCGAGGCATTCCCGAATGCGCCATTTGTGCTCACTGTCACCTCGGTCGCTGGATGAAAGGGTGTTTGGAATGGGGGACTGCCCTCCAGCGCCCTGTGGTTCCATGCCACTTCGCGCTTCAGCAAAGGGTGGCTCTGCTCTGCTGGTAGATCTTGAGAGCGTGCATGCTGCCTCCGGCGAGCATCAGCCGCTGGCTTCGCAGCCTGGCTCGTGGGGGCTCGGTACTTGTTGTCTTCCCTACTTTTTCGGTGTGTGTGGGGGGGGGGGGGAGTTTCTGACGTCCCTGAAGAGGCTTTTGGAGGGCTACGCTTGTGACAACAGCAACTGCTCGAACAAAACCTTAAACCCACAAGTGCAAAACTGCCTGAACCCCAATGGATGTAATGGAAGTCTTGAAGGAACTTCTTTCTTCTTGTTTTTTTTGGGGGGGTCCGGCTACACTCCCTTCAATCGCCCAACCTCAGCCGGAGTTTCTGCGGAGAGCGGACGGTTCTCGAGCGCGCCCTCGGCGTCCTCAATATGATTACTTGAGGCCTCTGCTCGCACTCCGGCACCTGCTGCAGGCTGACCTGGAATCGTCGGCACTCTCGGAGGTGGAATTGTCGACGCTCCTGTGCCTGTGCCCGGAATGGTGGCTGCTGCTGGGGTGCTGGGCACTCCAATTCCTCCAGGCTGACCTGGAGTCGTCTTTGCTCCTGGTTGAGCCTCCTGCACCCCAATGGACGTCTTGAAATCTTCCTCCGCTTTCTTGGCGGCAGCTTCTCTGGCCAAGCGCTCCTCATCCGCCTTTCTTGCTGGCCCTTTTGCAGCTTCTCTGGCCAAACGCGCCTCCTCCGCCTTTCTTGCTGGCTCTTTGGCTGCTGCTTCTCTGGCTAAGCGCTCCTCCTCCGCCTTTCTTGCTGGCTCTTTTGCAGCTTCTCTGGCCAAACGCGCCTCCTCCGCATTTCTTGCTGGCTCTTTGGCTGCCTCCTGTGCCAAGCGCTCTTCTCCGGCTTTCTTGGCTGCTGCTTCTCTGGCCAAGCGCTCCTCCTCCGCCTTTCTTGCTGGCTCTTTTGCAGCTTCTCTGGCCAAACGCGCCTCCTCCGCATTTCTTGCTGGCTCTTTGGCTGCTGCTTCTCTGGCCAAGCGCTCCTCCTCCGCCTTTCTTGCTGGCTCTTTTGCAGCTTCTCTGGCCAAACGCGCCTCCTCCGCATTTCTTGCTGGCTCTTTGGCTGCCTCCTGTGCCAAGCGCTCTTCTCCGGCTTTCTTGGCTGTTGCTTCTCTGGCCAAGCGCTCCTCCTCCGCCTTTCTTGCTGGCTCTTTTGCAGCTTCTCTGGCCAAACGCGCCTCCTCCGCATTTCTTGCTGGCTCTTTGGCTGCCTCCTGTGCCAAGCGCTCTTCTCCGGCTTTCTTGGCTGCTGCTTCTCTGGCCAAGCGCTCCTCCTCCGCCTCTCTTGCTGGCTGTTTTGCAGCTTCTCTGGCCAAACGCGCCTCCTCCGCCTTTCTTGCTGGCTCTTTGGCTTCCTCCTGCACCAAGCGCTCTTCTTCCGCTTTCTTGGCCGCGGCTTCTCTGGCCAAGCGCTCCTCCTCCGCCTTTCTTGCGGGCTCTTTGGCTGCCTCCTGCACCAAGCGCCCTTCTTCCGCTTTCTTGGCTGCAGATTCTGTGGCCAAACGCTGCTCCTCTGCCTTCTCATCTGCCTTTCGTGCCAGGTACGCTTCTTTTGCTGGCTGGGCTGCACTGGCTGATACCTTGGCCAAGGGGTCCTTCTCTTCGTTCAGTGCAGCCTCCTCGGCGGCTGCGACTTTGGTTTGTGAGTCCTCCGAATCTTGGCCATCGGTGGCCTCGGATGCTGCGACAAGCACACACAGCGATTGCACATGGAAAGAAGGGAGGGGTGGGGGAGGGAAGCTTCCATGCGATCAAGCCTGCTACAGCTGCCCAAAACCCACAGAGCTGATAGGTTTAGCCGCCATACGCAACCCTTTCAGGGATTAAAAGGGGCACTTTCTTCCCCAATTAAACCTTAAACCCTAAACCCTACACCCAAGCTCAGTAAGATCATTTGCTGGGGTCCACACCTTCGGCGCCAGCCGGCAAGTTTCCAGGTGGGTTCGGAGGCGCTGGCGTTGCGCAGTGTCCTGGTGGGCTGCTTAGGGTTCCGGGTTTTCTTGGCTTAGGGTTTGGGGTTTAGGGTTGGAGACCATGAATTAAAGCAACTCCAGAGCCCTAAAGGATTGAGCTCCAAGCCTTCGGAACCTAAGCCTTCAAGCCCCGGCAGGAACTTCTTTCTTCTTGTTCTTTGGAGGGGGGGGGGGGGGGCCGAAGCTCAGACTGGGACAAGGCATGTAGGGCAATGGTCGTTCTACAGTTAGGGATTGAGGCTTTGACTTAAGGGTTCGGACCCCTGTTGGTCCGTTATTTCTTTTTGATCATTGCTTGGGTTTCTTAGATGTTACAGGGTGTTGTGAGCTTTGAGGCCTTGCTTTGGGCAGAGGTACTCTGCGGCGTCTTCGGCCTTTTCAAAGTTGTGTCGTGGTCGAGGTTCTCTAGAATTCTTGGCTTGGGGAGTTTTCTGCACAAAGCAAGCGTGTTCAGGGCACCTGAAGGTGCAAATCTTAGTTCGCAGCTGCTGGGGCAAGAAAGGGTCAGGTTACACTCCCTTCAATCGCCCAGCCTCAGCCGGAGTTTCTGCAGAGAGCGGACGGTTCTCGAGCGCGCCCCCGGCGTCCTCAACATCATTACTTGAAGCCTCTGCTCGCAGGATGCTTGCAGCTTCTGGGTTTCAGGTCCCAACCTCCCAACCTCCCACTCCCACCGACGCCGTGAGGCCTCTGCTGGAGCATCTGCAAACGTGGGGGAGAGGTTGTCTGCGGCGTCTTCGACCTTTTTAACATCTTTTTGTGGTCGAGGTTCTGTAGAACTCTTGGCTTGGCAGGTACAATATGGCGGTTTACGATATTCGAGGTTACCTTTTGGGGTCCCGATGAGAGGGAAGCCGACTATTTAGGGGTCTATTTTAGGGGTCCCTACTTGCGTAGCATGCGCAAGGCAAGCGTGTTCAAGGCTTCTGACGGTGCAAATCTGAGCACTTCTTCTGCGCAAGAGATGGAGTTGCAAAATGCAACCTTCCTCATAATTGCCCGGCCTTAGGCGGAGATTCTGCGAGCAGACGCAAGGATGCTGTAGCAGTAGGTTCGTGGTGCAGCATTGGGGGAGCTCCCTCCTCCCCCTCCCCCTCTCCCCAGTGCCGTGCGGCCTCCGCTGGAGCATCTGCAGATTTGGGGCAGTGCTGTGCGGCGTCTTCTGCCTTTCATGACCGAGGTTTTCCGGGATTCCTGACTTAGGGCCTTAGGGCCTAGGGGGCAGTGTGGTCAGGAGCATGCTCAGGACTTCTGAAGGTGCAAATCTTAGCTCGTAGCTTCTGGACAAAAGGCAGTACCCTTCCAATTGCCCAGCCTCAGCTGGAGTTTCTGCGGAGAGCGGACGTAAGTTCTGGTGCTTCTCGAGGGTCTGCGCCTGCGATAGTAGGTTTAGGCTTCGATAGGGGCTTCCGAAATATGAGGGTTGCCCTTTTTTGGTACGGGGTGGGGGAGGGGGGGGGGGGTTCCTGCAATAAGGCTTTTGTTTCAATTTGCTGGGGCTATCTTCGGGGAACTCCCTACTTGGGAAAGTACCGAATCGACGGCTTGCAAGGCGCCTGGGGATGTCTCCGATCCGTGATCCAACTAAACCCCGAACCCTTTTGAACCCTTTTGAACCCTTTTGAACCCTTTTGAACCCTTTTGAACCCTTTTGAACCCTTTTGAACCCTTTTGAACCCTTTTGAACCCTTTTGAACCCTAAACCCTAAACCCTAAACCCTAAAGAAGCTGCTTCATCCTAGGACTGAGGGCCACGCCAGTCAACCCCCGAACCCTAAACCCCAAACTACTATTTGCTTAAGAACACCCACCCCCCAACCAAAAAAAATCCTTATAAGGGCAATATAGGGATTATTGTTGTATATTATATATATATATATGCTATATATGTATGTATGTTTCGGGGGTTCTTAAGCAAATACTAGTGAACCCGTGGAAGATGCGGGATGCAACCATAGAGCCTGTTGCACCAGAGACTGTAGAACCAGATGCGTCGAGCTGGCGTCGGAAGGCGCATCATGATCGGAGGCCTTGCGCCAGCATTGTGTGAATGCGTCTCCCATGTATCACAATTCTGCAAAAACAGCTCGCGCTCGTCACGCAGGGGTTTTTGGGGTGGGGTTTGGAGCGCGGGGGTTGGAAACTACTTCCGGGCTTTAGCTTCCTTCCAAATGAAACTTGAATGGTTTAGGGTTTGGGGTTGAGGGGAGCTTAAGACTATTAGCCTACAAATGACAAATGAGGCCAAAACGCGAAGGACCCGCGTTTCATCCAACCCCCGATGTCCTCCAGATTCGCTCCGAGCACGTCTTCGATCTCCCGGATGTCGCGAGCCTCCTTGTCCTGTCAGAACGAAACCTTCAATTTTGAACCCTTCCTGAACACGTGCGATCACGCCCCAAGCTCCTACAACCCACTTAAAGACTCTAAATCCTCAAGCCTGAACTTAAAAACTGCCGAAGCCCCTAGGACCGAAACCCCCACAAGCTGGGAGGGCCTAGGGCCCTTTCGAAACCTAAACAAATCCTGACCCGCGCGGTTCATGAAAGACCTTTGGGGTTTCGCAAGTATGAGTGCCCAACATCGCCCTGCATTTGCAGTCTGTATATACTCAGAATCTAACCCCGATTGCCCAGAGATTCGACCGAGGTCCGTGGGCAGTTTCGTGGCTTGGCCGTGTTGGAGCTTTATGATGCTTCCTTATTTGGTCGGGGTTTAGGGCTTAAGATTAAATCAAATATCGGATGTCCTCCTCCTCAGCTGGGCCATGGGACTCAACATCTTCACCGACCTCGGCTCGACTTCGACTTACGCCAGCGAAGCCTTCGAACAGTGTAGACCAGAACATCAAGTCTTGAAACAACATTTCCAACATGAAGACAGGCAAAGGGGGACGCAACCCACCAGATTTCCGGGCCTTCCATGAAGGGAGACAAGGGGAGACAAGCATATCGACCAGTCGGAAATTCTTGGAAGGAACTGGCAACCCCAACAGTCTACTGTTTGTAGGAATCATCGGGTGAACCATCTAGGCTCCTGTGATAGGGTCTTGAAGATGGATCGCTTGGCACCCGGCTGGAAGAGCCTGAATGGCATCCTTCGCAGACTGCTCATGGTTGGATTTGTTGGCTCGTTCGCGAAACTCCAATTCTCAACTGACAATTCTGTCTGCAACCCCCAAACAAGTTGAATGCGGGTCCTCTTCGGCTGCATCAGAGACTTCAATGGCTTCGGCGTCGCTCCGACACTCTTCTCCATGTGCTCCTCGCTTCTCTGCTTCCTGTCCAGCATCCTGAGAGCCCTCGCCCTTCACAGGAAGGGCCTTCAAGTCTTCTTCTTGTTCAGGCACCTGATCAAAGCGATCCCGGCCGAGTCCAAGCATGCCCAAGCCTAAGCCCACTAAACCGCGAGCTACTCAGGTCCTGTCCTAATCCCTTGCTGACGCCACGGGCTGCAATTCCACAGAACAAACACGCCAGACCTCCAGGCCCTACCACAGTCCGTGCTTTTACAGCCCGCCGTCCTAAACCCCTAAACTGCAAACTCGAAACATGGTCCATGAGCTCGGCTGTCAATGCTTTCAATCGCAACACCCGAGATCCCTGCGGCACAACCCCAAGGACCCCAATCATCACTGTCGACAGAGGTCGCCTCACTCTTTGACGGTGATCGCGGATTCGGGCTGATCTCTCTGGTCTCCACTGCATCAGAAAAACTGAGTGTCTTCCTCGGCTTGTGGCGGCCTGCATCCCGAAGAATCGGTCGTCTCTCCGGGTACGATGCGCCGGAAGACGACGATCCTTCAGCGCTTTTGAAGCACACAGCAGCTTCCGAAGCCGCAGCCTCACAGGGAACTTCGTCCGGCCGACTTTCCAAGGCCGTCCATGAGCGCCACGACGTTGTGTGCTTCATCTCAGGATTATCCTGGAGAAGGCCCCAGGGGATGTGTTGGATGTGTGGGCGCTGGCCCGCGTTAAGTGAATTGTTGCTGACACAAATCCTCTGATCTTGCGAACCGAGTTGGCTATGGTTGGAACAAAGTGGTCTCGCTACGTCCCCCTCTGCTTCATTAGGCGCAGCTACATAGGATTGGCCCCAAGCAGCAAGCCTGCTTCAATTGCACCACGGCCGCACCGTTGGCCACCAGTGCCCTAGGCGCTTCCGCAGGCTCCTCCTCTGGCTCTGGCAGCCCTTCTCTGGCTGTCCGAACTGGCTCCTGCATGAATAAAGGGTGCTGGCAGTGAAGATCAAGGTAATTAAGAACAAAGGCACTGGTGTGGATCGTAACACTGGCACCTTTCTCGTAGCAGTCATGGCATGTCTCGCGCAACCGTGCACCCCAAGCACTGCATGGCATGTTGGTGGGGGGGAGGGGGGTGTGCTTGATGTCTTTGATTGCAATCTTCGGTCGATGTTTCTGAACACAGGACAGGCCACATCCGCCTGTCCTGCCACTTGTGGCAACCAATCTGCTTGGTCCGTGCAAACAGTTCTGAGTTTTTTAAATTCTAGCCCGAACCCCTAAGCCCTGAACGACAAGCTTGTCTTCTGTCGGCTGGGGTGGAGGGGGGGGGGGGGGCGGGAGGGGGTGCATCGAAAGAGTTGGGTGACAGAAGCTGTTGGCTCCAAAAGGGGCTTTGCCACAGGGATTTCGGGTGTTGCGATTGAAAGCATTAACAGTCTCACCCATGGGCCAAAAGCTGCACCTTGGCAAGGTTCAGGGTTTAGATATGCACAGCTTTGGTTCGAAAGGCGTTCGTGTCATGGGAAGAACGCCACGTGAACTGCGACCAAAGTCCGGTAGTGCGATCGGGACTGCTGGCAAAGGCTGCATAGGGGTCTTCTTGGTGGCGCCATTTCGGTATTCATCAGCACATGACGACGCAGACTGCCAGAGCCTTTAGTACTGACAATGAGTTACGGCCCTATCAACCGTGCAGAGAAGCCGTGGGCCTCAGGTCCAGCATCCTCTGTGGCCAGCGCCTGTCGATCGGAAAGCGCAATGTGTTTTAGTTCAGCGTTAATTCAGCGGCTGCTTGGTTTGGACTGGGGCCGGGGATTGGCCGACACGACTCACCGAGGTTTCAGGGACGTTCTTTCTGGTATCACTGTCGGACACAGGCAGCCCCCCCCCCCCCAGCATCGGCTGCCTCATCAAGTGCTTGGTCCTCCTTTGAGCCACCGGCATCCTCCCAAACAAACGAGCCGGACTCATCAGCCTCGGGCGCATCATCGGCGGATTCATCTTCAGCTTCAGGGACGTTCTCTCCAGCATCACCGACATCGGCTGCCTCGTCGACCGCCTTGCCCTGCTTCGCACCGCCTGGAGTGCCGCCCTCTGGGTCAGCATCCTCGGCCTCATGAAGCGGGATCTGGCAGTCATCCTTCAATGCACCCGACCCGGACTGATCGGCCTCAACCGCATCATCGGCGGCTTCATCTTCGGCGACACGGACATGCTCTGCAGCATCGCCGTCGACACGGGCAGCCTCCCCAACATCGGCTGCCTCGTCGACCGCCTTGCCCTGCTTCGCGCCGCTTGGAGTGCCGCCCTCTGGGTCAGCATCCTCGGCCTCACAAAGCGGGATCTGACGGTCAACCTTCAAAGCACCGGACCCTGACTGATCGGCCTCGGCCGCATCATCGGCGGCTTCATCTTCGGCGACAGGGACATGCTCTGAAGCATCGCCGTCGACACGGGCAGCCTCCCCAACATCGGCTGCCTCGTCGACCGCCTTGCCGTGCTTCGCGCCGCTTGGAGTGCCGCCCTCTGGGTCAGCATCCTCGGCCTCACAAAGCGGGATCTGGCTGTCATCCTTCAAAGCACCCGACCCGGACTGATCGGCCTCAACCGCATCATCGGCAGCTTCATCTTCGGCGTCAGGGACATGCTCTCCAGCATCACCGTCGACACGGGTAGCCTCTCCAGCATCGGCTGCCTCATCAACTGCCTTGTCCTGCTTCGAACCACCGGCAGTGTCATTCTCTAGCTCATGAATCGCGATCTCAATGTCATCCGCGTTGTTCTGTCGGCCCTCGGCCGAACCAACCTCCTGCGCACCATCGCACTCTTTGTTGTGCATGGAACCAGCTTTGCCCGCATCAGGAGGCACATCGGCCTCAGACACATCGCCTTCCACCTCCTCATGGCTTTGCTCCGATCCTGAGCAGTCTTCCTGTCGCTCCTCTTCAGAACCCTCCACGTCGGCAGAGCCTTGTGACGAATACTTATCTGAGTACTCGTCGTACTCGTCCCCCTCCTCATCCTCTTCAGGGGCCGTGACTTCTTCGCACCTGTCATCCGATCCAGACTCGTCTGAGCACTCCTCCTCATCCTCTGCCGCGCGGTCTGACGCGTCGACGCTTGCATCTTCCTCCTCCTCGAGGGTTTTGGGTTCGGTTTGGGGGGTAAGGAGCTTGTGGGGATTTAAGGTTTTGGGGTTGAGGGGTGTAGGGCTTCCCTCCGCCACCCAACCCTTAGCCCCAAACCCCTAAACCCCTAACCCCCACCCTAAACTTCCCCTCCCCTCAAACAGGTGCGGGGCCCGTTTCCGAAACCCAACAGCTCCTGAAACCCCATGCTAGGGGCCCATCGAAGGATTTGTCAAGGCCTGGCCCTCTGAATCCACGTGTTACATAAGGGTCCCCCCGTCGTCATGATGCTTGCAAGTTATATTGAATCACAAGGCTGCAAGAGTACCTTGCACTGGCCAGATACTTTGATGTTTTATCACAAAGCCCTAAGTACAGAAGTGCCTGCGCTTCCTCGTCGTGGACATCGCCACACCGCATCTCTGCCTGCATGACCGACGCAGAGCCACAGGGTTTAAGGCTCCGTACAGTTTAATTGTGATTCAGCGTTTGGGCCTCTCTTTTTACAGTTGGCTCAACACACTCACTCTACTGGCTCCATTTCGGTATTCGGCAGCACATGACGGCACACACGGCCAAGAGTCTTCAAAGCTGACGACAGAGCTCTGGGCCTCAAGGCCAGCATCCTCTGTGACCAGCGCCTGTCAGTTCAAAAGTGCAATGTGCGCGGTGAAGTACGGCTGCTACTTTGTCTGCACTTGGTATCCGGCATGACTCACTAAGCAGTCGGTCTTTGGCCTGCCTTTGGCACCGGAGACTGTGGAAGATGGACCGAGCTGGCGTCGGAAGGTACATCATCTGAGGCCTCGCCAACATTGCCAGCACATCTGCCCCACCGTGCATCACGTTGCTGGGAGAGTTGCTTCCACTGGCTGCATGCTCTCAGGCCTTCATGACAGACCCAAGCAATTAAGCCCTTTCCCCAAGGCACACACTCAACCACCAAACATGCCCAAACAACAACCGCCAAAAGAACCTGTAAATCCCGAAGTCATGACTCAGATGGGGGTTTCCGAAAATAGGGGGTACCCTTTTTAGGGCTCTTGTAAAAGGATTCTAGTACTTTGGGGTATCTTTTGGGGTACCCCTATTTTCGGAAATCCCCAGATTACTGGTGAGCCAGACTTACAAGCCACTCCTCTATTCAGGGCGGGGAGGACCCACTATGGCAAAGGACGCATGGGTCTTCTTGGTGGCAAAATTTCAGTATTCAGCTGCACTGCACATGACGACACAGACTCCCAAGAGTCTTTAAACCGACAATGAGTTACGGCCCTGTCAACCGTGCAGAGAAGCCGTGGGCCTCAGGTCCAGCATCCTCTGTGGTCAGCGCCTCAAGCGCAATGTGCTTTCGTTTAGCATTTATTCCAGTGGCTACTTGGTTTTGGCGGGGGATTAGCCGACATGACTCACCGAGGTTTCAGGGACGTTCTTTCTGGTATCACTGTCGGCACAGGCAGCCCCCCAGCATCGCCTGCCTCATCAAGCGCTTGGTCCTCCTTTGAGCCACCGGCATGCAGCGTGACGTCACCATCCTCCTCCCAAACACCCGAGCTAGACTCATCAGCCTCGGACGCATCATCGGCGGATTCATCTTCGGCTTCAGGCACATTCTCTCCAGCATCACCGTCATCGGCTGCCTCGTCGACCGCCTTGCCCTGCTTCGCCCTGCCTGGAGTCTCACCCTCTGGGTCAGCATCCTCGGCCTCATGAAGCGGGATCTGGCTGTCATCCTTCAAAACACCCGACCCGGACTGATCGGCCTCGGCCGCATCATCGGCGGCTTCATCTTCGGCGTCAGGGACATGCTCTCCAGCATCGCCGTCGACACAGGCAGCCTCCCCAACATCGGCTGCCTCGTCGCCCGCCTTGCCCTGCTTCGCACCGCCTGGAGTGTCGCCCTCTGGGTCAGCATCCTCGGCCTCATGAAGCGGGATCGGGCTGTCATCCTTCAAAGCACCCGACCCGGACTGATCGGCCTCGGCCGCATCATCGGCGGCTTCATCTTCGGCGTCAGGGACATGCTCTCCAGCATCGCCGTCGACACAGGCAGCCTCCCCAACATCGGCTGCCTCGTCGACCGCCTTGCCCTGCTTCGCACCGCCTGGAGTGTCGCCCTCTGGGTCAGCATCCTCGGCCTCATGAAGCGGGATCTGGCTGTCATCCTTCAAAGCACCCAACCCGCACTGATCGGCCTCGGCCGCATCATCGGCGGCTTCATCTTCGGCGTCAGGGACATGCTCTCCAGCATCGCCGTCGACACAGGCAGCCTCCCCAACATCGGCTGCCTCGTCGACCGCCTTGCCCTGCTTCGCACCGCCTGGAGTGTCGCCCTCTGGGTCAGCATCCTCGGCCTCATGAAGCGTGTCATCCTCCAAAGCACCCGACCCGGACTGATCGGCCTCGGCCGCATCATCGGCGGCTTCATCTTCGGCGTCAGGGACATGCTCTCCAGCATCGCCGTCGACACGGGCAGCCTCCCCAACATCGGCTGCCTCGTCGACCGCCTTGCCCTGCTTCGCACCGCCTGGAGTGTCGCCCTCTGGGTCAGCATCCTCGGCCTCATGAAGCGGGATCTGGCTGTCATCCTTCAAAACACCCGACCCGGACTGATCGGCCTCGGCCGCATCATCGGCGGCTTCATCTTCGGCGTCAGGGACATGCTCTCCAGCATCGCCGTTGACACAGGCAGCCTCCCCAACATCGGCTGCCTCGTCGACTGCCTTGCCCTGCTTCGCACCGCCTGGAGTGTCACCCTCTGGGTCAGCATCCTCGGCCTCATGAAAGGGGATCTGGCTGTCATCCTTCAAAGCACCCGACTCGGACCGATCGGCCCCGGCCGCATCATCGGCGGCTTCATCTTCGGCTTCAGGGACATGCTCTCCAGCATCACCGTCGACACAGGCAGCCTCTCCAGCATCGGCTGCCTCGTCAACTGCTTTGTCCTGCTTTGAACCACCGGCAGTGTCGTTCTCTAGCTCATGAATCGCGATCTCAATGTCATCTGCGTTGCCAACCTCCTGCGCATCATCGCACTCTTTGTTGTGCACGTGACCAGCTTTGCCCGCATCAGGAGGCACATCGGCCTCAGATACATCGTCTTCCTCCTCCTCCTCCTCCTCATAGCTGTACTCCGATCCTGAGCCTGAGCAGTCTTCCTGTCGCTTCTCTTCAGAACCCTCCACGTCGGCAGAGCCTTGTGACGAATGCTCATCTGAGTACTCGTCGTACTCGTCGTACTCGTCCTCCCCATCCTCTTCAGAGCCCGCGACTTCTTCGCCCCCGTCATCCGATCCAGATTCGTCTGAGTACTCCTCCTCATCCTCTGCTGCGCGGTCTGAGGCATCGACCTTTACATCTTCCTCCTCGTCCACCTCCTCCTCTTCATAGCTGTACCCGCAATGCTCGTCGCATGCGTCGTCACATGCACGACTTGGCTTCACTGTCCTACCTTCTGCATCGGCATACTTCTCCACTGAGCCCTGTGACGAGTACTCACCTGAGAACTCTGCTGGAGCATCTGCAGACGTGGGGCAGAGGTTGTCTGCGGCGTCTTCGACCTTTTCAACATCTTTTTTGTGGTCGAGGTTCTCTAGAACTCTTGGCTTGGCAGGTACTATATGGCGGTTTACGATATTTGTGGTACCTTTTGGGGCTATTCGGGGGTCAAAATATTTTAGGGGTCTCCTTACTTGCGTAGCATGCGCCGGGCAAGCGTGCTCAGGGCTTCTGACAGTGCAAATCTGAGCACTTCTTCTGCGCAAGAGATGGAGTTGCAAAATGCAACCTTCCTTCTAATTGCCCGGCCTCAGGCGGAGATTTTGCGAGAGGACGCAAGTTCTCGGACGCGCCCTCGGCGTCCTCAACATCATTGCAGCTAGCTTCTGCTCGCAGGATGCTGTAGCAGTTTGCAGATTCCTCCCCCTCTCCCCAGTGCCGTGAGGCCTCCGCTGGAGCATCTGCAGATGTGGGGCAGTGCTCTGCGGCGTCTTCTGCCTTTTCATGACCGAGGTTGTCTGCATTCCTGACTTAGGGCCTTAGGGGGTACTGTGGTCAGGAGCATGCTCAGGACTTCTGAAGGTGCAAATCTTAGCTCGTAGCTTCCGGACAAAAGGCGTTACCCTTCCAATTGCCCAGCCTCAGCTGGAGTTTCTGCGGAGAGCGGCCGCAAGTTCTCGGGCAAGCCCTCGGCGTCCTGCATAGCTTGAATTTTGCTGTAGGGTTTAGAGTTCAGGCATGCGATTTCAGGTTCAGCGCTGAGGTTCTCGGCGCCTCCTGCTTGGGGTCACCATGGATGCCTTCACGGTGCTTCTCGAGGGTCTGCGCCTGCGATAGGCTTCGATAGGGGCTTCCGAAAAATCAGGGTTGTGCTTTTTTGTAGGGGTTGGGGGGGGGGGGGGGTTCCTGCAATAAGGCTTTTGTTTCAATTTGCTGGGGCTATCTTCGGGGAACCCCCATTTGGGAAAGTACCGAATCGACGGCTTGCAAGGAGCCTGGGGATGTCTCCGGTCTGTGATCCAACTAACCCCCGAACCCTAAACCCTAAACTCTAACTCTAAACTACTATTTGCTAAGAACCTGCCCCCAAAATTTATAATAAACAAGAAGAGTATTATTCCTTATAAAGATAATATGAGCGACCGTCAAGACTATAGAGGTCGGGCCTAGGTCGCGTAATAGGGGTGTCGCTTTCCCCGTCGCTTTACCAGGGTTTTGCATGGTTTTGGTGCAACCCGTCGCTTTACAGAGGTTTTGTCTTACGGGCTACTCAAACAAGGGGCGTCGCTTCTCAGTGTTCCTCGTCGGCTTACAGGGTTTTCGACACTTCAGCACGCAAAAGTCCTACCAAGATAAAACCGCAAGTACCATAGTTTTGACTCATTTTGACCCTTGCTCATGTAGGGATTATTGTTTTAGACTTTTTGGGGGCTGCGCCTGCGATAGCATGTTGTCGGGTTCCATGAGGGTTTCCGAAAACGGGTATCAGTGTTGGGGGAGGGAGGGGTGGCGTACCTATAAATACCCATGGACGGATTGAAGGGAGTCTCGGTTCAGTGATCGGGCCTGTTGCACCACAGACTGTGGAACCGGATGGGCCGAGCTGACATCATCTGAGGCCTCGCCGAGGGCTTGAGTGTTCGGTGCTTGGGCCTCCCTTATAACAATCGAGACAAAAAAGGGTTCGAAAGGCGTTCGTGTCATGCACGTGAATCTGCGACACAGTCCGGTAGTGCGATCGGGACTATTGACTACTGGTGAGCCCAACAACCTCTGATTTCAGGCAGGCTTAAGACAAACAAGCCACTCGTCTATTGAGGGCCGGCAGGACCCACTATGGCAAAGGGCGCATAGGTCTTCTTGGTCGGTATTCAGCTGCACATGACGACACAAACTCCCAAGAGTCTTTAATACTGACAACGAGTTACGGCCCTGTCAACCGTGCAGAGAAGCCGTGGGCCTCAGGTCCCGCATGCTCTGTGGCCAGCGCCTATCGATCGGAAAGCGCAATATGCTGTAGTTTAGCGCTAATTCCAGTGGCTACTCGGTTTGGACTGGGGCCGGGGATTGGCTGACATGACTCACCAAGGTTTCAGGGACGTCCTTTCTGGTATCACTGTCGACACAGGCAGCCCCCCAGCATCGCCTGCCTCATCAACTGCTTGGTCCTCCTTTGAGCCACCTGCGTGCAGCGTGACGTCACCATCCTCCTCCCAAACACCCGAGCCGGACTCATCAGCCTCGGGCGCAGCATGGGCTCCAGGTACGTTCTCTCCAGCATCACCGTCATCGGCTGCCTCGTCGACCGCCTTGCCCTGCTTCGCACCGCCTGGAGTGTCGCCCTCCGGGTCAGCATCCTCGGCCTCATGAAAGGGGATCTGGCTGTCATCCTTCAAAGCACCCGACTCGGACCGATCGGCCCCGGCCGCATCATCGGCGGCTTCATCTTCGGCTTCAGGGACATGCTCTCCAGCATCACCGTCGACACAGGCAGCCTCTCCAGCATCGGCTGCCTCGTCAACTGCTTTGTCCTGCTTTGAACCACCGGCAGTGTCGTTCTCTAGCTCATGAATCGCGATCTCAATGTCAACTGCGTTGCCAACCTCCTGCGCATCATCGCACTCCTTGTTGTGCACGTGACCAGCTTTGCCCGCATCAGGAGGCACATCGGCCTCAGATACATCGTCGTCCTCCTCCTCCTCATCCTCATAGCTGTACTCCGATCCTGAGCAGTCTTCCTTTAGTTCCTCTCCAGAACCCTCCACGTCGGCAGAGCCTTGTGACGAATACTCATCTGAGTACTCGTCGTACTCGTCCTCCCCATCCTCTTCAGAGCCCGCGACTTCTTCGCCCCTGTCATCCGATCCAGACTCGTCTGAGTACTCCTCCTCCTCCGCCTCCTCTGCTGAATTATGTCATAGAAATGCACTCTATATATATATATATATATTATATACATGTGTATAATCTATGCCAATTTAACTTTTTGGGGGCCCACTTAACAAGAGGCTCAGATGTGTTGTTGAGATCGAAATATCGTTCACGTAGTGCAAGTCTTGAGCTCACAAGCTCACAAGCGGACTGAGCGATGAAACCGCTACACCGCACGACCGCTAGCTTCTTCAATTCAAGTGCGTGAGTACTGCAAGCAGCCCAAGAAGTCCTGCTGCCGGGCTACTGCGCTCTCTGGATCCTTATCACACACTGTACACCACAAAGTTGAAAGTTCTCATGGACTTCTAGACTCCTGTCGCGAGGCGAAAGCATATGCAGGCTGGGCGGCCCTGGCAATGACAGCAGGTGACAGTGAGATCGGCCTCGGCACTCGGCTTGGGAGAGCTCAGGTACGAGCAGGTTTCATGTTACACTGCGCGCATCCGCGCGATGTGGGGGTGCAGTAGACGCGATCTGGTCAGATTGTGCGACAAGGAGAAGGATTTGCAAGCAGGGAGTCAAACTCTGGCTCTGGATCTTCCAGGGACCTTCCTCCCCCTCAAGCGCCACGGGTTCAGGGTTGATGCGTCGTGGCGAGTGTATGCGCGCGTGTACACAATCAGTACAATACGTACTCGTCTCATAGTCAGGCCACTGCCCAGCACCAATGGCATCGGCTGGAGACCTTTGTGGCGTCTTTCAAAACTCAGGCAAGATGCATATGCGGACTACCGACGGACTTCTGACCATGCAAACATCCTATGCCATGGCTCGCGGCACCAGAAAGCCCTCAAAACGAAACTAGGGTAACTAGGGCATCGGATCAGGGTCCACCATCTTCGTGCTGTCTTGTCCGATCACCATGCGAGCAGCGTCCTTCTAATGCAGGATCCTTGCTCGCAAGGCGGTGCTGATTCGTGCTGCCACTGCGCCCTCGACTTGACAGTGAGGTTGAGGAAGGCTTGACGAATCAACTTCTCAGTCCGATGCGAGTAAGATCTCGGCTTCAGAACAGGAAGCCCTCGGCCCTCAGCCCTCTCGGCCTACGGAATGTGTGAGTGCCTCAGCAGGCGCCTTCAGAATGGAAGCAACCGCAACACGAAGGTCCGTATAGGTCCATTCTTCTCGCAGTCTCTAAGAGGGTTTGTGCCACTCGCCCAAGGGCAGTTCTGAGGGGGCCAGAGTCTGAAGTCAGGAAGATGCCAAGTTCCGGGAGCCTTTCGGTGTATGCAGTGAGGCTTGACGAGTGTGTGGCGGAGGGTACTGAAGCTCCTAAGCCCTGGACCTCTATCAAAACCCTAGTCTCTCTATATAAACCGTCTCGACGTTTCCGTATAACGAGGCCCGGGCTCTTCCGAAATCACTGCGCAGTGCTTGTCGTCCTGCGACTGGCTGGAGGACCTGCAGAAAGACAAGCCCATGAGGTCACACCCCTTAAGTTGCCATGGAACACACAAACGCCTCGCTTACGTACAGATATCCTCCGAACCCAGCCGGAGCAGGGGCGGTGTCAGTTGAAGACCCATTGTTTCCCAACAATCTCTACACACTGGTCTGGACCCCCTGCCCTCACACCTGCTTTCCATTGAGTGATTGACGTAGAGTTAAAGGGCTGCTCCAACATGGCCCCAAACCTCACCGCCCACATCTTATGCTGCCTGGACCCCGACTCTATGTCCCTTACCCTCCTCCACCTCACCGCCCGCACCGCCCACACCGCCACCCCCCTCCCGCCCTCACGCCCCATCCCAGTAGATCCAATGCAGCCCCAAAGCCCTGGGCCTTACCTGGACCCAAAGGCGATTTAAAGGGCTTCGCCCAGAGATTCGTTGAATCTACATGCTAGGGTTTTCCGTTTTCATGTTTAAAGAGTTTTGCTGGGATTTAAACATTTGTTTAAACACCTCAATTAAAGAGCTTTCTTGATGCTCTCTTTTTGGAAGAAGAAAGGCAAACATATATATATATATATATAATATACATATTAAACCATAGAGTGTAGGAGGCCTCTCCGTTTTGTGGAGGAGGTGCCTCCTGGGGCTGGATTGAGGTTCATGAAGCTGTTTGTAGCGGCCAGTGTGTTCAGCATCGCAGCAGAGGTGCATGGATTGTTTCGCTGCATCAATTGCTTCTTTTTGTGCATGGCTTACAGGGCCATAGGTTTTCCATCGTTCCACTGTGTATGGCTGCCATGGTCCACAGGACGAAGAACACAGCGAGCGCCAAGGCCATAGCTAAAGGTCTAGAGTAGCAGGACTTCCTGACGAGAATAGCCCTTGCAGCGCAGTGGTCATGTCAGGAAGAGCTCATGCTGCGTGTCGGTTGTTGCGCAGCACAGTTGTTTGCCACAACCGTACTTTGTGATACTTGCGCAGCCATGGCAGCTGCGGCACCTCCTCCCCCACCTCCTCTGGGGCCAGGCTGTGCGCGTGTGTGTGCAGGTGTGATGTTCGTTTCAGAGTCCCTCCTCTTTCAGTTCGCGCTGCAATGCTTGACCTGTCCAAGTCTCCCGGGAAGAAGTACTGGTGGGAGAGAGATGAGAAGGATGATGATTGGGTGGGGATGAGCTCGAAGATGATCATTTGGACATGAGTGTGGTCGATGTCTGCGAGTGCAAGAAGCGCTTTCATAGCTACTTGAGATCTGGGAGATGTCTAAACTACAATGGCTACTGGCTTGTTACAGCTCTCAAACACAGGAGGGCGCTCGTATCTAGGAGTGCTATCCGTTTGGACTCTGCGCAAGCTCAGCTGAGATCCTGACTCATCAAACCGGCCCCACCAATCACCTTTTCCGGATGTTCTGCAGCTTCACGATTAACGATCGCAAAACTAGACTCCACCAGCTAACAGGATACTGCCAACACAGCCAACAAGGGATAGGGAAGACTATGCATGATGAGATGAAAGAGGCTCTGGGACGGTGACCCTTAGACGACTTGCAGCTTGACGACAGCATATGCTTTGCATGAAGGGGCCCTAAGAGGCCCAATGCCCTGGAGCTACACCCCATGCCAAACACAAACCGAGGTGCAAGAGTCGGTCTCTAAAGAGCGGTTGCTGGAGATGTCGAAGATCTCGGTGTGGCCTCCCAAGCATGCCAAACAAAAACCGAGCTGCAAGAGTCGGTCGCGCTGCCTGAAGAGCGGGTGCTGGAGATGTCGAAGAACTCGGTGTGGCCTCGATCGGCCTGCAATGCAACGACCAGCGGATCAAACACCAACAAAGAGTTGCGCCGGAACAGCCAAATGAAGTCGGCCTCTTGCGACCTGGGGCCAACGTTACCAATGAAAACAAGCCAGGGCCCACGTTGGGCAAAAAAAACACCGGGCCCCCCGAAATCCCTGTGGCACAAGCCCAAGGACCCCAATAGGTACATCTAATATCGCGATCCCCCAAAGAATTAGGCCCTTAACCCGAAAATGCCCCAAGTACAGGAATGCCTGGTGATGGGCATCACCATGCCGGATCTCTGCCTGCATGATCGCCGCAGAGACAAAGGGTGCTTGCTTTCGTTACTGAGAATGGGCTACGGGCTGTTGAACTGAACGGTGCAGAGAAGCTCCGGGCCTCAGGTCCAGCATCCTCTGTTGCCATCGCCTGTCGATCGGAAAGGGCAAGGTGCAGCACGACCTTTTTCAGCGTTAATTCGGGTGGCTGGCTTCGACCGTGGCCGGGATCTGGCCGACACGACTCACCAAGCAGTCGATTTCTGGCCTGCCTTCTGCACCGGAGACTGTGGAACCGGACGGACCGAGCTGGCGTCGGAAGGCACATCATCTGAGGCCTCGCCGAGGGCTTGAGTGTTCAATGCTTGGGCCTCTCTTATCACAATCGATTACAATCGAGAAAAAGGGTTCGAAAGGCATTCGTGTCATGGGAAGGACGCCACGTGAACTGCAACACAGTCCGGTAGTGCGATCGGGACGACTACTGGTGAGCCCAACAACCTCTGATTTCAGGCAGGCTTAAGACAAACAAGCCACTCGTCTATTGAGGGCGGGCAGGACCCACTATGGCAAAGAACGCATAGTGGTCTTCTTGGCGGTGCCATTTCGGTATTCAGCTGCACATGACGACACAGACTCCCAAGAGTCTTAATACTGACAATGAGCTACTGCCCAGTCAACCGTGAAGAGAAGCCGTGGGCCTCAGGTCCAGCATCCTCTGTGGTCAGCGCCTATCGATCGGAAAGCGCAATGTGCTTTAGTTTAGCGTTAATTCCAGCTACTCGGTTTGGACTGGGGCCGGGGATTGGCCGACATGACTCACCAAGGTTTCAGGGACGTCCTTTCTGGCATCACTGTCCACACAGGCAGCCCCCCCAGCATCGGCTGCCTCATCAGCTGCTTCGCCCTCCTTTGAGCCACCTGCGTGCAGCGTGACGCCCGAGCCGGACTCATCGGCCTCGGACGCATCATCGGCAGATCCATCTTCGGCTTCAGGGACGTTCTCTCCAACATCACCGTCGACACAGGCAGCCTCCCCAGCATCGGCTGCCTCGTCGAGCGCCTTGCGCTGCTGGGCACCGCCTGGAGTGTCGCCCTCTGGGTCAGCATCCTCGGCCTCATGAAGCGGGATCGGGCTGTCATCCTTCAAAGCACCCGACCCGGACTGATCGGCCTCGGCCGCATCATCGGCGGCTTCATCTTCGGCGTCAGGGACATGCTCTCCAGCATCGCCGTCGACACAGGCAGCCTCCCCATCTTCGGCTGCCTCGTCGACCGCCTTGCCCTGCTTCGCACCGCCTGGAGTGTCGCCCTCTGGGTCAGCATCCTCGGCCTCATGAAGCGGGATCTGGCTGTCATCCTTCGAAGCACCCGACCTGGACTGATCGGCCTCGGCTGCATCATCGGCGGCTTCATCTTCGGCTTCAGGGACATGCTCTCCAGCATCACCGTCGACACAGGCAGCCTCTCCATCACCGGCTGCCTCATCAACTGCTTTGTCCTGCTGTGAACCACCGGTAGTCTCTAGCTCATGAATCGCGATCTCAATGTCATCTGCGTTGTTCTGTCGGCCCTTGGCCGAACCAACCTCCTGCGCACCATCGCACTCTTTGTTGTGCAGGGAACCAGCTTTGCTCGCATCAGGAGGCACATCGGCCTCAGATACATCGTTTTCCTCCTCCCCCTCATAGCTGTGCTCCGATCCTGAGCAGTCTTCCTGTCGCTCCTCTTCAGAACCCTCCACGTCGGCAGAGCCTTGTGACGAATGCTCATTTGAGTGCTCGTCGTGCTCATCCCCCTCCTCATCCTCTTCACGGGCAGTGACTTCTTCGCCCTTGTCATCCGATCCAGACGGTCCATCGCCAGCTGACACTTCGACTCTGTGTAAGGAGTGCAGTGGAGAAACTTCATCCTCAATCTCACGAAATTCCTCCTCGGCATCCTCTAGAGAAGCAAACTCGTCAGCATCAGCCTCAGAATCCTCCGGATTTGCAACCTGGGACTCAAGAACTGCCATGTCGCCGTCACGATCAGCATTATCCCATGCACCCTCGGAGCCAGACTTGCCAGCTGATGCTTCTTCAGCTTCATGCACAGCTTTGCCTGCATCATCGCTGGCAGCAAAGGCATCCTCCGGATCAGGTACCTTGGCCTCATGAAGCGTGGTCTCAAAGTCATCCTCTAGAGCACCCGAGCCGGATTCATCGACCGGGGATGTACCATCAGCATACTCGTCTTCGGCTTCAGGGACATCCTCTCCGACACCGTCGACACAGGCAGCCTGATCAACATCCGCCCCCTCATCAACTGCTTTGTCCTTCTTCGAGCCACCTGCAGCGTCGTCCTCTGCTTCATCAATCCGCTCCCACCGACGCCGTGAGGCCTCTGCTGGAGCATCTGCAGACGTGGGGCAGAGGTTGTCTGCGGCGTCTTCGACCTTTTCAACATCTTTTTGTGGTCGAGGTTCTCTAGAACTCTTGGCTTGGCAGGTACTATATGGCCCGGTTTACGATATTAGGGGTGCCTTTTGGGGTGGCATGCGCAGGGCAAGCGTGAGTGGCAAGCGTGCTCAGGGCTTCAGACGGTGCAAATCTCAATACTCCTTCTACGCAAGAGATGGAGTGACACAATGCAACCTTCCTTTGAATTGCCCGGCCTCAGGCGGAGATTTTGCGAGTGGACGGAAGTTCTCGGACGCGCCCTCGACGTCCTCAACATCATTGCTAGCTTCTGCTGGCAGGCTGCTCTAGCAGTTTGCAGGTTTGAGGCGCAGCACTGGCGGAGCTCCCTCCTCCCCCTCGCCCTCTCCCTAGTGCCGCGAGGCCTCCGCTGGAGCAGCTGCAGATGTGGGGCAGTGCTCTGCGGCGTCTTCTGCCTTTTCATGACCGAGGTTCTCCGGGATTCCTGACTTAGGGCCTTAGGGGGTACTGTGGTCCGGAGCATGCTCAGGACTTCTGAAGGTGCAAATCTTAGCTCGTAGCTTCTGGACAAAAGGCGTTACCCTTCCAATTGCCCAGCCTCAGCTGGAGTGCCTGCGGAGAGCGGCCGCAAGTTCTCGGGCAGGCCCTCGGCGTCCTGCATAGCTTGAATTTTGCTGTAGGGTTTAGAGTTAAGGTTTGCGATTTCAGGTTCCGCGCTGAGGCTCTCGGCGCCTCCTGCTTGGGGTCACCATGGATGACTTCAGAGTTCTTCTCGAGGGTCTGCGCCTGCGATAGTAGGTTTAGGCTTCTAGAGGGGCTTCCTTTTTTGGTGCAGCACGACCTTTTTCAGCGTTAATTCGGGTGGCTGCTCGGCTTCGACCGTGGCCGGGATCTGGCCAACACGACTCACCAAGCAGTAGCAGTCGATTTCTGGCCTGCCTTCTGCACCGGAGACTGTGGAACCTGACGGACCGAGCTGGCGTCGGAAGGCACATCATCTGAGGCCTCGCCGAGGGCTTGAGTGTTCAATGCTTGGGCCTCTCTTATAACAATCGATTACAATCGAGAAAAAGGGTTCGAAAGGCATTCGTGTCATGGGAAGGACGCCACGTGAACTGCGACACAGTCCGCGATCGGGACTACTGACAATGAGTTGCGGCCCTGTCAACCGTGCAGAGAAGCCGTGGGCCTCAGGTCCAGCATCCTCTGTGGCCAGCGCCTGTCGATCGGAAAGCGCAATGTGCTTTAGTTCAGCGTTCATTCCAGTGGCTGCTTGGTTTGGACTGGGGCCGGGGATTGGCCGACATGACTCACCAAGGTTTCAGGGACGTCCTTTCTGGCATCACTGTCGACACAGGCAGCCCCCCCCCCCCCCCAGCATCGGCTGCCTCATAAGCTGCTTCGTCCTCCTTTGAGCCACCTGCGTGCAGCGTGACGCCCGAGCCGGGCTCATCGGCCTCAGATGCATCGGCGGATCCATCTTCGGCTTCACGGACGTTCTGTCCAGCATCACCGTCGACACGGGCAGCCTCCCCAACATCGGCTGCCTCGTCGACCGCCTTGCCCTGCTTCGCACTGCCTGGAGTGTGGCCCTCTGGGTCAGCATCCTCGGCCTCATGAAGCGAAATCTGACTGTCTTCCTTCAAAGCACCCGACCCGGACTGATCGGCCTCGGCCGCATCATCGGCGGCTTTATCTTCGGCTTCAGGGACATGCTCTCCAGCATCACCGTCGACACTGGCCGCCTCTCCATCACCGGCTGCCTCATCGACTGCTTTGTCCTGCTGTGAACCACCGGCAGTCTCTAGCTCATGAATCGCGATCTCAATGTCATCTGCGTTGTTCTGTCGGCCCTCGGCCGAACCAACCCCCTGCGCACCATCGCACTCTTTGTTGTGCAGGGAACCAGCTTTGCCTGCATCAGGAGGCCCGTCGGCCTCAGATACATCGTCTTCCTCCTCCTCATAGCTGTACTCCGATCCTGAGCAGTCTTCCCCTAGCTCGTCTTCAGAACGCTCCACGTCGGCAGAGCCTTGTGACGAATGCTCATCTGAGTGCTCGTCGTACTCGTCCCCCTCCTCATCCTCTTCACGGGCGGTGACTTCTTCGCCCCTGTCATCCGATCCAGACTCGTCTGAGCACTCCTCCTCGTCCTCTGCTGCGGGGTCCTTCGCATCGACCTTTGCATCTTCCTCCTCCTCATAGCTGTCCGATCTGGAGTACTCGTCGCATGCGTCGTCACATGCACGACTTGGCTTCGCCTCCCTACCCTCTGCATCGGAAGACTTCTCCACTGAGCCCTGTGACGAGTACTCATCTGAGTACCCTGCTGGAGCATCTGCAGACGTGGGGCAGAGGTTGTCTGCGGCGTCTTCGACCTTTTCAACTTTTTTGTGGTCGAGGGAGGTTCTCTAGAATTCTTGGCTTGGTAGGTACTACATGGCCGTTTACGATATGAGGGGTACCTTTTTTGGGGCCCTTTATGAGGGAACCCGACTATTTAGGGATTATTTTGGGGCCCTACTTGCGTAGCATGCGCAAGGCAAGTGTGTTCAGGGCTTCAGACGGTGCAAATCTCAATACTCCTTCTGCGCAAGAGATGGAGTTACACAATGCAACCTTCCTTTGAATTGCCCGGCCTCAGGCGGAGATTTTGCGAGTGGACGGAAGTTCTCGGACGCGCCCTCGACGTCCTCAACATCATTGCTAGCTTCTGCTGGCAGGCTGCTCTAGCAGTTTGCAGGTTCGAGGCGCAGCACTGGCGGAGCTCCCTCCTCCCCCTCGCCCTCTCCCTAGTGCCGCGAGGCCTCCGCTGGAGCAGCTGCAGATGTGGGGCAGTGCTCTGCGGCGTCTTCTGCCTTTTCATGACCGAGGTTCTCCGGGATTCCTGACTTAGGGCCTTAGGGGGTACTGTGGTCCGGAGCATGCTCAGGACTTCTGAAGGTGCAAATCTTAGCTCGTAGCTTCTGGACAAAAGGCGTTACCCTTCCAATTGCCCAGCCTCAGCTGGAGTGCCTGCGGAGAGCGGCCGCAAGTTCTCGGGCAGGCCCTCGGCGTCCTGCATAGCTTGAATTTTGCTGTAGGGTTTAGAGTTAAGGTTTGCGATTTCAGGTTCCGCGCTGAGGCTCTCGGCGCCTCCTGCTTGGGGTCACCATGGATGACTTCAGAGTTCTTCTCGAGGGTCTGCGCCTGCGATAGTAGGTTTAGGCTTCTAGGTTGCACTTTTTTGGTGCAGCACGACCTTTTTCAGCGTTCATTCGGGCGTCTGCTTGGTTTCGACCGTGGCCGGGATCTGGCCAACACGACTCACCAAGCAGTAGCAGTCGATTTCTGGCCTGCCTTCTGCACCGGAGACTGTGGAACCTGACGGACCGAGCTGGCGTCGGAAGGCACATCATCTGGGGCCTCGCCGAGGGCTTGAGTGTTCAATGCTTGGGCCTCTCTTACAACAATCGATTACAATCGAGAAAAAGGGTTCGAAAGGCATTCGTGTCATGGGAAGGACGCCACGTGAACTGCGACACAGTCCGCGATCGGGACTACTGACAATGAGCTACTGCCCAGTCAACCGTGAAGAGAAGCCGTGGGCCTCAGGTCCAGCATCCTCTGTGGCCAGCGCCTATCGATCGGAAAGCGCAATGTGCTTTAGTTCAGCGTTCATTCCAGTGGCTACTTGGTTTGGACT
Organism: Symbiodinium natans; assembly: GCA_905221605.1. Lineage (NCBI taxonomy): Eukaryota > Dinophyceae > Suessiales > Symbiodiniaceae > Symbiodinium > Symbiodinium natans. The sequence continues at coordinate 28,957 of CAJNDS010000203.1, forward strand.
GGGGCCGGGGATTGGCCGACATGACTCACCAAGGTTTCAGGGACGTCCTTTCTGGTATCACTGTCGACACCAGCAGCCCCCCCCCCCCAGCCTCGGCTGCCTCATCAACTGCTTTGTCCTCCCCAAACTTTGGGCCACATGCGTGCAGCATGACGTCACCATCCTCCTCCCAAACACCCGAGCCGGGCTCACCGGGCTCATCGGCCTCAGATGCATCGGCGGGTCCATCTTCGGCTTCATGGACGTTCTCTCCAGCATCACCGTCGACACGGGCAGCCTCCCCAACATCGGCTGCCTCGTCGACCGCCTTGCCCTGCTTCGCACTGCCTGGAGTGTGGCCCTCTGGGTCAGCATCCTCGGCCTCATGAAGCGAAATCTGACTGTCTTCCTTCAAAGCACCCGACCCGGACTGATCGGCCTCGGCCGCATCATCGGCGGCTTCATCTTCGGCTTCAGGGACATGCTCTCCAGCATCACCGTCGACACTGGCCGCCTCTCCAGAATCGGCTGCCTCATCGACTGCCTTGTCCTGCTTTGAACCACCGGCACTGTCGTTCTCTAGCTCATGAATCGCGATCTCACTGTCATCTGCGTTGTTCTGTCGGCCCTCGGCCGAACCAACCTCCTGCGCACCATCGCACTCTTTGTTGTGCAGGGAACCAGCTTTGCCTGCATCAGGAGGCCCGTCGGCCTCAGATACATCGTCTTCCTCCTCCTCATAGCTGTACTCCGATCCTGAGCAGTCTTCCCCTAGCTCGTCTTCAGAACGCTCCACGTCGGCAGAGCCTTGTGACGAATGCTCATCTGAGTGCTCGTCGTACTCGTCCCCCTCCTCATCCTCTTCACCGGCAGTGACTTCTTCGCCCCTGTCATCCGATCCAGACTCGTCTGAGCACTCCTCCTCGTCCTCTGCTGCGGGGTCCTTCGCATCGACCTTTACATCTTCCTCCTCCTCATAGCTGTCCGATCTGGAGTACTCGTCGCATGCGTCGTCACATGCACGACTTGGCTTCGCCTCCCTACCCTCTGCATCCCAAGACTTCTCCACTGAGCCCTGTGACGAGTACTCATCTGAGTACCCTGCTGGAGCATCTGCAGACGTGGGGCAGAGGTTGTCTGCGGCGTCTTCGACCTTTTCAACTTTTTTGTGGTCGAGGGAGGTTCTCTAGAATTCTTGGCTTGGTGGGTACTACATGGCCGTTTACGATATGAGGGGTACCTTTTTTGGGGCCCTTTATGAGGGAACCCGACTATTTAGGGATTATTTTGGGGCCCTACTTGCGCAGCATGCGCAAGGCAAGCGTGTTCAGGGCTTCAGACGGTGCAAATCTCAATACTCCTTCTGCGCAAGAGATGGAGTTACACAATGCAACCTTCCTTTGAATTGCCCGGCCTCAGGCGGAGATTTTGCGAGTGGACGGAAGTTCTCGGACGCGCCCTCGACGTCCTCAACATCATTGCTAGCTTCTGCTGGCAGGCTGCTCTAGCAGTTTGCAGGTTTGAGGCGCAGCACTGGCGGAGCTCCCTCCTCCCCCTCGCCCTCTCCCTAGTGCCGCGAGGCCTCCGCTGGAGCAGCTGCAGATGTGGGGCAGTGCTCTGCGGCGTCTTCTGCCTTTTCATGACCGAGGTTCTCCGGGATTCCTGACTTAGGGCCTTAGGGGGTACTGTGGTCCGGAGCATGCTCAGGACTTCTGAAGGTGCAAATCTTAGCTCGTAGCTTCTGGACAAAAGGCGTTACCCTTCCAATTGCCCAGCCTCAGCTGGAGTGCCTGCGGAGAGCGGCCGCAAGTTCTCGGGCAGGCCCTCGGCGTCCTGCATAGCTTGAATTTTGCTGTAGGGTTTAGAGTTAAGGTTTGCGATTTCAGGTTCCGCGCTGAGGCTCTCGGCGCCTCCTGCTTGGGGTCACCATGGATGACTTCAGAGTTCTTCTCGAGGGTCTGGGCCTGCGATAGTAGGTTTAGGCTTCTAGAGGGGCTTCCGCAAAATCAGGGTTGCACATTTTTTTGTAGGGGTTGGGGTGGGGGAGGTTCCTGCAATAAGGCTTTTGTTTCAATTTGCTGGGGCTATCTTCGGGCAAACCCCACTTGGGAAAGTACCGGATGTCTCCTGTCCTTGATCCAACTAAACCCCGAACCCTAAACCCTAGACTACTATGTGCTTAAGAACCCGCCCCCCCCCCCCCCCCCCAAAAAAAAAAAAAATAACAAATAAAAAATGTATATATATATATATATATCTTCCTTATAAGGGCAATATAGGGATTATTGTTTTCTTTTTTGGGGGGGCTGTGCCTGCAATGGCATGTTTTAGGGTTCCATGAGGGTTTCCGAAAACGGGTACCGTGTTGGGGGAGGGGTGGCGGACCTATAAGTTCCCATGGACGGATTTGAAGGGAGCGTCGGTTCTGTGATCGGGCCTGTTGCACCACAGACTGTGGAACCGGATGGACCGAGCTGGCGTCGGAAGCCACATCATCTGAGGCCTCGCCGAGGGCTTGAGTGTTCAGTGCTTGGGCCTCTCTTATCACAATCGATTACAATCAAGAAAAAGGGTTCGAAAGGCGTTCGTGTCATGGGAAGAACGCCGCGTGAACCGCGATCGGGACTCTGACAATGAGTTGCGGCCCTGTCAACCGTGCAGAGAAGCCGTGGGCCTCAGGTCCAGCATCCTCTGTGGCCAGCGCCTGTCGATCGGAAAGCGCAATTTGCTTAATTTAGTTCAGCGTTAATTTCAGTGGCTACTTGGTTTGGACTGGAGCCGGGGATTGGCCAACATGACTCACCAAGGTTTCAGGGACGTCCTTTCTGGTATCACTGTCGACACAGGCAGCCCCCCCCCCAGCCTCGGCTGCCTCATCAACTGCTTTCTCCTCCTTTGAGCCACCTGCGCGCAGCGTGATGTCACCATCCTCCTCCCAAACATCCGAGCCGGACTCATCGGCCTCGGACGCATCATCGGCGGATTCGTCCTCGGCTTCAGGGACGTTCTCTCCATCACCGTCGACACAGGCAGCCTCTCCAGCCTCGGCTGCCTCATCAACTGCTTTGTTCTCCTTTGAGCCACCTGGATGCAGCGTGACGTCACCATCCTCCTCGCAAACATCCGAGCCGAACTCATCGGCCTCGGATGCATCATCGGCGGATTCGCCCTCGGCTTCAGGCACGTTCTCTCCAGCATCACCGTCGACACAGGCAGCCTCTCCAGCCTCCGCTGCCTCATCAACTGCTTTGTTCTCCTTTGAGCCACCTGCATGCAGCGTGACGTCACCATCCTCCTCCCAAACATCCGAGCCGGACTCATCGGCCTCGGACGCATCATCGGCGGATTCGTCCTCGGCTTCAGGGACGTTCTCTCCAGCATCACCGTCGACACAGGCAGCCTCTCCAGTCTCCGCTGCCTCGTCAACTGCTTTGTTCTCCTTTGAGCCACCTGGATGCAGCGTGACGTCACCATCCTCCTCCCAAACATCCGAGCCGGACTCATCGGCCTCGGACGCATCATCGGCGGATTCGTCCTCGGCTTCAGGGACGTTCTCTCCATCACCGTCGACACAGGCAGCCTCTCCAGCCTCGGCTGCCTCGTCAACTGTTTTGTTCTCCTTTGAGCCACCTGGATGCAGCGTGACGTCACCATCCTCCTCGCAAACATCCGAGCCGGACTCATCGGCCTCGGATGCATCATCGGCGGATTCGCCCTCGGCTTCAGGCACGTTCTCTCCAGCATCACCGTCGACACAGGCAGCCTCTCCAACCTCGGCTGCCTCATCAACTGCTTTGTTCTCCTTTGAGCCACCTGGATGCAGCGTAACGTCACCATCCTCCTCGCAAACATCCGAGCCGGACTCATCGGCCTCGGATGCATCATCGGCGGATTCGTCCTCGGCTTCAGGGACGTTCTCTCCAGCATCACCGTCGACACAGGCAGCCTCTCCAGCATGGGCTGTCTCATCAACTGCTTGGTCCTGCTTTGAACCACGGGCAATGTCGTTCTCTAGCCCATGATCTGCGTTGTTCTGTCGGCCCTCGGCCGAACCAACCTCCTGCGCACCATCGCACTCTTTGTTGTGCAGGGAACCAGCTTTGCCCGCATCCGGAGGCGCGTCGGCCTCAGATGCATCGTCTTCCTCCTCCTCCTCCTCATAGCTGTACTCCGACCCTGAACAGTCTCCCCTTAGCTCCTCTTCAGAACCCTCCACATCGGCAGAGCCTTGTGACGAATACTCATCTGAGTACTCGTCGTACTCGTCCCCCTCCTCATCCTCTTCGGGGGCCGTGACTTCTTCGCCCCGGTCATCCGATCCGGACTCGTCTGAGTACTTCTCCTCATCCTCTGTTGCGCAGTCTGACGCATCGACCTTTACATCTTCCTCCTCCTCCTCATAGCTGTACCCCTCCGATCCGGAGTACTCGTCGCATGCTTCATCACATGCACGACGTGGCTTCGCCTCCCTACCTTCTGCATCTGAGCCCTGTGACGAGTACTCATCTGAGTACTCGTCGTACTCGTCCTGGGCACTGTCTTCTTCGCCCCTGTCATCCGATCCAGACTCGTCTGAGTACTCCTCCTCCTCTGCTGCAAGCCCCACATCAATGTCCACCTGGGCATCCTCTGTTGATTGCCTCTCCTCCAACCCTTCAGATCCAGTCCCCGCAGGGTCACAACGACCATCTTCGCTCGCGCTGGTTCGGGTCAAGGATCCGCTGAAGGCCGGTGAGCCCTCGGGGCTTCGACGTGCCTCTCCACAAGTCGAATCCTGATGGGTTGGCAAAAGCAACTTCTTCGAGTTCTCAGAACCCCAACAGCGATGATGATGATGCTGGCGCTCCTCGCAAAGCTGTTCAACCTTGTCCAGCCCAAATCCTTCGAAACAGGATCCTGGCATTTCTATCTTTGCTTTGCGCCGCGCCAGTACATTTCCGAGTGAAGCACGATTCGTGGAAACGGGAAAATCGTCGCACGGCGCCATGAAATGAAGCTCTCTCACAGGCAAGGTCTCCTACGATTGTCACTCAGAACCCGAGCAAGTACTTCCTGCGTGTTTTATTTTTGATGAATGAAATTAACGAAAACAAGGAGTCTGACTACCATTCAGAACGTGCCGAAGTGTGTGAGAGGCTCTTTGAGCACAAAGAAAGCAAAATCCAGTGACAATCTGCAACAATGAGCAGCATCTGTGCAAGAGGTGCTTCCCACGATGCCCTCTTCCGGACCCTTTTGCATCGAGGGAAGCGTCGCCGTCAGGCTTGGTCAGCTTCAAGCCAGAGGTTGGACAAAGCCGCTAATCGCAGTATCTTTGATACTACGTTTTGTCACTTTGATTTGTTTTTTTGCCGTGAGGCCGGGCTGCATTGCCGGCTTCTGTGCGTGCGTGCGGGGTAAGCCCCGCCCGCTCTTGGGCTACGGTGGCTGCGAGGCCATAGTACATCTTACTTGTATCACATCCACAATGGATTGTGCCAGGCCTGCCTACAAAGATGCGAAGAGACGGTCGTCTCAATTGACATTTTTGTCGAACCGTGTCAGCCGCTGGCTGAGCTCGATTCTCAAAGCTTTAAAGTACTTTCCTTCGGAGTCATCAGACTCGTCGTTCTCAAACCTGCTCATGGGCTCTTCTCGCCATCTCATCTGTGACCTGATCAAACTGTCAGGGAAAGTTCTCTCCGTCGACAAGCCCGTAACCCCACCCGCCCCACCCTCCACCTGCAACAGGAACCCAGGAATCCCGACTTATTGGACTTCGGTATGAATCCAGCAACTCGCAATGCTAACTTGAGAAGACATGTAATGCCAAATTTCATCAGGCAGTTCTGGTTTCCGATTTTTGGAAGGGGGGGGGGGGGGGGGGGGGGGGCAAGGTGGAGGGGGGAGGTGGGGGATTCAAGCAAGCCTGCTCCAAGCTTCATCCGAACATCTTACAAACCAAGTTTGAGCCAAGCCACCTCCACAGGCTTCGGGCTGTAGACTGGACATGCGCCACCATCGCCCACAGGTGGAGTACTCCCGTTGCAGGAGCTTGGCACTGTACCGGTGGAGCCCGTTCGAGCAATGCGGCCTTGCTTGTTATGCTTGCTATGCTTGCTATGCTTTCCTTGCTTGCTGGGGGCTGGCTGGTCATCAGCCGCGGTGCTGTGCCTGCGATGCTTGTGTTGGATCTCACTCTGGTGGTGATGCCTTGCAGATCGGGGGGCATTCTGATTTGCCTGGGCTGCGCGCTTCATCGGCTCGGCATGTCTGTCCAGGTTGCCTTCGGAGGCAGCGCTGACTGCGCTGACTGCGAAGCTGGAGCTCGGCACTGGTGCTGGCTTAGCGTCTGCTGAGGTCTTGCTGGAAGTTGCCGAACCAGCAGGACCTGACTGCGTTGCTGGAAGGTGAGAAATCTCTGGGACTCCGAATTTCTGACGTCACTGATTTGGCACTAATTTGAACATGATGTCGTTGACGTCGCTGTAGTTTGTACAGACTTATGCAGCTGACAATGCCACTGGACACTGCAGAACTGGAGCAAAACTTGTATCAGATGATACCAGTACATGCGAGGTCTGTTTCAATGTCCAAGGAAGGCAGCTCTGAGGAGCGGGCCCTGTCTACGGGCTCAACGATGCGGGTCACGGCAGGAGGCATCACCATGGCCCTTTGGGCGTGCCTGCGATGTAAACCCCAGTCAGCGCTGGCTCAACCCTCGGCACCCAAGACATCTGACCTCTCACTCAGAACCGGACAGTCATGCCACCCCTCACATCAGGGTGGATCTGGCAACCATGTTGAAGACTAGCTAAATTTTCGCCTGCATGAAATGGCGGCAAGGACAAGCTGCAAGCACAAGCCTTGCGACATGTTGCGACCGCTGCGATCTGGAGTGTCTGTGTGACAGGCACTCCGGGACTGCCAATTTTGCGAAGTAGCTCGCGTCGAGGTTGGACAAAGCCGGGATTGTGGACAAAGCCGTAAATCGTGCGGCATCTTTGATGCCGCGACGTTGGGTATGGCAGATCTGTGCTGCCTGGTTCTGTGCGTGCATTAAAAAAATCCAGATATTTTGACAGGCCGCGGGATACCTTGTTCGGCTCCGCTCGCTGTTTCTTGTTTTTATTTTGGTGGCCGCACGGCTCACTTAAACATCCTGCAAGGCTTGGGCGGCATTCCTGCTGTCACTGTCACTATATATATATATATATATATATACATACATATACATAGTGTGCTTACTTGTACACATGTGTACATGCATGTATATGCATATGCTCTGTGTATTTGTATGTTTCCTTAAACATACGAGTGCATAAGACCTTCACCAAGCATAGGTGTACAATGGTATACATATGTACACGTATCCACTGCAATACAAAGCGCAAACTACACGATACAATTGCACACATATGCGTAATACATACATGCATACGTACGGTTCCATTCATTTCGTTTCGCTTCAGTACGCTTGCATTACCAGACATCCTCACACTTGCGGACAGAGACAGATATGTGGGTATCCGACCCCTGGTCACGCGCGCATATACATATGTATGTGTACATGCATACGCCATTTCCCTGCTGCCCAGCCTGCAAGGGCAAGCGTCTTCTACATGGTAATCTAGAAACGAGACAAACGGTCATCCGGCTTCACTCCTTTGGAAGCCGACAGAGCTGGATTCAGCTTAATTTCAACACAACTGAAAATGACTGTAATTGACCATCAGCCTGAGCCGATTCTCAGCTCGATTCTCAGGGCTGCAAAGTAGTTCCGATCGGCATCCTCACCTTCGCCGTTTTCGAACAAATAGTAGGCACGTTCCAGAACCCGTCTTTCAAAGTTCTGCTCCGGGCCCTCCTTGGAAGTCCTCCTCGCCTTCTTTCCAGTGACCTCAAGTTTTGGAGACTCAATCCAGAGCACCCCCTGTCCCCCTCCATTCGCAAAAAGACTAGTTAAGCGCCTACAACGCTTGCTGTTAGTATTGAATTTCCAAGCTGCCTCAAACGAGTGCTGGGCGGACGCCCCGTAGACTTTATCTACGCCACCAGCGCTGGTGCTGCTACTGGCTGGGTCACCTGCGGGCGCTGTGCTGGAGGCGTTTTTTCGCTTCCTTTGGCCCTGCCTGTCATGCCTGTCATGATCATGCGAATCATGCTGATCACTCGCATGGCTCTTGCTGACGGCCCCGTTGACGGCCGCGCCCTGCTCACTGCCGGCTGCGTTGCCGTGCTGGACCTGGGGATTGTTCCGGGGCCTACTTGGCATGCTTTGTTGATTCCTTTCATGTTCGGAATCAATAGGTCCAATAGGTGAGTGCTGGATTGTCTTGCTTGTGGGTGGGGCGCTGTCTGCCGCAAACAGAAAGTTGGAGAGGTTCTGCGGCGGCTGACAGCCTTCGGCTTTCTGTGGGGACGAAGCGGCGTCGACTGCGGAGCTCTCAGATGGCTGGAAGAACAGGAACTCCGCAAAGCTCGAGCTCTGCGTTGGTGCAGTTGGTACTGGTTTGGCATCGGTCTTGCTGGAAGTTGCTGATCCAGAAGGCTTTGGCTTCGGGCTTGGCGGACGGGACGTCTTTGCTCGGCCTGTGCTCACCTTGTCAGATTCTGAGCCTTCAATGACTTCAATGGGCATGGGCCTCGGGCTGATGTCCAGCTGCTCGATCGCTTCAGAGAACCGCACCATCTTCTGGGGTCTGGGTCGGCTGGCATCCCTAAGAACCGGCATCAGAGATTGAGAAGATCTTGCTGCGGAGGGCATTGAGGATACACTGGCCGAGGCATTCCTGAAGGCGCCATTTGTGCTCACTGTCACCTCGGTCGCTGGATGAAAGGGTGCCTGGAACGGGGGACAGCCCTCCAGCGCCCTGTGGTTCCATGCCACTTCGCGCTTCAGCAAAGGGTGGCTCTGCTCTGCTGGTAGATCTTGAGAGCGTGCATGCTGCCTCCGGCGAGCATCAGCCGCTGGCTTCGCAGCCTGGCTCGTGGGGGCTCGGTACTTGTTGTCTTCCCTACTTTTTCGGTGTGTGGGGGGGGGGGAGTTCCTACGTTCCTGAAGAGGCTTTTGGAGGCTACGTCACAACAGCAGGTGCTCGGACACAAAACTTAAACCCACAAGTGCAAAGCTTCCTGAACCCCAATGGAAGTCCTGAAGGAATCTCTTGCTTCTTGTTCTTTGGGGGGGGGGGGTCCGGTTAGACTCCCCTCAATCGCCCAACCTCAGCCGGAGTTTCTGCGGAGAGCGGACGGTTCTCGAGAGCGCCCTCGGCGTCCTCAACATCATTACTTGAAGCCTCTGCTCGCACTCCGGCACCTGCTGTCCCTGCTGTCGGCACTCCCGGAGGTGGAATTGTCGACGCTCCTGGGCCTGTTCCGGGAGTGGTGGCCGCTGCCGGGGGGGTGCTGGGCACTCCAGTGCCTCGAGGCTGACCTGGAGTCGTCTTTGCTCCTGGTTGTCCTTCCTTACCTCCGGAGTCATCACCTGCAGGAATGGTGCCTGTGCCTGGAACCGTCGGCGCTCCAAAGGGTGTAAGGCTCGGAACCGTTGATGCTGCTGGGGGCGTGCTGGGCACTCCAGTGCCTCGAGGCTGACCTGGAGTCGTCTTTGCTCCTGGCTGTCCTTCCTTACCTCCGGAGTCATCACCTGCAGGAATGGTGCCTGTGCCTGGAACCGTCGGCGCTCCAAAGGGTGTAAGGCTCGGAACCGTTGATGCTGCTGGGGGCGTGCTGGGCACTCCAGTGCCTCGAGGCTGACCTGGAGTCGTCTTTGCTCCTGGTTGTCCTTCCTTACCTCCGGAGTCATCACATGCAGGAATGGTGCCTGTGCCTGGAACCGTCGGCGCTCCAAAGGGTGTAAGGCTCGGAACCGTTGATGCTGCTGGGGGCGTGCTGGGCACTCCAATTGCTCCAGGCTGACCTGGAGTCGTCTTTGCTCCTGGTTGTCCTTCCTTACCTCCGGAGTCATCACCTGCAGGATTGGTGCCTGTGCCTGGAACCGTCAGTGCTCCAACGGGTGCAAGGCCCAGAACTGTTGATGCTGCTGGGGGCGTGCTGGGCACTCCAGTGCCTCGAGACGGACCTGGAGTCGTCTTTGCTCCTGGTTGTCCTTCCTTACCTCCGGAGTCATCACCTGCAGGATTGGTGCCTGTGCCTGGAACCGTCGGTGCTCCAACGGGTGTGAGGCCCGGAACCGTTGATGCTGCCGGGGGCGTGCTGGGCACTCCAATTCCCCCAGGCTGACCTGGAGTCGTCTTTGCTCCTGGTTGTCCTTCTTTACCTCCGGAGTCATCACCTGCAGGATTGGTGCCTATGCCTGGAACCGTCGGTGCTCCAACGGGTGTGAGGCCCGGAACCGTTGATGCTGCCGGGGGCGTGCTGGGCACTCCAATTCCCCCAGGCTGACCTGGAGTCGTCTTTGCTCCTGGTTGTCCTTCCTGACCTCCGGAGTCATCATCTGCAGGATTGGTGCCTGTGCCTGGAACCGTCGGTGCTCCAACGGGTGTAAGGCTCGGAACCGTTGATGCTGCTGGGGGCGTGCTGGGCACTCCAGTGCCTTCAGGCCGACCTGGAGCCGTCTTTGCTCCTGGTTGTCCTTCCATACCTCCGGAATCATCACCTGCAGGATTGGTGCCTGTGCCTGGAACCGTCGGTGCTCCAAAGGGTGTAAGGCCCGGAACAAGTGATGCTGCTGGGGGCGTGCTGGGCACTCCAATTCCTCCAGGCTGACCTGGAGTCGTCTTTGCTCCTTGTTCTTCCTTACCTCCGGAGTCATCACCTGCAGGATTGGTGCCTGTGCCTGGAACCGTCGGTGCTCCAACGGGTGTGAGGCCCGGAACCGTTGATGCTGATGGGGGCGTGCTGGGCACTCCAATTCCCCCAGGCTGACCTGGAGTCGTCTTTGCTCCTGGTTGTCCTTCCTTACCTCCGGAGTCATCACCTGCAGGATTGGTGCCTGTGCCTGGAACTGTCGGCGCTCCAAAGGGTGTAAGGCTTGATGCTGCTGGGGGCGTGCTGGGCACTCCAGTGCCTCCAGGCTGACCTGGAGCCGTCTTTGCTCCTGGTTGTCCTTCCTTACCTCCGGAATCATCACCTGCAGGATTGGTGCCTGTGCCTGGAACCGTCAGTGCTCCAAAGGGTGTAAGGCCCGGAACAAGTGATGCTGCTGGGGGCGTGCTGGGCGCTCCAATTCCTCCAGGCTGACCTGGAGTCGTCTTTGCTCCTTGTCCTTCCTTACCTCCGCAGTCATCACCTGCAGGAATGGTGCCTGTGCCTGGAACCGTCGGCGCTCCAAAGGGTGTAAGGCCCGGAACAAGTGATGCTGCTGGGGGCGTGCTGGGCACTCCAATTCCTCCAGGCTGACCTGGAGTCGTCTTTGCTCCTTGTCCTTCCTTACCTCCGCAGTCATCACCTGCAGGATTGGTGCCTGTGCCTGGAACCGTCGGCGCTCCAAAGGGTGTAAGGCCCGGAACAAGTGATGCTGCTGGGGGCGTGCTGGGCACTCCAATTCCTCCAGGCTGACCTGGAGTCGTCTTTGCTCCTTGTCCTTCCTTACCTCCGCAGTCATCACCTGCAGGATTGGTGCCTGTGCCTGGAACCGTCGGCGCTCCAAAGAATGTAAGGCCCGGAGCCGTTGATGCTGCTGGGGGCGTGCTGGGCTCTCCGGTACCTCCACAGCCACCTGCTGCAGGCTGACTCGGAATCGTCGGCTCTCCCGGTGGTGGAAGGGTCGACGCTCCTGGGCCTGTGCCCGGAATGGTGGATACTGCGGGGGGAGCGTTGGGCACTCCGGAGCCGTCACCTGCAAGCTGACCTGGAATTGTCTTTGTTCCTGGTGCTCCTCCGCTCTCGATCCCGGAGCCACCACCTGCGGGAATAGGGGAGTTTCGCAAGGCCAGCGACATCGGTTCGAAGATTTAAGCTTTCAACCGAGCTCACTCCCGTGCCTTCTGTAGTCATTTCTGGGTCCATCACCTTAGCTCTTCGTGAGTCTTGGTGCCTCTTTATATATAGATGTTCACATTTTTGTGGTCCTTCATGAACTGAACAAAGATATTGAAACAACAATTTTTAGAGACAGCCCAGTCACTGTGTACTTCTGGTGCACCGATTTGCCCTGCTGGTCCCGGGTGACCTGCCGAACCATTCGGGTTTGGGGCTGATCATTTGACTGTCGAAAGGACTTTCGAAAACCCTGTGAACCCTGAACACTATTTGAGCTAGGCAGTTTGACAGAAGAGTTTGTATTTACAGGTTGTGGGTCACATTGAGGATGGTCTTGGAGCTTCGATGTGAGATGGAAGGGTGTCAAGTGTATAACCACCCGTGAAAGGCAAGCAGAGGCCTCTACACCCTCCACTGCTTCGCGCGGTGGTGTTCCCGACAGCATCTTCCCGTCCGGGTCGAAGTGCAACCAGTCCTGACTGTTGCACCAGTCTGAATTACTGAATGGCTTGCTTGTTGCAGGCCTCAGGAATGCTGGCAGTAGGTTTAAGGTCCCAACTTCCAACTCCATCCCACTCCCCTTCCCACCGACGCCGTGAGGCCTTCGCTGGAGCATCTGCAGATGTGGGGCAGAAGTGCTCTGCGGCGTCTTCTGCCTTTTCATGACCGGGGTTCTCCGGGTTAGGCGGTGCTGTGGTCAGGAGCATGCTCAGGACTTTCTGAAGGTGCAAATCTTAGCTCGTAGCTTCTGGACAGAAGGCGTTCCCCTTCCAATTGCCCAGCCTCAGCTGGAGTGCCTGCGGAGAGCGGCCGTAAGTTCTCGGGCAGGCCCTCGGCGTCCTGCATAGCTTGAATTTTGCTGAAGGGTTTAGAGTTAAGGTTTGCGATTTCAGGTTCCGCGCTGAGGCTCTCGGCGCCTCCTGCTTGGGGTCACCATGGATGCCTTCACGGTGCTTCTCGAGGGTCTGCGCCTGCGATAGTAGGTTTAGGCTTCTAGAGGGGCTTCCGAAAAATGAGGGAATGAGGGTTGCACTTTTTTGTAGGGGGTGGGAGCGTGCACAAATCCGTTTCCACGGCATTTGCGAGGTTTGGGCGACGTTGGGGCGACTTCGCGCGCGCGTGGGCAGCAGCGGGCGGCTGCGGGCGGCGGCGGGCGGGCGGGCAGCGAGCAATAGAAAAACAAGAGCCCCACAGTAATGTGGGGAAAAATATTCTTCCCTATAAGGGCAGTTTCGGGATTGTTGCTTTATGTTGTTTGGGGATTCTTAATCAAATAATTAGTAGTAAACCCATGGAAGATGTGGGATGCAACAGTGATGCAACTATAGGGCCTGTTGCACCACAGACTGTAGAACCAGATGCGTCGAGCTGGGGTCGGAAGGCGCATCATCTGAGGCCTTGTGCCAACATTGTGTGAACACGTCCCATGTATCACATTTCTGGGAAAACAGCTCGCTCTCGTCGCGCACTCTGGATGTTTTTGACAGAACCCACGTACAGAGGGTCTATGGGCCTCAGGTGCAGCATCCTATGTGGCCAGTGCCTGCCAATCGGAAAGGGCAATGCGCACCAGGATCGTGTGTTTAGGGCTGATTCTGGCGGTGAACTCCGACTGGCCTACAGCATTCGATTGAAGTCCCAAGCGAACACTCAACTGCTCACACACACACACACACCAACAAAAACCCTCCAAACGCCGAAGCCATGAGCTCTTGAACTCCTCAAGCCCCGGCCGTACAACAGCACCAAGAACAAGTCAGATACTACAGTAATGCCTAAACCTTAAACCCTAAACCCTAAACCCTTACTGCGTTGGATGATCTTGCATTGCCCTCTCGCCTGCGCCATGACAGGGGTCGCGCACTTGCTGGTTTCCGCAGCCTCTATGGGAGGCAAAACCCTATAAACCCCCCAACCTCAAGCGCTCGAAGCCTCTAAGCCCTTAAAGGGTTGCCCATTGCCTATACTCACAGTATTGCTGCTGTGCGCGCTGTCTAAGTGGATGTCGGCCCTCAGCACGGCAAAACCCAACTGGGCAGTTTTCGAACTCAGGGTCAGATTAAGGGCTTAGGTTCTCCGCGCCTGCTGTGGCTCGCCCATCATGGCGCCCTCCAGCCGGTTCGCGCCTACAATGCAAACTTCTCCGTATGGGGGGGGCTGTTCTTGCTGGCATGTTAAGGGCATGGGAGACTGGCCCTCAGATACTGTGCAATCTGTATGCAGCCCCATCTGCTCGAAAGACGTCCCATGTCTCTCCCCCCAAGATTCTTGGAAATGGTGTCGGAGGGCCTCCGCGGTAGTCGGAAAGGGTTCCTCGTTGCTTCTCGAGGGGCTGTGCCTGCGATGGTGTGATTTGGGGTTCCATGAGGGTTTCCGAAACGGGTACCGTGTTGGGGGATGGGTGGCCCTGTGGGTTTCGGTTCTGTGATCGGGCCTGTTGCACCACAGACTGTGGAACCGGATGGGCCGAGCTGGCGTCGGAAGGCACATCATCTGAGGCCTCGCCAACATCTCCAACACATCTGCACCGCCATGCATCCCAGTGCCGAGAGCACACACACAGGCCAAACACTCCGAGAGCTTCATGACAACCCGAATTAAATTCGGGTTTACGATCATAAAGGCACCCCGAATATAGACCCCCAAATAGTAGGATCCCTTATAAAAAGGAAGCCTGCTTCAATTGCATCACCTAGGCGCTTCCGCGGGCTCCTCCTCTGGCTCTGGCAGCCCTTCTCTGGCTGTCCGAACTGGCTCCTGCATGAATAAAGGGTGCTGGCAGTGAAGATCAAGGTAGTTAAGAACACAAAGGCACTGGTGTGGATCGAAACACTGGCACCTGTCTCGTAGCAGTCATGGCATGTCTCGCGCAACCGTGCACCCCAAGCACTGCATGAATAGATACCCCTAATATCGTAATCCCAAAATAATTATGCCCTTAACCCGAAAATGCCCCAAGTACAGGAATGCCTGGTCATGGACATCACCATGCCGGATCTCTGCCTGCATGACTGACGCAGAGCCACAGGGTGCTTGTTTCAATACTGACAATGGGCTTTTTGCTGAGAATGAGTTGCAGAGAAGCCGTGGGCCTCAGGTCCAGCATCCTCAGTGGCCAGCGCCTGTCGATCGGAAAGCGTTTAGCGCTAATTCCAGTGGCTACTTGGTTTTGACTGGGGCCGGGGATTGGCGACATGACTCGCCAAGGTTTCAGGGACGTCCTTTCTGGCATCACTGTCGACACAGGCCGCCCCCCCAGCATCGGCTGCCTCATCAACTGCTTTGTCCTCCTTTGAGCCATCTGCGCGCAGCGTGACGTCACCATCCTCCTCCCAAACACCCGAGCCGGACTGATCGGCCTCGGCCGCATCATCGGCGGATCCATCTTCGGCTTCGGGGACGTTCTCTCCAGCATCACTGTCGACACAGGCAGCCTCCTCAGCATCGGCTGCCTCGTCGACCGCCTTGCCCTGCTTCGCACCGCCTGGAGTGTCGCCCTCTGGGTCAGCATCCTCGGCCTCATGAAGCGGGATCTGACTGTCATCCTTCAAAGCACCCGACTCGGACTGATCGGCCCCGGCCGCATCATCGGCGGCTTCATTTTTGGCTTCAGGGACATGCTCTCCAGCGTCACCTTCGACACAGACAGCCTCTCCAACATCGGCTGCCTCATCAAGTGCTTTGTCCTGCTTTGAACCACCGGCAGTGTCATTCTCTAGCTCATGAATCGCGATCTCACTGTCATCTGCGTTGTTCTGTCGGCCCTCGGCCGAACCAACCTCCTCACCAGCGCACTCTTTGTTGTGCAGGGAACCAACTGGGGATTGGCCGACATGACTCACCAAGGTTTCAGCATCACCGTCTACACAGGCAGCCCCCCCAGCATCGGCTGCCTCATCAACTGCTGTGTCCTCCTTTGAGCCATCTGCGCGCAGCGTGACGTCACCATCCTCCTCCCAAACACCCGAGCCGGACTGATCGGCCCCGGCCGCATCATCGGCGGATCCATCTTCGGCTTCGGGGACGTTCTCTCCAGCATCACTGTCGACACAGGCAGCCTCCTCAGCATCGGCTGCCTCGTCGACCGCCTTGCCCTGCTTCGCACCGCCTGGAGTGTCGCCCTCTGGGTCAGCATCCTCGGCCTCATGAAGCGGGATCTGACTGTCATCCTTCAAAGCACCCGACTCGGACTGATCGGCCCCGGCCGCATCATCGGCGGCTTCATTTTTGGCTTCAGGGACATGCTCTCCAGCGTCACCTTCGACACCGACAGCCTCTCCAACATCGGCTGCCTCATCAAGTGCTTTGTCCTGCTTTGAACCACCGGCAGTGTCATTCTCTAGCTCATGAATCGCGATCTCACTGTCACCTGTGTTGTTCTGTCGGCCCTCGGCCGAACAAACCTCCTGCGCACCATCGCACTCTTTGTTGTGCAGGGAACCAGCCTTGCCTGCATCAGGAGGCCCATCGCCCTCAGATACATCGTCTTCCTCCTCCTCATAGCTGTACTCCGATCCTGGGCAGTCTTCCCTTAGCTCCTCTTCAGAACCCTCCACGTCGGCAGAGCCTTGTGACGAATGCTCATCTGAGTACTCGTCGTACTCGTCCCCCTCCTCATCCTCTTCACGGGCAGTGACTTCTTCGCCCCTGTCATCCGATCCAGACTCGTCTGAGCACTCCTCCTCATCCGCTGCCGCGCGGTCTGATGCATCGACCTTCACATCTTCCTCCTCCTCATAGCTGTCCGATCTGGAGTACTCGTCGCATGCGTCGTCACATGCAGGACTTGGCTTCGCCTCCCTACCCTCTGCATCGGAAGACTTCTCCACTGAGCCCTGTGACGAGTACTCACCTGAGTACTCGTCGTACTCACCTGAGTACTCGTCGTACTCGTCCTGGGCACTGTCTTCTTCGCCCCTCGATCCAGACGGTCCGTCCGAGGCCTCTGCTGGAGCATCTGCAGACGTGGAGCAGAGGTTGTCTGCGGCGTCTTCGACCTTTTCAACATCTTTATGTGGTCGAGGTTCTCTAGAACTCTTGGCTTGGCATGTGCCATGTGGCAGTTTACGATGTTAGGGGTACTTTTGGGGGTCCTTATTTTCATGGGGAATCCGACTCTTTGGGGGTCTATTTTAGGGGTCCCCTACTTGCATAGCATGCGCAGGGCAAGCGTGTTCAGGGCTTCTGACAGTGCAAATCTCAGCAGTTCTTCTGCGCAAGAGATGGAGTTGCAAAATGCAACCTTCCTTCTAATTGCCCGGCCTCAGGCGGAGATTCTGCGAGCGGACGCAAGTTCTCGGACGCACCCTCGGCGTCCTCAACATCATTGCAGCTGATTAGATGGACATTTCAGGCAAGTTGGGTCATCATGCTGGATATTTCAAATTAGGACCAAAATCTTAAAGTGTTATGATTGGATCATCTGCTGCAAACCTGGATTGGATGTGAAAAAGTTTCAGGCAATCTATATTGTGCATTTCACTGCCAACAACAATGATACTATCAATAATATTCATTATTTAGCTTCTGCTCGCAGGATGCTGTAGCAGTTTGCAGATTCGAGGTGCAGCATTGCGGGAGCTCCCTCCTCCCCCTCCCCCTCTCCCCAGTGCCGTGAGGCCTTCGCTGGAGCATCTGCAGATGTAGGGCAGTGCTCTGCGGCGTCTTCTGCCTTTTCATGACCGAGGTTTTCCGGGATTCCGAACTTAGGGCCTTAGGGGGTTCTGTGGCCAGAAGGTGCAAATCTTAGCTCGTAGCTTCAGGACAAAAGGCGTTACCCTTCCAATTGCCCAGTGACGTCACCCTCTTTCTCCCAAACACCCGAGCCGGACTGATCGGCCTCGGCTGCATCATCGGCGGATCCATCTTCGGCTTCATGGACGTTCTCTCCAGCATCACCGTCGACACAGGCAGCCTCCCCAGCATCGGCTGCCTCGTCGACCGCCTTGCGCTGCTTCGCACCGCCTGGAGTGTCGCCCTCTGGGTCAGCATCCTCGGCCTCATGAAGCGGGATCTGACTGTCATCCTTCAAAGCACCCGACTCGGACTGATCGGCCCCGGCCGCATCATCGGCATCGGCAGCTTCATCTTCGGCTTCAGGGACATGCTCTCCAGCGTCACCGTCGACACAGGCAGCCTCTCCAACATCGGCTGCCTCGTCAACTGCTTTGTCCTGCATTGAACCACCGGCAGTGTCATTCTCTAGCTCATGAATCGCGATCTCACTGTCATCTGCGTTGTTCTGTCGGCCCTCGGCCGAACAAACCTCCTCCTGCGCACCCTCGCACTCTTTGTTGTGCCGGGAACCAGCCTTGCCTGCATCAGGAGGCCCATCGGCCTCAGATACATCGTCTTCCTCCTCCTCATAGCTGTACTCCGATCCTGGGCAGTCTTCCCTTAGCTCCTCTTCAGAACCCTCCACGTCGGCAGAGCCTTGTGACGAATGCTCATCTGAGTACTCGTCGTACTCGTCCCCCTCCTCATCCTCTTCACGGGCAGTGACTTCTTCGCCCCTGTCATCCGATCCAGACTCGTCTGAGCACTCCTCCTCATCCGCTGCCGCGCGGTCTGATGCATCGACCTTCACATCTTCCTCCTCCTCATAGCTGTCCGATCTGGAGTACTCGTCGCATGCGTCGTCACATGCAGGACTTGGCTTCGCCTCCCTACCCTCTGCATCGGAAGACTTCTCCACTGAGCCCTGTGACGAGTACTCACCTGAGTACTCGTCGTACTCACCTGAGTACTCGTCGTACTCGTCCTGGGCACTGTCTTCTTCGCCCCTCGATCCAGACGGTCCGTCCGAGGCCTCTGCTGGAGCATCTGCAGACGTGGAGCAGAGGTTGTCTGCGGCGTCTTCGACCTTTTCAACATCTTTATGTGGTCGAGGTTCTCTAGAACTCTTGGCTTGGCAGTTGCTATGTGGCAGTTTACGATGTTAGGGGTAGGGAACCCGACACTTTTGGGGGTCTGTTTTAGGGGTCCCCTACTTGCGTAGCATGCGCAAGGCAAGCGTTATCAGGGCTTCTGAAAGTGCAAATCTCAGCCGTTCTTCTGCGTTGCAAAATGCAACCTTCCTTTTTATTGCCCGGCCTCAGGCGGAGATTCTGCGAGCGGGCGCAAGTTCTCGGACGCGCCCTCGGCGTCCTCAACATCATTGCAGCTAGCTTCTGCTCACAGGATGCTGTAGCAGTTTGCAGGTTCGAGGTGCAACATTGGGGGTGCTCTCTCCTCCCCCTCCCCCTCTCCCCAGTGCCGTGAGGCCTCCGCTGGAGCATCTGCAGATGTGGGGCAGTGCTCTGCGGCGTCTTCTGCCTTTTCAGGACCGAGGTTTTCCGGGATTCCTGATAGGCCCTTAGGGGTACTGTGGTCAGGAGCATGTTCAGGACTTCTGAAGGTACAAATCTTACTAGTAGCTCGTAGCTCTGGACACAAGGTAGTTACCCTTTCAATTGCCCAGTGACGTCACAATCCTCCTCCCAATTACCCGAGCCGGACTGATCGGCCTCGGCTGCATCATCGGCGGATCCATCTTCGGCTTCAGGGACCTTCTCTCCAGCATCACCGTCGGCACAGGCAGCCTCCCCAGCATCGGCTGCCTCGTCGACCGCCTTGCCCTGCTTCGCACCGCCTGGAGTGTCGCCCTCTGGGTCAGCATCCTCGGCCTCATGAAGCGGGATCTGACTGTCATCCTTCAAAGCACGCGACCCGGACTGATCGGCCCCGGCCGCATCATCGGCATCGGCAGCTTCATCTTCGGCTTCAGGGACATGCTCTCCAGCGTCACCTTCGACACCGACAGCCTCTCCAACATCGGCTGCCTCATCAAGTGCTTTGTCCTGCTTTGAACCACCGGCAGTGTCATTCTCTAGCTCATGAATCGCGATCTCACTGTCACCTGTGTTGTTCTGTCGGCCCTCGGCCGAACAAACCTCCTGCGCACCATCGCACTCTTTGTTGTGCAGGGAACCAGCCTTGCCTGCATCAGGAGGCCCATCGCCCTCAGATACATCGTCTTCCTCCTCCTCATAGCTGTACTCCGATCCTGGGCAGTCTTCCCTTAGCTCCTCTTCAGAACCCTCCACGTCGGCAGAGCCTTGTGACGAATGCTCATCTGAGTACTCGTCGTACTCGTCCCCCTCCTCATCCTCTTCACGGGCAGTGACTTCTTCGCCCCTGTCATCCGATCCAGACTCGTCTGAGCACTCCTCCTCATCCGCTGCCACGCGGTCTGATGCATCGACCTTTACATCTTCCTCCTCCTCATAGCTGTCCGATCTGGAGTATTCGTCGCATGCGTCGTCACATGCAGGACTTGGCTTCGCCTCCCTACCCTCTGCATCGGAAGACTTCTCCACTGAGCCCTGTGACGAGTACTCACCTGAGTACTCGTCGTACTCACCTGAGTACTCGTCGTACTCGTCCTGGGCACTGTCTTCTTCGCGCCTCTCTCCAGATGTTCCATCCGAGGCCTCTGCTGGAGCATCTGCAGACGTGGAGCAGAAGTTGTCTGCGGCGTCTTCGACCTTTTCAACATCTTTTTATGGTCGAGGTTCTCTTCTTGGCTTGGCAGGTGCTATGTGGCAGTTTACGATGTTAGGGGTAGGGAACCCGACAATTTTGGGGGTCTGTTTTAAGGGTCCCCTACTTGCGTAGCATGCGCCGGGCAAGCGTGTTCACGGCTTCTGACAGTGCAAATCTCAACCGTTCTTCTGCGCAAGAGATGGAGTTGCAAAATGCAACCTTGCTTCTATTTGCCCGGCCTCAGGCGGAGATTCTGCGAGCGGACGCAAGTTCTCGGACGCGCCCTCGGCGTCCTCAACATCATTGCAGCTAGCTTCTGCTCACAGGATGCTGTAGCAGTTTGCAGGTTCGAGGTGCAGCATTAGGGGAGCTCCCTCCTCCCCCTCCCCCTCTCCCCAGTGCCGCGAGGCCTCTGCTGAAGCATCTGCAGATGTGGGGCAGTGCTCTGCGACGTCTTCTGCCTATTCAGGACCGAGGTTTTCCGGGATTCCTGACTTAGGGCCTTAAAAGGTACTGTGGTCAGGCGCATGCTCAGGACTTCTCAAGGTGCAAATCTTAGCTCGTAGCTTCAGGACAAAAGGTGTTACCCTTCCAATTGCCCAGTGACGTCACCATCCTCCTCCCAAACACCCGAGCCGGACTGATCGGCCTCGGCCGCATCATCGGCGGATCCATCTTCGGCTTCGGGGACGTTCTCTCCAGCATCACTGTCGACACAGGCAGCCTCCTCAGCATCGGCTGCCTCGTCGACCGCCTTGCCCTGCTTCGCACCGCCTGGAGTGTCGCCCTCTGGGTCAGCATCCTCGGCCTCATGAAGCGGGATCTGACTGTCATCCTTCAAAGCACCCGACTCGGACTGATCGGCCCCGGCCGCATCATCGGCATCGGCAGCTTCATCTTCGGCTTCAGGGACATGCTCTCCAGCGTCACCGTCGACACAGGCAGCCTCTCCAACATCGGCTGCCTCGTCAACTGCTTTGTCCTGCTTTGAACCACCGGCAGTGTCATTCTCTAGCTCATGAATCGCGATCTCACTGTCATCTGCGTTGTTCTGTCGGCCCTCGGCCGAACCAACCTCCTCCTGCGCACCATCGCACTCTTTGTTGTGCCGGGAACCAGCCTTGCCTGCATCAGGAGGCCCATCGGCCCCAGATGCATCGTCTTCCTCCTCCTCGTAGCTGTACTCCGATCCTGGGCAGTCTTCCCTTAGCTCCTCTTCAGAACCCTCCACGTCGGCAGAGCCTTGTGACGAATGCTCATCTGAGTACTCGTCGCACTCGTCCCCCTCCTCATCCTCTTCACGGGCAGTGACTTCTTCGCCCCTGTCATCCGATCCTGACTCGTCTGAGCACTCCTCCTCATCCGCTGCCGCGCGGTCTGATGCATCGACCTTCACATCTTCCTCCTCCTCATAGCTGTCCGATCTGGAGTACTCGTCGCATGCGTCGTCACATGCAGGACTTGGCTTCGCCTCCCTACCCTCTGCATCGGAAGACTTCTCCACTGAGCCCTGTGACGAGTACTCACCTGAGTACTCGTCGTACTCGTCCTGGGCACTGTCTTCTTCGCCCCTCGATCCAGACGGTCCGTCCGAGGCCTCTGCTGGAGCATCTGCAGACGTGGAGCAGAGGTTGTCTGCGGCGTCTTCGACCTTTGCAACATCTTTTTGTGGTCGAGGTTCTCTACAACTCTTGGCTTGGCATGTGCTATGTGGCAGTTTACGATGTTAGGGGTACTTTTTGGGGTCCTTATTTTCATGAGGGAATCCGACTCTTTGGGTGTCTATTTTAGGGGTCCCCTAATTGCGTAGCATGCGCAGGGCAAGCGTGTTCAGGGCTTCTGACGGTGCAAATCTTAGTACTTCTTCTGCGCAGGAGATGGAGTTGCAAAATGCAACCTTCCTTCTACTTGCCCGGCCTCATGCGGAGATTCTGCGAGCGGACGCAAGTTCTCGGACGTGCCCTCGGCGTCCTCAACATCATTGCAGCTAGCTTCTGCTCACAGGATGCTGTAGCAGTTTGCAGGTTCGAGATGCAGCATTAGGGGAGCTCCCTCCTCCCCCCCCTCTCCCCAGTGCCGCAAGGCCTCCGCTGAAGCATCTGCAGATGTGGGGCAGTGCTCTGCGGCGTCTTCTGCCTTTTCAGGACCGAGGTTTTCCGGGATTCCTGACTTAGGGCCTTAGGGGGTACTGTGGTCAGGCGCATGCTCAGGACTTCTCAAGGTGCCAAATCTTAGCTCGTAGCTTCAGGACAAAAGGTACTACCCTTCCAATTGCCCAGTGACGTCACAATCCTCCTACCAAACACCCGAGCCGGACTGATCGGCCTCGGCTGCATCATCGGCGGATCCATCTTCGGCTTCAGGGACCTTCTCTCCAGCATCACCGTCGACACAGGCAGCCTCCCCAGCATCGGCTGCCTCGTCGACCGCCTTGCCCTGCTTCACACCGCCTGGAGTGTCGCCCTCTGGGTCAGCATCCTCGGCCTCATGAAGCGGGATCTGACTGTCATCCTTCAAAGCACCCGACTCGGACTGATCGGCCCCGGCCGCATCATCGGCATCGGCAGCTTCATCTTCGGCTTCAGGGACATGCTCTCCAGCGTCACCGTCGACACAGGCAGCCTCTCCAACATCGGCTGCCTCGTCAACTGCTTTGTCCTGCTTTGAACCACCGGCAGTGTCATTCTCTAGCTCATGAATCGCGATCTCACTGTCATCTGCGTTGTTCTGTCGGCCCTCGGCCGAACCAACCTCCTCCTGCGCACCATCGCACTCTTTGTTGTGCCGGGAACCAGCCTTGCCTGCATCAGGAGGCCCATCGGCCTCAGATACATCGTCTTCCTCCTCCTCATAGCTGTACTCCGATCCTGGGCAGTCTTCCCTTGGCTCCTCTTCAGAACCCTCCACGTCGGCAGAGCCTGTTGACGAATGCTCATCTGAGTACTCGTCGTACTCGTCCCCCTCCTCATCCTCTTCACGGGCAGTGACTTCTTCGCCCCTGTCATCCGATCCAGACTCGTCTGAGCACTCCTCCTCATCCGCTGCCACGCGGTCTGATGCATCGACCTTTACATCTTCCTCCTCCTCATAGCTGTCCGATCTGGAGTATTCGTCGCATGCGTCGTCACATGCAGGACTTGGCTTCGCCTCCCTACTCTCTGCATCGGAAGACTTCTCCACTGAGCCCTGTGACGAGTACTCACCTGAGTACTCGTCGTACTCACCTGAGTACTCGTCGTACTCGTCCTGGGCACTGTCTTCTTCGCGCCTCTCTCCAGATGTTCCATCCGAGGCCTCTGCTGGAGCATCTGCAGACGTGGAGCAGAAGTTGTCTGCGGCGTCTTCGACCTTTTCAACATCTTTTTATGGTCGAGGTTCTCTTCTTGGCTTGGCAGGTGCTATGTGGCAGTTTACGATGTTAGGGGTAGGGAACCCGACAATTTTGGGGGTCTGTTTTAAGGGTCCCCTACTTGCGTAGCATGCGCCGGGCAAGCGTGTTCACGGCTTCTGACAGTGCAAATCTCAACCGTTCTTCTGCGCAGGAGATGGAGTTGCAAAATGCAACCTTCCTTCTACTTGCCCGGCCTCATGCGGAGACTCTGCTAGCGGACGCAAGTTCTCGGACGCGCCCTCGGCGTCCTCAACATCATTGCAGCTAGCTTCTGCTCACAGGATGCTTTTGCAGTTTGCAGGTTCGAGGTGCAGCATTAGGGGAGCTGCCTCTCCTCCACCCTCCCCTTCTCACCCAGTGCCGTGAGGCCTTCGCTGGAGCATTTGCAGATGTGGGGCAGAAGTGCTCTGCGGCGTCTTCTGCCTTTTCATGACCGAGGTTCTCCGGGTTAGGGGCTGCTGTGGTCAGGAGCATGCTCAGGACTTCTGAAGGTGCAAATCTTCGCTCGTAGCTTCTGGACAAAAGGTGTCACCCTTCCAATTGCCCAGCCTCAGCTGGAGTTTCTTCGGAGAGAGGCCGTAAGTTCTCGGGCAGGCCCTCGGCGTCCTGCATAGCTTGTTTTGCTGTAGGGTTTAGAGTTCAGGCATGCGATTTCAGGTTCTGCGCTGAGGTTCTCGGCGCCTCCTGCTTGGGGTCACCATGGATGCCTTCACGGCGCTTCTCGAGGGTCTGCGCCTGCGGTAGTAGGTTTAGGCTTCTATAGGGCTTCCGAAAAATGAGGGTGGACTTTTTTGTAGGGGGTGGGGGAGGGGGGGGGGGGGTCCTGCAAGAAGGCGCTGAAGCTATCTTCGGACAAACCCCACTTGGGAAAGTACCGAATCGACGGCTTGCAAGGAGCCTGGGGATGTCTCCGGTCCGTGATCCAACTAAACCTCGAACCCTAAGCCCTAAACTACTGTTTGCTTAAGAACACCCCCAAGAAATAAATATATTCCTAATAAGTGCAATTTAGGGATTATTGCTTTGATTTTTTTGAGGGCTCTTAAGCCAATAGTAGTAAACCCATGAAAGATGTGGGATGCAACAGTGATGCAATTATAGGGCCTGTTGCACCACAGACTGTAGAACCAGATGCGTCGAGCTGGGGTCGGAAGGCGCATCATCTGAGGCCTTGCGCCAACATTGTGTGAATGCGTCTCCCATGTATCACAGTTCTGGGAAAACAGCTCGCTCTCGTCGCGCACTCTGGATGTTTTTGACAGAACCCACGTGCAGAGGGTCTATGGGCCTCAGGTGCAGCATCCTCTGTGGCCAGCGCCTGCCAATCGGAAAGGGCAATGCGCACCAGGATCTTGTGTTTAGGGCTGATTCTGGCGGTGAACTCCGACTGGCCTACAGCATTCGATTGAAGTCCCAAGCGAACACTCAACTGCTCACACACACACACACACACACACACACACACCAAAAAAAAACCCTCCAAACGCCGAAGCCGAAGCCATGAGCTCTTGATCTCCTCAAGCCCCGGCCGTACAACAGCACCAGGAACAATGTCAGATACTAATGCCCTAAACCTTAAACCCTGAACCCTAAACCCTCACTGCGTTGGATCTTGCATTGCCCTCTCGCCTCCGCCATGACAAGGGTCGCGCATTTGTTGGTTTCCGCAGCCTCTATGGCGTCGGAAGGCACATCATCTGAGGCCTCGCCGAGGGCTTGAGTGTTAAGGGCTTGGGCCTCTCTTTTAACAATCGATTACAATCGAGAAAAAACAGGTTCGAAAGGCGTTCGTGTCATGGGAAGAACGCCATGTGAACTACGACACAGTCTGATAGTGCGATCAAAACTACTGACTACCCAGCAACCTCTGATTTCAGGCAGGCTTAAGACAAACAGGCCACTCCTCTATTGACTCTCTATTCAGGGCGGGCAGGACCCACTATGGCAAAAGACACATAGGTGTCTTCGTGGTCGCGGCATTTCGGCACTCAGCAGCACATGACGACACAGACTGCCAAGAGTCCTTAATCCTGACAATGAGTTAAGAAGCCGTGGGCCTCAGGTCCAGCATCCTCTGTGGCCAGCGCCTGTCGATCGGAAAGCGCAATGGCTTTAGTTTAGCGCTAATTCCAGTGGCTACTTGGTTTTGACTGGAGCCGGGGATTGGCTACATGACTCGCCAAGGTTTCAGGGACGTCCTTTCTGGCATCACTGTCGACACAGGCAGCCCCCCCAGCATCGGCTGCCTCATCAGCTGCCTTGTCCTCCCGTGAGCCACTTTCGCGCAGCGTGACGTCACCATCCTCCTCCCAAACACCCGAGCCGGACTCGTCGGCCTCGGACGCATCATCGGCGGATTCAGGGACGTTCTCCCCAGCATCACTGTCGACACAGGCAGCCTCCCCAGCATCGGCCGCCTCGTCGACCGCCTTGCCCTGCTTTGCACCGCCTGGAGTGTCGCCCTCTGGGTCAGCATACTCGGCCTCGTGAAGCGGCTGACTGTCATCCTTCACAGTACCCGACCCAGACTCCGCATCATCGGTGGCTTCATTTTTGGCTTCAGGGACATGCTCTCCAGCGTCACCGTCGACACAGGCAGCCTCTCCAGCATCGGCTGCCTCATCAACTGCTTTGTCCTGCTTTGAACCACCGGCAGTGTCGTTCTCTGGCTCATGAACCGCGATCTCACTGTCATCAGCGTTGTTCTGTCGCCCCTCGGCCGAACCACCCTCCTGCGCACCATCGCACTCTTTGTTGTGCAGGGGAACAGCTTTGCCCGCATCAGGAGGCACATCGGCCTCAGATACATCGTCCTCCTCCTCCTCCACGTCGGCAGAGCCTTGTGATGAATACTCCTCTGAGGACTCGTCGTACTCGTCCCCCTCCTCATCCTCTTCAGGGGCCGTGAAGTACTCCTCCTCATCCTCAGCTGCGCGGTCTGACGCATCGACCTTTACATCTTCCTCCTCCTCCTCCTCCTCCTCCTCCTCCTCCTCCTCCTCATAGCTGTGCCCCTCCGATCCGCAATACTCGTCGCATGCGTCGTCACTTGCACGACTTGGCTTCGCCTCCCTACCCTCTGCATCGGCATACTTCTCCACTGAGCCCTGTGACAAGTACTCACCTGAGTACTTGTCGTACTCGGCCTGGGCACTGTCTTCTTCGCCCCTGTCATCCGATCCAGACGGTCCATCCGAGGCCTGTGCTGGAGCATCTGCAGACGTGGCGCAGAGGTTGTCTGCGGCGTCTTCGACCTTTTCAACATCTTTTCGTGGTCGAGGTTCTCTAGAACTCTTGGCTTGGCAGGTACTGTAAGTAGGGGTACGATTTTGGGGTCCTCATTGTAAGGGAATCCGACTATTCGGGGGTCTGTTTTAGGGTCCCCTACTTGCGTAGCATAAGCGTGTTCTGGGCTTCTGACGGTGCAAATCTTAGTACTTCTTCTGCGCAGGAGATGGAGTTGCAAAATGCAACCTTCCTTCTACTTGCCCGGCCTCATGCGGAGACTCTGCGAGCGGACGCAAGTTCTCGGACGCGCCCTCGGCGTCCTCAACATCATTTCTGCTCGCAGGATGCTTTTGCAGTTTGCAGGTTCGAGGTGCAGCATTAGGGGAGCTCCCTCCACCCTCCCCTTCTCACCTTCGCTGGAGCATCTGCAGATGTGGGGCAGTGCTCCGCGGCGTCTTCTGCCTTTTCATGACCGAGGTTCTCCGAGTTAGGGGGTGCTGTGGTCAGGAGCATGCTCAGGACTTCTGAAGGTGCAAATCTTCGCTCGTAGCTTCTGGACAAAAGGTGTCACCCTTCCAACTGCCCAGCCTCAGCTGGAGTTTCTTCGGAGAGAGGCCGTAAGTTCTCGGGCAGGCCCTCGGCGTCCTGCACATGTTGCATTTTGCTGTGGGGTTTAGAGTTAAGGCATGCGATTTCAGGTTCTGCGCTGAGGTTCTCGGCGCCTCCTGCTTGGGGTCACCATGGATGCCTTCACGGCGCTTCTCGAGGGTCTGCGCCTGCGGTAGTAGGTTTAGGCTTCTATGGGGGCTTCCGAAAAAAAGAGGGAATGAGGGTTGCACTTTTTTGTAGGGGGTGGGGGAAGGGGGTGGGTTCCTGCAACGAGGCTTTTGTTTCAATCTTCGGACAAACCCCACTTGGGAAGGTACCGAACCGACGGCTTGCAAGGAGCCTGGGGATGTCTCCGGTCCGTGATCCAACTAAAAACCCCCAAAGAATTGTACCCATAACCCGAAAATGCCCCAAGTACAGGAATGCTTGGTCATGGATATCACCATGCCGGATCTCTGCCTGCATGACTGACGCAGAGCCACAGGGTGCTTGTTTTGTAGTGACACTGGGCTACGCCTGTTGAACCGTACAGAGAAGCTGCGGGCCTCAGGTTCAGCATCCTCTGCGGCCATCGCCTGTCGATCGGAAAGGGCAACGTGCAGCACGACCTGTTTTAGCGTAAATTCGGGCGGCTGCTTGGTTTCGACTGTAGCCGGGGTCTGGCCGACATGACTCGCCATGGTCTGCCTTTTGCACCGGAACCAGACGGACCGAGCTGGCGTCGGAAGGCACATCATCTGAGGCCTCGCCGAGGGCTTGAGTGTTCAGTGCTTGGGCCTCTAATCGAGAAAAAGGGTTCGAAAGGCGTTCGTGTCATGGGAAGAACGCCGCGTGAACTGCGACACAGTCCGGTAGTGCGATCGGGACTACTGACAATGAGTTGCACCCCGGTCAACCGTGCAAAGAAGGCGTGGGCCTCAGGTCCCTCCTCTGTGGCCAGCACCTGTCGATTGGAAAGCGCAATGTGCTTTTGTTCAGCGTTACTTCCAGTGGCTACTTGGTTTGGACCGGAGCCGGGGATTGGCCGACATGACTCACCAAGGTTTCAGGGACGGTTCCCCAGCCTCGTCTGCCTCATCAACTGTTTTGTCCTCCTTTGAGCCGCGCAGCGTGACGTCACCATCCTCCTCCCCAACATCCGAGCCGGACTCATCGGCCTCGGCCGCATCATCGGCGGCTTCATCTTCGGCTTCAGGGACATGCTCTCCAGCGCCACCGTCGACACAGGCAGCCGCTCCAGCATCGGCTGCCTCGTCGACCGCCTTGCCCTGCTTCGCACCGCCTGGAGTGTCGCCCTCTGGGTCAGCATCCTCGGCCTCATGAAGCGGGATCTGACTGTCATCCTTCAAAGCACCCGACTCGGACTGATCGGCCCCGGCCGCATCATCGGCGGCTTCATCTTCGGCTTCAGGGACATGCTCAACAGCATCACCGTCGACATAGGCAGCCTCTCCAGCATCGGCTGCCTCATCAACTGCTTTGTCCTGCTTTGAACCACCGGCAGTGTCGTTCTCTAGCTCATGAATCGCGATCTCACTGTCATCAGCGTTGTTCTGTCGGCCCTCGGCCGAACCAACCTCCTGCGCACCATCGCACTCTTTGTTGTGCAGGGAACCAGCTTTGCCCGCATCAGGAGGCACATCGGCCTGAGATACATCGTCTTCCTCCTCCTCCTCCTCATCCTCCTCCTCATAGCTGTACTCCGACCCTGAGCAGTCTTCCCTTAGCTCCTCTTCAGAACCCTCCACGTCGGCAGAGCCTTGTGACGAATACTCATCTGAGTACTCGTCGTACTCGTCCCCCTCCTCATCCTCGTCAGGGGCCGTGACTTCTTCGCCCCTGTCATCCGATCCAGACTCGTGTGGGTACTCCTCCTCATCCTCTGCTGCTCGGTCTGACGCATCGACCTTTACATCTTCCTCCTCCTCCTCCTCCTCATAGCTGTGCCCCTCCGATCCGCAATACTCGTCGCATGCGTCGTCACTTGCACGACTTGGCTTCGCCTCCCTACCCTCTACATCGGCATACTTCTCCACTGAGCCCTGTGACGAGTACTCATCTGAGGCCTCTGCTGGAGCATCTGCAGATGTGGGGCAGAGGTTGTCTGCGGCGTCTTCGACCTTTTCAACTTCGTTTTGTAGTCGAGGTTCTCTAGAACTCTGCGCTTGGCAGGTACTATATGGCGGTCTACGATATTAGGGGTAGAGAGAACTCGACTATTTGGGGGTCTATTTTGGGGGTCTCCTACTTGCGTAGCATGCGCAAGGCAAGCGTGCTCAGGGCTTCTGACGGTGCAAATCTGAGCACTCCTTCTGCGAAAGAGATGGAGTTGCAAAATGCAACCTTCCTTCTAATTGCCCTGCCTCAGGCGCAGATTCTGCGAGCGGACGCAAGTTCTCGGACGTGCCGCCCTCGGCGTCCTCAACATCATTACATGTAGCTTCTGCCTCTCCTCCACCTCCCCTTCTCCCCCGGTGCCGTGAGGCCTCCGCTGGAAGATCTGCAGATGCAGGGTCGCGGTACTCTGCGGTGTCTTCGGCCTTTTCAAAGTTGTGTCGTGGTCGAGGTTCTCTAGAGAGTTTTCTACACAATGCAAGCGTCTTCAGGGCACCTGAAGGTGCAAATCTTAGTTCGCAGCTGCTGGGCAAGAAAGGGTATGGGTACACTCCCTTCATCTCCCTTCAATCGCCCAGCCTCAGCCGGAGTTTCTGCGGAGAGCGGACGGTTCTCGAGCGCGCCCCCGGCGTCCTCAACATCATTACTTGAAGCCTCTGCTCGCAGGATGCTGGCAGCTTCTGCGCAAATCCTGAACCATGTTTGGGCTCTCCATGGCTCTCCCCCGAAAAAAAGCCTGGTTTTCGGAGCGCTTTGCTTCTGCTTGATGCTTGGCCAGTGCTTGGCGCTTTCGCGAAGGACCCGCGTTCCATCCAACTCCCGATGTCCTCCAGATTCGCGCCGAACACGTCTTCGATCTCCCGGATGTCGCGCGCCTCCTCGTCCTGTCAGAACGAAACCTTGAACTTTGAACCGTTCCTGAACACATGCGATCACGCCCCAAAACTCCTACAACCCACTTAAAGACTCTAAATCCTCAAGCCTCAACTAAAAAAACTGCCGAAGCCCCTAGGACCGAAACCCCACAAGCTGGGAGGGCCTAGGGCCCTTTCGAAACCTAAACAAATCCTGACCCGCGCGGCTCATGGAAGACGTTTGGGGTTTCGAAAGTATGAGTACCCAACATCGCCCCCCCCAATTGCCCAGGGGCTCGACCGAGGTCAGTGGGCACTTTCGTGGCTTTGGCCGTCTTGGAGTTTTATGATGCTTCCTTATTTGTTCAGGGTTTAGGGCTTAGGGCTTAAATTGAATTACGGACGTTCTCCGCCTCGGCTGGGCCATGGGACTCGGCAACATCTTCACCGACCTCGGCATCACTTCGGCTTACACCAGCGAAGACTTCGAACAGTGTAGACCAGAACTTTAAGTCTTGAAACAACACTTCCAACATGAAGAGAGGCAAAGGGAGACGCAAGCCTTCTAGGGCCTTCCATGAAGGAAGACAAGGGGAGACAAGCACATCGACCAGTCGGACATTCTTAGAAGGAACTGGCAACCCCAACAGTCTGCCGTTTGCGGGAACCATCGGGTGAATCATCTAGGCTCCTGCGATAGGGTCTTGAAGATGGATCGCTTGGCACCCGGCTGGGAGAGAATGAATGGCATCCTTCGCAGACTGCTCATGGTTGGGTTTGTTGGCTCGTTCGCGAAACGTCAAGTCTCAAGTCTGGGGACTTGAGGGCACTGACAATTATGTCTGCAACTCCCAAACAAGTTGAATGCGGGTCCTCTTCGACTGCATCAGAGACTTCAATGGCTTCGGCGTCGCTCCGACACTCCTCCCCCACTTCCTCCTTCTCCTCTGCCTCCAAATGCTCGCCATCGCCCTCGTCCTCACGGGCCTCAACGCCCTCCCCAGCTTCAGCATCCTCGGCCTCATGAAGCGGGATCTGACTGTCATCCTTCAAAGCACCCGACCCGGACTGATCGGCCTCGGCCGCATCATCGGCGGCTTCATCTTCGGCTTTAGGGACATGCTCTCCAGCGTCACCGTCGACACAGGCAGCCTCTCCAGCATCGGCTGCCTCGTCGACCGCCTTGCCCTGCTTCGCACCGCCTGGAGTGTCGCCCTCTGGGTCAGCATCCTCGGCCTCATGAAGCGGGATCTGATTGTCATCCTTCAAACCACCCGACTCGGACTGATCGGCCCCGGCCGCATCATCGGCGGCTTCATTTTTGGCTTCAGGGACATGCTCTCCAGCGTCACCGTCGACACAGGCAGCCTCTCCAGCATCGGCTGCCTCATCAACTGCTTTGTCCTGCTTTGAACCAGCGGCAGTGTCGTTCTCTAGCTCATGAATCGCGATCTCACTGTCATCTGCATTGTTCTGTCGGCCCTCGGCCGAACCAACCTCCTGCGCACCATCGCACTCTTTGTTGTGCAGGGAACCAGCCTTGCCCGCATCAAGAGGCACATCGGCCTCAGATACATCGTCTTCCTCCTCCTCCTCCTCATCCTCCTCCTCATAGCTGTACTCCGACCCTGAGCAGTCTTCCCTTAGCTCCTCTTCAGAACCCTCCACGTCGGCAGAGCCTTGTGACGAATACTCATCTGAGTACTCGTCGTACTCGTCCCCCTCCTCATCCTCGTCAGGGGCCGTGACTTCTTCGCCCCTGTCATCCGATCCAGACTCGTGTGGGTACTCCTCCTCATCCTCTGCTGCTCGGTCTGACGCATCGACCTTTACATCTTCCTCCTCCTCCTCCTCCTCCTCCTCATAGCTGTGCCCCTCCGATCCGCAATACTCGTCGCATGCGTCGTCACTTGCACGACTTGGCTTCGCCTCCCTACCCTCTGCATCGGCATACTTCTCCACTGAGCCCTGTGACGAGTACTCATCTGAGGCCTCTGCTGGAGCATCTGCAGATGTGGGGCAGAGGTTGCCTGCGGCGTCTTCGACCTTTTCAACTTCGTTTTGTGGTCGAGGTTCTCTAGAACTCTGCGCTTTGCAGGTACTATATGGTGGTCTACCATATTAGGGGTAGAGAACTCGACTATTTGGGGGGTCTATTTTGGGGGTCCCCTACTTGCGTAGCATGCGCAAGGCAAGCGTGCTCAGGGCTTCTGACGGTGCAAATCTGAGCACTCCTTCTGCGAAAGAGATGGAGTTGCAAAATGCAACCTTCCTTCTAATTGCCCTGCCTCAGGCGGAGATTCTGCGAGCGGACGCAAGTTCTCGGACGTGCCGCCCTCGGCGTCCTCAACATCATTACATGTAGCTTCTGCCTCTCCTCCACCTCCCCTTCTCCCCCGGTGCCGTGAGGCCTCCGCTGGAAGATCTGCAGATGCAGGGCCGCGGTACTCTGCGGTGTCTTCGGCCTTTTCAAAGTTGTGTCGTGGTCGAGGTTCTCTAGAGAGTTTTCTACACAATGCAAGCGTCTTCAGGGCACCTGAAGGTGCAAATCTTAGTTCGCAGCTGCTGGGCAAGAAAGGGTACGGGTACACTCCCTTCATCTCCCTTCAATCGCCCAGCCTCAGCCGGAGTTTCTGCGGAGAGCGGACGGTTCTCGAGCGCGCCCTCGGCGTCCTCAACATCATTACTTGAAGCCTCTGCTCGCAGGATGCTGGCAGCTTCTGCGCAAATCCTGAACCATGTTTGGGCTCTCCATGGCTCTCCCCGAAAAAAAAGCCTGGTTTCGGAGCGCTTTGCTTCTGCTTGATGCTTGGCCAGTGCTTGGCGCTTTCGCGAAGGACCCGCGTTCCATCCAATTCCCGATGTCCTCCAGATTCGCGCCGAACACGTCTTCGATCTCCCGGATGTCGTGCGCCTCCTCGTCCTGTCAGAACGAAACCTTGAACTTTGAACGTTTCTGAACACGTGCGATCACGCCCCAAAACTCCTACAACCCACTGAAAGACTCTAAATCCTCAAGCCTCAACTTAAAACTGCCGAAGCCCTAGGACCTAGGACCGAAACCACACAAGCTGGGAGGGCCTAGGGCCCTTTCGAAACCTGAACAAATCCTGACCCGCGCGGTTCATGGAAGACGTTTGGGGTTTCGAAAGTATGAGTACCCAACATCGCCCCCCCAATTGCCCAGGGGCTCGACCGAGGTCAGTGGGCACTTTCGTGGCTTTGGCCGTCTTGGAGTTTTATGATGCTTCCTTATTTGTTCGGGGTTTAGGGCTTAGGGTTTAAATTGAATATCGGACGTTCTCCGCCTCAGCTGGGCCATGGGACTCGTCAACATCTTCACCGACCTCGGCATCACTTCGGCTTACACCAGGCTGCTGTGATAGGGTCTTGAAGATGGATCGCTTGGCACCCGGCTGGGAGAGCCTGAATGGCATCCTTCGCAGACTGCTCATGGTTGGGGTTTGTTGGCTCGTTCGCGAAACGTCAAGTCTCAAGTCTGGGGACTTGAGGGCACTGACAATTATGTCTGCAACTCCCAAACAAGTTGAATGCGGGTCCTCTTCGACTGCATCAGAGACTTCAATGGCTTCGGCGTCGCTCCGACACTCCTCCCCCACTTCCTCCTTCTCCTCTGCCTCCAAATGCTCGCCATCGCCCTCGTCCTCACGAGCCTCAACCCCCTCCCCAGCTTCAGCATCCTCGGCCTCATGAAGCGGGATCTGACTGTCATCCTTCAAAGCACCCGACCCGGACTGATCGGCCTCGGCCGCATCATCGGCGGCTTCATCTTCGGCTTCAGGGACATGCTCTCCAGCGTCACCGTCGACACCGGCAGCCTCTCCAGCATCGACCGCCTTGCTCTGCTTCGCACTGCCTGGAGTGTCGCCCTCTGGGTCGGCATCCTCGGCCTCATGAAGCGACCCGGACTGATCGGCCGCATCATCGGCGGCTTCATCTTCGGCTTCAGGGACATGCTCTGCAGCATCACCGTCGACACAGGCAGCGTCTCCAGCATCGGCTGCCTCGTCGACCGCCTTGCCCTGCTTCGCATCGCCTGGAGTGTCGCCCTCTGGGTCAGCATCCTCGGCCTCATGAAGCGGGATCTGACTGTGATCCTGCAAAGCACCCGACTCGGACTGATCGGCCCCGGCCGCATCATCGGCGGCTTCATCTTTGGCTTCAGGGACATGCTCTCCAGCATCACCGTCGACACAGGCAGCCTCCCCAGCATCGGCTGCCTCGTCGACCGCCTTGCCCTGCTTCGCACCGCCTGGAGTGTCGCCCTCTGGGTCAGCATCCTCGGCCTCACGAAGCAGGATCTGACTGTCATCCTGCAAAGCACCCGACCCGGACTGATCGGCCTCGGCCGCATCATCGGCTTCATCTTCGGCTTCAGGGACATGCTCAACAGCATCGCCATCGACACAGGCAGCCTCTCCAGCATCGGCTGCCTCGTCAACTGCTTTGCCCTGCTTTGAACCGCCGGCAGTGTCGTTCTCTAGCTCATGAATCGCGATCTCACTGTCATCTGCGTTGTTCTGTCGGCCCTCGGCCGAACCAACCTCCTGCGCACCATCGCACTCTTTGTTGTGCAGGGAACCAGCCTTGCCCGCATCAGGAGGCACGTCGGCCTCGGATACATCTTCTTCTTCCTCCTCCTCATAGCTGTACTCCGACCCTGAGCAGTCTTCGCTTAGCTCCTCTTCAGAACCCTCCACGTCGGCAGAGCCTTGTGACGAATACTCATCTGAGTACTCGTCGTACTCGTCCCCCTCCTCATCCTCTTCAGGGGCCGTGACTTCTTCGCCCCGGTCATCCGATCCGGACTCGTCTGAGTACTCCTCCTCATCCGCTGCTGCATGGACCTTTACATCTTCCTCCTCCTCCTCATGGCTGTACCCCTCCGATCCGGAGTACTCGTCGCATGCGTCGTCACATGCACGACGTGGCTTCGCCTCCCTACCCTCTGCATCTGAGCCCTGTGACGAGTACTCATCTGAGTACTCGTCGTACTCGTCCTGGGCACTGTCTTCTTCGCCCCTGTCATCCGATCCAGACTCTTCTGAGTACTCCTCCTCCTCTGCTGCTAGCCCCACATCAATGTCCACCTGGGCATCCTCTGTTGATTGCCTCTCCTCCAACCCTTCAGATCCAGTCCCCGCAGGGTCACAACGACCATCTTCGCTCGCGCTGGTTCGGGTCAAGGACCCGCTGAAGGCCGGTGAGCCCTCGGGGCTTCGACGTGCCTCTCCACAAGTCGAATCCTGATGGGTTGGCAAAAGCAACTTCTTCGAGTTTTCAGAACCCCAACAGCGATGATGATGATGCTGGCGCTCCTCGCAAAGCTGTTCAACCTTGTCCAGCCCAAATCCTTCGAAACAGGATCCTGGTATTTCTATTTTTGCTTTGCGCCGCGCCAGTACACTTCCGAGTGAAGCACGGTTCCTGGAAACGGGAACATCGTCGCACGACGCCATGAAGCTCTCTCACAGGCGAGTTCTCCTACGATTGTCACTCAGCTCCAGTACTTTTTGGCTGCCGGGCTGCTTCAGTAATCAAGTACTTCCTTCGTGTTTTAGTTTTGATTAATCAAACACATGAAAACAAGGAGTCTGACTACCATTCAGAACGTGCCGAAGTGTGTGAGAGGCTCTTTGAGCACAAAGAAAGCAAAATCCAGTGACAATCTGCAACAATGAGCAGCATCTGCGCAAGAGGTGCTTCCCACGATGCCCTCTTCTGGACCCTTTTGCATCGCGCGAAGCGTCGCCTGTCAGGTTTGCTCAGCTTCAAGCCAGAGGTTGGACAAAGCCGCTAATCGCAGTATCTTTGATACTACGTTTGGTTACTTTGATTTGTTTTTTTGCCGTGAGGCCGGGCTGCATTGCCGGCTTCTGTGCGTGCGTGCTCGGGGAAAACGGAAAACTTGCGTGCAGGGGTAAGCTCCGCCCGCTCTTGAATTCCAGTGGCCTCGAGGCTCACCTCTAAAATTAACATCTTGTTGGCCAAGATAAGCACCGCTTTATCCTGCAATATCCTACGTCTTACTTATATCATATCATGTCCACAGTCACAGTGTCATGCGTAGTGCGGCAGATTGGCCAGGCCTGCCTACAAAAGAATGCCAGGAGACGGTCGTCTCAACTGACAATTGTTGTGTCCAATGGTCCATGACCGTGTCAGCCTCGCTGGCTGAGCTCGATTCTTAAAGCCTTAAAGTAATTTCGTTCGGAGTCATCAGACTCGCCGTTCTCAAACATGTAGTACGCACGTTCCAGGACGCGCTTTTGCAAGCTGGGATTGAGACCCTGCTCATGGGCTCTTCTCGCCATCGCATCTGTGACCTGATCAAACTGTCAGGGAAAGTTCTGGCTCTCCGTTTGGCAAGCCCGTAACCCCACCCGCCCCACCCTCCACCTGCAACAGGAACCTTCGGTATGAATCCAGCAACTCGCAATGCTAACTTGAGAAGGGGGCAAGGTGGAGGGGGGAGGTGGGGGATTCAAGCAAGCCTGCTCCAAGCTTCATCCGAACATCTTACAAACCAAGTTTGAGCCAAGCCACCTCCACAGGCTTCGGGCTGTAGACTCGCCCTACGCCACCATCGCCCACAGGTGGCGTACTCCCGTTGCAGGAGCTTGGCACTGTACCGGTGGAGCCCGTTCGAGCAATGCGGCCTTGCTTGTTATGCTTGTTATGCTTGCTATGCTTGCTATGCTTTCCTTGCTTGCTGGGGGCTGGCGTGTCATCAGCCGCGGTGCTGTGCCTGCGATGCTTGTGTTGGATCTCACTCTGGTGGTGATGCCTTGCAGATCGGGGGGCATTCTGATTTGCCTGGGCTGCGCGCTTCATCGGCTCGGCATGTCTGTCCAGGTTGCCTTCGGAGGCAGCGCTGACTGCGCTGACTGCGAAGCTGGAGCTCGGCACTGGTGCTGGCTTAGCGTCTGCTGAGGTCTTGCTGGAAGCTGCCGAACCAGCAGGACCTGACTGCGGTGTTGGAAGCTGAGAAATCTCTGGGACTCTTCTGGCTGCCTTTGGTGCAGGCGGAGGCTGTGGGTCTGCTTGGCCTGCGCAAGGCCTGTCGCAGCCGGAGCTTTTGCTGGCCGACACGGATCGCGGGTTTGGGCTGATCTCCCGCTGCTCAACTATCTCAGAAAACCGAAGTGTCCTCATTGGCCTGGGCCGGTTGGCGTCCCTAAGAGCCGATGGCAGAGGAGATGGAGAAGGTCTTGGCGCGGGCGTTGTGGATACACTGCCGGCTGAAGCTGCTGCTCCACTTTTGCCCACTCTCACCTCTGTCGCCGGCTGAAAAGGCACTTGGAACGGGGGACTGTCCTCCAGAAGTGTCTGGTTGCTCCATGACACTTCGTGTTTCAGTGGTGGGTGGTCTTGGTTTTGCCTCACCTCCTGGCGTACATCGTGGGAGAGTATGCAGTTCCTCTGTCGACCATCAGCGTGCACGGGCATCGCCTCTGTGGGACCCATGCTTGCAATATCCCTACTGTTGCGTTGGGCGGGGGAGGGGGCGGGGACGGAAACTTCCAGATCTCTCGTTGAAAAGGCTTATGGAGTGGAGGGCTCTCTTGTAAGAGGCTTATGGCTACTGGCAACAGCAAAAATACTCAGACCATCTCGGGACAAGCTGACGAGTCTGCGTCTGGCCTCCACCTCCTGCTTTCTATGCACCTTCTTGGCTTCCGCCTTCTTCTGGGCTTCCTCCTGTCGTTTGGCCTCAGCCTCCACCTTCCTCTTCTCCGCCGCCTCTGCCCGCACCTTCTTGCCTTCCTCCTTCGACTCCATCTTTTCTTTTTTCACTAGATTGCCGACCTCGCCATGTTGCAGGCAGCGAGACAGCAAGTGGATATGGCTGGACGTGTGCTCAGCGAAATGATGCGACATGTGCCTGCGGACGTCCTGAGGGGTCACATTCGGACATTCACATGTTGCTTCATCCCGTCTGGCCTCCACCGCCTTCGGCTTCTCCTCCTCGGCGTTGCGCTTGGCAGCTTCGCCTGCTCGTGCCCTCTCGGGCTCCTCCTTTTGTGCGTACTCCTGTCGTTTGGCCTCAGCCTCTGCCTTATTCTGCCTCTTCTTCCCCCCTGACTCTGCATGCGCCTTCTGGGCGTCCTCCGTCTTCTTGGCGTCCACCTGCCGCTTTGCCTCAGCCTCCTCCTTCTTCTTCTTCTCCTGAGCTTGGCGCTTTGCCTCGACAATGACAATGAAACAGAAACGCTAGGGTGCAAGCTGCAAGACTCAATTCGCCTCGGCCTCCGGCCGAGAAGCGTCTGGAACAAGCAGACCAGGATCTGGTCCACTTCCCTTTCCCAACCCTTCCCACGAAATATCTCTCGACGCCACAGTGACGGTCGTGCAGAGGCGCTGCCGCCTTTCCTTGGACGCCCCCTGCCTTCGAAACCCCCATTCGAACGCGAGGCAAACCTTTTGGGACCCCTAGTCTCCCTGAAAACCACCCCAAACAGCCCCCCGAGAATGTGGCGGCTTGCCAGCCCGGCCGAGCGGCGCAAGTGGGCTCCTCCCACAGAGACCATGCCAACAAACCGAAAAGGACCGCTGCCCATGCTACAGCCCGCGTTGGGCCGGCCCGGATGCCGAGGCGGCGTGCGCGGAAGCGTTTGAAAGCATCTTAGATGCATGCTTTGGCAGTGTGCAGAGCTGTGGCTTGGATGGGTGGAACACAAGATGAAATCCAATCGCTACATGCAGCTTGCGTATTCACGTCAACACCCTGCCACCAAAATCCACTCAAGCGAGATACTGTCGCACCTCCTTCTTTTCTGGGGGTGACAAAAGCCCTTCAGGTGTTCTACGGCTCATCTTCTGATTCTCAACTACCTTTTCTTTTTTCACTAGATTGCCGACCTCGCCATGTTGCAGGCAGCGAGACAGCAAGTGGATATGGCTGGACGTGTGCTCAGCGAAATGATGCGACATGTGCCTGCGGACGTCCTGAGGGGTCACATTCGGACATTCACATGTTGCTTCATCCCGTCTGGCCTCCACCGCCTTCGGCTTCTCCTCCTCGGCGTTGCGCTTGGCAGCTTCCCCTGCTCGTGCCCTCTCGGGCTCCTCCTTTTGTGCGTCCTCCTGTCGTTTGGCCTCAGCCTCTGCCTTATTCTGCCTCTTCTTCCCCCCTGACTCTGCATGCGCCTTCTGGGCGTCCTCCGTCTTCTTGGCGTCCACCTGCCGCTTTGCCTCAGCCTCCTCCTTCTTCTTCTTCTCCTGAGCTTGGCGCTTTGCCTCGACAATGACAATGAAACAGAAACGCTACGGTGCAAGCTGCAAGACTCAATTCGCCTCGGCCTCCGGCCGAGAAGCGTCTGGAACAAGCAGACCAGGATCTGGTCCACTTCCCTTTCCCAACCCTTCCCACGAAATATCTCTCGACGCCACAGGTCGTGCAGAGAGGCGCTGCCGCCTTTCCTTGGACGCCCCCTGCCTTCGAAACCCCCATTCGAACGCGAGGCAAACCTTTTGGGACCCCTAGTC
This sequence comes from Symbiodinium natans, assembly GCA_905221605.1. Lineage (NCBI taxonomy): Eukaryota > Dinophyceae > Suessiales > Symbiodiniaceae > Symbiodinium > Symbiodinium natans. The sequence goes on from CAJNDS010000203.1 coordinate 69,091, forward strand.
TCCCTGAAAACCACCCCAAACAGCCCCCGAGAATGTGGCGGCTTGCCAGCCGGCCGAGAGGCGCAAGTGCTCCCACAGAGACCATGCCAACAAACCGAAAAGGACCGCTGCCCATGCTACAGCCCGCGTTGGGCCGGCCCGGATGCCGAGGCGGCGTGCGCGGAAGCGTTTGCAATTCATCTTAGATGCATGCTTTGGCAGTGTGCAGAGCTGTGGCTTGGATGGGTGGAACACAAGATGAATTCCAATCGCTACATGCAGCTTGCGTATTCACGTCAACACCCTGCCACCAAAATCCACTCAAGCGAGATACTGTCGCACCTCCTTCTTTTCTGGGGGTGACAAAAGCCCTTCAGGTGTTCTACGGCTCATCTTCTGATTCTCAACTACCTTTTCTTTTTTCACTAGATTGCCGACCTCGCCATGTTGCAGGCAGCGAGACAGCAAGTGGATATGGCTGGACGTGTGCTCAGCGAAATGATGCGACATGTGCCTGCGGACGTCCTGAGGGGTCACATTCGGACATTCACATGTTGCTTCATCCCGTCTGGCCTCCACCGCCTTCGGCTTCTCCTCCTCGGCGTTGCGCTTGGCAGCTTCCCCTGCTCGTGCCCTCTCGGGCTCCTCCTTTTGTGCGTACTCCTGTCGTTTGGCCTCAGCCTCTGCCTTATTCTGCCTCTTCTTCCCCCCTGACTCTGCATGCGCCTTCTGGGCGTCCTCCGTCTTCTTGGCGTCCACCTGCCGCTTTGCCTCAGCCTCCTCCTTCTTCTTCTTCTCCTGAGCTTGGCGCTTTGCCTCGACAATGACAATGAAACAGAAACGCTAGGGTGCAAGCTGCAAGACTCAATTCGCCTCGGCCTCCGGCCGAGAAGCGTCTGGAACAAGCAGACCAGGATCTGGTCCACTTCCCTTTCCCAACCCTTCCCACGAAATATCTCTCGACGCCACAGTGACGGTCGTGCAGAGAGGCGCTGCCGCCTTTCCTTGGACGCCCCCTGCCTTCGAAACCCCCATTCGAACGCGAGGCAAACCTTTTGGGACCCCTAGTCTCCCTGAAAACCACCCCAAACAGCCCCCGAGAATGTGGCGGCTTGCCAGCCGGCCGAGAGGCGCAAGTGCTCCCACAGAGACCATGCCAACAAACCGAAAAGGACCGCTGCCCATGCTACAGCCCGCGTTGGGCCGGCCCGGATGCCGAGGCGGCGTGCGCGGAAGCGTTTGCAATTCATCTTAGATGCATGCTTTGGCAGTGTGCAGAGCTGTGGCTTGGATGGGTGGAACACAAGATGAATTCCAATCGCTACATGCAGCTTGCGTATTCACGTCAACACCCTGCCACCAAAATCCACCCAAGCGAGATACTGTCGCACCTCCTTCTTTTCTGGGGGTGACAAAAGCCCTTCAGGTGTTCTACGGCTCATCTTCTGATTCTCAACTACCTTTTCTTTTTTCACTAGATTGCCGACCTCGCCATGCTGCAGGCAGCGAGACAGCAAGTGGATATGGCTGGACGTGTGCTCAGCGAAATGATGCGACATGTGCCTGCGGACGTCCTGAGGGGTCACATTCGGACATTCACATGTTGCTTCATCCCGTCTGGCCTCCACCGCCTTCGGCTTCTCCTCCTCGGCGTTGCGCTTGGCAGCTTCCCCTGCTCGTGCCCTCTCGGGCTCCTCCTTTTGTGCGTACTCCTGTCGTTTGGCCTCAGCCTCTGCCTTATTCTGCCTCTTCTTCCCCCCTGACTCTGCATGCGCCTTCTGGGCGTCCTCCGTCTTCTTGGCGTCCACCTGCCGCTTTGCCTCAGCCTCCTCCTTCTTCTTCTTCTCCTGAGCTTGGCGCTTTGCCTCGACAATGACAATGAAACAGAAACGCTAGGGTGCAAGCTGCAAGACTCAATTCGCCTCGGCCTCCGGCCGAGAAGCGTCTGGAACAAGCAGACCAGGATCTGGTCCACTTCCCTTTCCCAACCCTTCCCACGAAATATCTCTCGACGCCACAGTAACGGTCGTGCAGAGAGGCGCTGCCGCCTCCCCTTGGACGCCCCCTGCCTTCGAAACACCCATTCGAACGACGCAAGTGGGCTCCGGCTCCTCCCACAGAGACCACGCCAGCAAACCGAAAAGGACCGCTGCCCATGCTACACCCCGCGTTGGGCCGGCCCGGATGCCGAGGCGGCGTGCGCGGAAGCGCTTACAATTCATCTTAGGTGCATGCTTCGGCAGTGTGCAGAGCTGTTGCTTGGATGGGTGGAACGCGAGATGGGTTCCGATCGCTACGTGTAGCTTGCATATGATTGTTTTGTCAGACATGAGTAGCATGAGTCCTTCCAACTCCCCACATTGCAATCGCAACATTGTAGCTTGCACAGTCACCTCCCTCATTTTTCGGGGAGGGGGGTGCGGGGGTGGAGATTGAGAGGATATAAAACCTTGAATTTTGGCTCGGCTTCCGCGGTCACCCCTCATCATACAGGCCCGCATGCCTTCTGACTTCTCTGATGAACACTTGTACTCCCTGCATGATAGCTACTCGTTGTAGTTCCTCCTCGTAAGTTCACAGTGCAACACAGTCCAAGCCCTAGTTCCCCGGCTCAGCTTTAAGAACGTTCGACTTTGTCAAGGGGGCAGTGCGTGTCATTACCGGACAGGTGCTCAGCGAATTCATGCTAAATCTGCACTGAAGGCACGCATTCGGGCATGAACACGTTGTTTCATCCGGTCTGGCCTCCGACGCCTTCTTCTCCGCCTCGGCCTTGCGCTTAGCAGCCTCGTACCCTGTTACAGTGGAGTTTTGCAAGTGCCACGCACTATGGAACCCTTCTTCACAAGGCAGGTGGCTGCCTGCGGCATCGCTAGCATCCGCCAGGCCACGCAAGCCAGGCTCAGCAAGCTTTCCTTCGCCACAAGCTCCTTGAATGCTGCCGGTCGTGTCCTCCGCACTTGCCCCAGAAACCATGGCCTGCAGCCGACTGTCAGGAAGCCCATGGACAGCAGCCTCAGCAGCATCCGCCATGCCCTGTGACGGGTGGTTGCGGGGTGCCATGGCTGCAGGTGCGGCAGCACTCCGTGGCTGGAGGGCAGAGGGCCCCAAGTGGAGGGCTCCATGGTTAGAGGGCACCGCGGGGTCTGAGGCTGGAAGGTGTGGTTGGAGGATCCTGGCTGCAAACCTTGCGGCTGAGGCTGGGGCGTGGTTGTTGGCTTGGGTGGAGGGCTTTGTTGCTGTCCTGCTGGCCAGAGAGAGCTTGGCCTGCGCCTGATAGGCACCGCGATCGGGGGAAGGGTCATGGGTGGCTGGAGGGCCGCGAAACCACGATGCTGTGTCGATCGGTTGGCTGTCGCTTTCAGTGGCGATGGGGTTACGGTTCGGTGACGAGATGTTGTTGCCTGTTACCGTGGCGTCTTGCAACTGCCGTACACCATGAACCGCTTCTTCACAAGGCAGGTGGCTGCCTGCGGCATCGCTAGCATCCGCCAGGCCACGCAAGCCAGGCTCAGCAAGCTTTCCTTCGTCACAAGCTCCTTGAATGCTGCCGGTCGTGTCCTCCGCACTTGCCCCAGAAACCATGGCCTGCAGCCGACTGTCAGGAAGCCCATGGACAGCAGCCTCAGCAGCATCCGCCACGGCTGAGGTTCGGCGGAGGCTGGGGCCGTGCTGTACGGTGGGTGGAAGGCTTTGGGGCTGGTGCGGCTATGGCCGGAGAGAAAGGTGGCCTTTGGATGGATTGCCCTGTGCTGGGGGGTCCATGTCTGGAGGGTCGGCCAGGTTTGGTGGGGTTTGATCAGCAAAATCCGTTGCGCACTCGGGGCCGTGACTTAAGTATCTTCCCGGATGCATCACCAAGCCGATTCACGTTGCGATTCACGGGATTTTCCAGCAACAACCGGAACCTGTTCCACTGTTCACCATCTCATGTTATCTCCGAACACACGAGGCGGACCCATCGGCCCCGGAAGCACTATCAGTGGATTCGTAATCGGATTCACTGCAAGGAAAACCCTCCGGCCGGGCTCGTCCGCTCCCGATGCTCAATCAGCTGATTCATGCTCGGACTTCATCACGCTTCTTCCAGCAAAATCGCCGATTGCATGGGGTATCACTGCAGAAGAACCTCGTCCTCATGGTTTCGCAATAACATCCTCCAAAGCGCACGAGTCGGGCTTGCGAGCACCGGAGAACCATCGGTGGTGCATCTTCGGCTTTAGGGACATCCTTTTCCGGCCTCCCCTGTCGACAAAGGGGCAATCCTGCGTCGGCGGCGAGCGCGCATTCATTTTCGGTTGAACTCTCTTAGCTCCACCGTCAGAGAAGCTGAGTGTTTTCGTCGGTTTAGGGCTTTTGCATCCCGAAGAATCGGTCGTGTCCCATGGGTTAGGATCGAAGAAGACGCGATGCTTCCGCATTCTTCTCCGCCGTTTCAGCAGCTCCGGCCGTTGGAACCTCCCCGCTATCGTATCCCGAGCGCCAGGACGTTTCGGACGTTTCCGGGCTTCTCAGCCTGGCGGGGTGTTTCTGAGAGTAGGGCTAGGGTTTCTATTCTTATAATGCTTGTTTTTACTTTGCGTCCCCATGTTCAGTGTGACAAACCTTTGCTCTAGCATTCTGACCAAACATAAACCGCTGCTTCAGTTGAGCCTCGGCCATTGCAGTCGCCCAGTGTGCCCTTGGCTCCTCTTCTGGGTCTGGCAGCCCTTCCAGTGGCTGTCCCAAATGGATCCTGCACGAATGTTGGGGGGAAAAAACGTCATAACACCGGCGCCTATGGTAGCCCTACACATATAGGTGTCGTGCAAACCCGAACACTGCATTACACGGGGCTGCTTGATTGCCTTTGAATGCAATCTTCTGTGCTGGTTCTGAATTGGGACCAGCCACTTGCAGATCCCCTGCCACTTGTGTCAACCAATGCGTTGTGGTCCTAGCACAGCGGGACTGTGATGCCAAACTCGCTGAAGCAACCTCTTTTCTCCAGCTAGTCAGCTGCCGGCCACCAAGTCCTGAAGGAGGCTCTGCATCAGCACGTCCTTGCGCACTGGCGTGCCAGCAGCGCGGGCTTGCCTCTTCCGCGAACTTTTAGTCAGAACAAAACTAGCATTCCACCAGCCATGATTCAGGCTCACCTATCAGGAACCAAAACCAGCGGGGCCGAGCAAGACAAGGGCCGAGCTTCAGTTTCCACCGACCACAGACCCCATCACGGCGCGTGTCGTGGCTGCTCTCTCTGTCGCGATTTCGATGCACCTGGTGCGTCGGAGGTCTGCACTAAGGGCCGAACAGAACAACACAAGCAAGCCTCCGGCTGCTATGCGGCCCGCGACTCGGAGCGATTGCCCGTTGACCGCTGGCCTGTCCACAATGCCCCAGCGTTCAACCTGCTACTACTGCAGCGACATCAACAACATTCGACTGATCACGGAAGCTTGCCGACGTTTTAGCCTTGTGGGCGAGGCGCGGTGCAGCCAAGCTGGGTTGCCATTGAATTCATGCACAGGCAGCACCAAGGCAGGCAAAGCAAATGTGCCACGGTGCAAATGTCAGGCTAATATTCCCAGTTCTCCTTACTTTCAGTTCTCAGCAGGCATCGCTCTCCAACTAACAGCAAGAAACAACAAAACAACAGAGCCCTAGAGTCCCGCCCATTTGAGGTTGGGGGAGCGGGTTGAGCCATCAGCAAGACAAAAGGGCCGGGGGGCGAAGGTGTTGGGGCCACGCAGATCCGGGAGACAGTCCTAAATTCATCTCCGTTTTTTTTTCATGAAGCAGCGAAGCTGAAATTGGAATTGGCATCCTGGCCGAAAACTTTCATTTTTTTTTATTTAGCTCAGGTGACCAAAACTGACAATTAAAAATGCCAGAAACAAAACCTTAATTGAGCTCCGAGTTTAAATGTCCGCGCTGACAATGAGTGTTTTTTCTGCTCTGAAACAAGCAGAATGATGCTGTACGTCATTTTGGACAAATTCAAACAATGCAAAGTTTAAAGTTCTTACACTCCCGCCATGCCATACAGAGACCAGTACCAGCGGCGGGAGGGCAATCTTTATTTGTTTTTCTTCTTTTTTTTTTGGGGGGGGGGGGGGTGGGGTGGCGGGGAGGGGCATGAGTGAAGATAATGAGTTCACGCCTGTGCCCCTACTGGTAGCACGAAAATTTACGGTTGCCCACTGCTTCGGGAAATGAAACCCCGAACTTTCAACGCGGATGGCCCGTACCGCTCCTCCAACTCGGCCACGGCTTTGTGGGATGCTGCGCTCCTGCATACGAAGTCTTGCGACACCCCGCACCGAATTTTTTGCCCTGCAGTAGAAGGGGATCCTTGCGCGAAGGTTGACCCGTCTCCGCAGCAGTCTGCACGACATCCTTAGAGCCGCCTGCAGAGGTGTTGTGTAGGATTCAGCCAATCGATGCCCTGGTCTCGTGTTCTGTCGCTGCACGGCCGGAGCTGTTTGCTCTTCCAGCATGCCCAGACTTTCCTGGACGGAAGTTTTTCGGGACAGGGCCAGTCAAGCCTCACCTTCAAAAATGACAGGCTACAGCCCAAGACTCCACAGCGCAAACCCAACATGCAAGCTGGCCAAACAGAATCATGTGCGCTGTTCTCTGGATCTAGTAGCATCTACAAACGCCGCAGCAAACGCTTCTTCTCCATTTCTAGTCGTGCCCTGCAAGCCCCCAGCACCAGAAAACCAAAAACTTGGCTACGGCCGTCCTCGTTGCCTATTCCTGCGGAGTCTTGCACGTGCACTGCGCCACGAACCACTTCTTCACAAGGCAGGCTGCCTGGTGGGGCATCGCCAGCATCCGCCAGGCCACGCAAGCCAGCCTCCGTATTCTCCCCTGTGCTTGCCTCCTCCATGACCGGAAGCTTGCTGTCAGGAAGCCCATGGACTGTCGCCATGCCTTGTGACGAGTGGGTGTATGGAGTTCCGGCGGCTGGGGTTTGCGCGCTGTCGCTCGCGTGGGTGGAAGGCTTTGGGGCTGGTGCCTTGGTGGCCGGAGGCAAGGTGGCCTGTGACCTTCCAGGGGGTCCAGTGACTGGGGGAACCTGGGCGACTGAAAAAGCCTCGCAGTCTGTTACTGCGGAGTCTTGCACGTGCACTGCGCCACGAACCACTTCTTCACAAGGCAGGCTGCCTGGTGGGGCATCGCCAGCATCCGCCAGGCCACGCAAGCCAGCCTCCGTATTCTCCCCTGTGCTTGCCTCCTCCATGACCGGAAGCTTGCTGTCAGGAAGCCCATGGACTGTCGCCATGCCTTGTGACGAGTGGGTGTATGGAGTTCCGGCGGCTGGGGTTTGCGCGCTGTCGCTCGCGTGGGTGGAAGGCTTTGGGGCTGGTGCCTTGGTGGCCGGAGGCAAGGTGGCCTGTGACCTTCCAGGGGGTCCAGTGACTGGGGGAACCTGGGCGACTGAAAAAGCCTGGCAGTTTGTTTCTGCGGAGTCTTGCATGTGCAATGCGCCAGCATCTGCCAGGCTACGCAAGCCAGGCTCAGCAGTCTGCCCTTCGTCAAGAGCTGCTACGACATTGGCAGCCTCCTTCTGCTCCCCTGTGCTTGCCTCTTCCTCCACGGCCTGGAGCCCATGGATTGCAGCCTCACCAGCATTCGAGGTACATGGAGATCTGGCTGAGGCTGGCGCCCTCTTGCTCGTGTGGGTGGAAGGCTCTTGGGCTGGTCCAGTGGCTGGAAGGTCCTGCACGGCTGGACTGCTGACATTGCGGAAGTGGACGGGTTGCAATTCTTGCCACGCGACACTCAGATGAACTGTAAAGGTTGCCTGCTGTTGACACTATAACTTGAAAAATGTTTAAGCGAATGCCTTTGCATGTCTTTGCTGTTTTTTAAGTTTTTTAACGTTTTGACTAGTAACGTGCCGTCCACATGACTTTTGCTGCAAAGAAAGCCTCCCCGAACCAACGAAGGGGAAAAAAGGAGCACAAGGACCTGCATCCCTACCAAAAAATGAGACAAGCCTCCCAGCAGAACATCACACCAACCCCCACACTCCGAAGGAAGAGCAAGAACAAAAACCCTAAACCCTAAACTAAACCGGTCAGCAAAAACGAAGCAAATCAGAATCAGAAAAGCCTCCGACCCCCCAAACGCAAAAAGAAAGTGAGAAGCTGGGACAAGCTCCGAAAACTACAGCCACCCACTCCGAGCCCGATATGAAGAGATAGACAAAGGGGGAGAGAAGGCACTGTAGGGAGCTTGGACACACAGCGAATCGTGCTTCAGCGAACCTAGAAGCCCGGCTCCTCGAGCGAAGGCGACTCGGCAGCAGTCTTTGCCAAAGACCGGCCGAGGGCCACCTGCACGTTTGGTGCGAGAATGCTGGCCACTTGATGCTCTGGTCTCACGTTCTGTCTCTGCACGGCCTGGAGCTGCTGCTCTTCCAGCGTGTCCAGCCTGTCCTGGAAGCAGAAAAAGCCCGATTGGCACATCGCGACCCAGAGCACGCGAGAACTACTGCTGTTTAGCCGATTAGCAACTACATTTGCATGTGTATAGTCGACTGTGTGCTGTCCCACTCCTGGACATCAGGCACGTCGGCCACACCGGCGTGGATGTCGGGAGCCCCAATGACTTGAGAGAGCTTGGTATGAACAAATGCTGTGTAGCCTCCCTGGGGCTGGGTGTCCGTGACAGCACCTCCTTCGACGTAGCTCCGAACCAGGAGCGCATAACTCTTGAAGACTGGTGCGAACTGCGATAAAATGTACTTGCCACGGTCGAGCATCTGGCTGTCCACGGCGAGCACATTTGTGAGAGACTTGCTTGGGCCAGCCTTCTTGATGCACGCCGCCATTTCCTGGACGACCTCAGGGAGGCACTCGCTCATCTGATCCAGCAGCTCACCCTCAGGGTGTCCTTGCCAAAACGCAAGGCTAGGATGGGCAGGCTTGGGCAGAAGGCGAAGAATCGGCTGGAGAGTGCCGTCAGCTGCCAGGCAATGGTGCTTGACCTTGTTGACGCGGCGGCCCATAGTGCGCCAGGCACCCTCTACATTTGCATCAGGTCCATCGTACAGACGCAGAAACCGTGGCGGCAAGTAGAAGTCATTGATTCGGCTGTACTCCGCCTCCTCCATGCCTCAGCAAGCCAAACGTCTTTCTTTGCGAGCCAACAAGGAAAACAATACACATGCTTGGCCTATGCTTGTGAGAACAACGTGTTGACCAAGGGGCTTTGATTGTTGCCGATGCCCAAGTTGAAGAACGAGCAAGTGATGCTGGCATCGTGCCCAAACAGCTGGACAGGGTACGCAATCTTCATCTTCTCACTCTCCGGATCGATGTCATAAACGTGCGCGTCCAAAGAATCAAAATCGTCGGATGTGCTTGGGCAAGCCTCGGAGGCAAACTGCACGGCTGTTTCCAAATAGCCGTGACCCTCCTTCGGCTTCATGATGTATCCCACCAGCACGTGGTTCCCATTCCTTGGTGTGTCCACGACAGCACGACAGCTTGCATAGCGATTAAGAATGATCAAGCGGAAGAACGCTTGCCTTGCTTTACAAGTTTCTCAATCAGGTTGGCCTCATCAAAGTACAAATCTCCATACTGGCTGTAATAGTCACTTGCCTGGCAACCATTTCTGGCAATTCAGGGAGGACATGCGGCATCACAAAAGACTCAATAAGAATAGCACCAGAACACGTCTGCAACAATTCCTGCTGGCGAACAGTGACTAGCAGGACTTAGTTGTCCGCTGTTCAGCCAAGTTGCTTTGCTTGCTTGGCGTTCCATGGCAGCGGGCGGATCCTGGATGCACAGTCAGAGCCAGTGTCGAACCGTCATCATCCCCGCACGTTTATCCCACTCACACCTGCTGCTTGCACACGGAGCTAACGTTTCACTTGAGATCGGGGCCGCGGAAGCTAGACATTTTTTGTCGTCGTGCGAAAGGGCAAAGCCCTGGTCGCGATCCCGTACACAGCTTGTAAACAAGAAGATATGTGGGGGGGGCCATCGGGCAGGGAGGGGCCCCCGCCATAACTTCAATTAATGGCTGAGGAGGGGCGGAGGGGGAAGGGGATGCACAGGCTCCGCGCACCTGTAAGCATTGATAAACCCGAACCAGATCAGGCCTCGAGAAAGAAAGCACGACGATGCAGAGCTCTAAGGAGCTACTAGGGGCTAGGTTCACTCACATCTTTGCGTGTGAAGTCACATCTCCCCAGTGACACGCGGCCGCGAGCGAAGTCACATCACCCCGCGTAAAGTCGCATCACAAAGACATATGTTGAAGCCTATGCATTTGTCACCGCACGCCTGGGAGGGGAGCACATTTGTGTGAGCGAGCTCGTTTGGGCTGTTGTCGTGGAATGTTGCACGCCAGGAACTTTGCCCCCAAAGATGAGGGGTGTTGTCGTGAATGAGATTTCTGCTTGGTGGTGCAAGTGGGTTCTGACCAATCTTGGAGTTTGCAAATCCCCAGTGTGCACGCGCCCGAGATACGACTTCACACAAGAAGATACGACTTAACCTACCCGCGGGTAGCTTTCGTGATCTAGTCTTTCAGTGTTGCGACTGGAACAAGGCTGCCAGCGTCCGGCCAGGCAATCGCTTCCCCCTAGCGATTATGAACCGAAGAGGTCACTGAGTCTCTTTCGATCATTCAAAACCTGCATGCACATCAAGGTTTCGCACCTGTCCATATGCACACGCGCCTTTTACTTGGGGGAGGGAAGTTTATACTGATTGCAAAGTCGTAGGACTGAGGACACAAACTGCTCCAACTTCAAAGGCGGGAGATTAAAAGCACACATGCGACACCTTCCTCATGCAGATGTGCTAATCACCGACGGGGCAGCGGTCCTTCAGCTGGCTGTCCATGGAATCGGCTTGGGGGTCCTGGGAATTCGGGACAGGATCTGGCAACAAAGCTGGCCGCAGCAAGATCTGCCCGGTCCTCTGCCACTTGCGACACACTATGTGCTTGATCCTCGCACCATCATGCGCTGCACAACCGCTACTTCAATTCAATTGTCAGCGTATGCTGCGCCCACGAAGTCCTGCGGGAGGGTCTGTGTCAGCACCAAGTTCTGGGGGGCAGCATTTCCTGGAGATGCGCCTGGAATTCCTCCTGGCCCGCATGGCTCAAGCTCGCAGATGACGAAGTGCTCGGGGACTTGATCAGGCATTGTCAAGTGCGATAGGCCATCTGGCTGATCTTGAGCTTGCGCCGATGCTGGTCGCCGGGAGTTGCCTTTAGTACTGCACACCATCAACACCGCGACTACAAGGCTAAATTTCAGGGGGCAAAAGGGGGCTCCGTTGTCTAAGAATTTGGGATTCATGGAACAGCCTCCAGCTCAACTTCAGCATGCGCAATTGTCGCCCTCGGGGTTAACGGCCCTTTTCTGAAAATCAACCCCTAAACTTAAATCCCCAAACCCCAAGTATTTTGTGCAGTGGGTTCTTCGCCGCGTGAATTCCGCCATTTCGAGAAATGTTAAAGCTTTCGTTCAGCGGCTAGCACCTCGAGATGTTCTACGACTTCACTGCGTGAACTATTGCATTTCCTGGTTGTGGGAGCTCCTGTCAATTGCTTCATGTCGAGCGTAACTGTTACGGCTTAACTTACAGTTCACGGGCAATTATTTGGGTCAGTGGTGCTCCAAGCATGGAATTTGATGCGCACGTGCTCGACTTGCAACGAATGGCTTGGCCTTGCCTTGGGTCGGGGGAGGGGGTGGGGTGAGGGGGTGGGCGCATACACTATCAACATCTAGGAATGGCATGATGCGACCGCGCGCGATCTTCAACAAATGGTCGTTTGATGTCGTTTGGCTGCCTGGTGGGGTGACTTGCTCTCAAGGGAACGAACGAAAAATTGCAACACTAATCCCCTCCCCACTCCCATTATGGCTATACCGGGGGTGGATTCGATAATGGGACAACGCCTGGTGGACGTGTTCAACACAAAACTTTTGAGAGCATCCATGTGTTGGCGAAGAAAGCAGGATGAAGGGAGGATACTGGTCTCTGGTGAAACCCTAACCCCAAGCCCTACAAAGACTGAGGTGCAGATGTCGGCAACGCGTGAAGACTCAGAGCAATCTCTCTCGACATCGCTGACATCGCTGGAGATGTCGAAGAACTCGGCGGCTGTGCCGTGCCCACTGTCTCCAGCGCAGCTTCTCTCGACCTGCATTGCCATGACCAATGCATCATACAACTTGTTGCTTTAAAAAACATGTTCTCTGCCATCTCATATTGCACCAGAACACCAGCAATGAGACCCTGCCTCAGGCTGCACCTCCGTGACAACGACATGGTCCGCCTGAGCTCAACTTGGAACTTGGGAAATGCCTGTGCAGCATTCGCGGGCTGCAAGACAGCAGTCACCGGACCTCATCCTGACACTTTGAAGCTGATGCGATTGGCGACAGATTCTGGAAATCCTGCCGGCGGTACATATGCGAGCTTCTCAGGGCTTCTCATGCCGACCAAAAGCGATCCGTGGGGCACTCCTCATTTAAGATGCCAAAAAGGGGGATGGTTCAGCACTGAAACACAGGGGAACTCATGACGTACAACTTCAAAGCACCTTAAAAGCACCTGTGGCGGTCAAGCTTCGAAGGCCGCCCCTACCATTTTGTGAATCATCTGATCCCCTCCTGTGCCTTTCTGCACTCCCCATATACACACATACATACATACATACATACATACATACATACATACATACATACATACATACATACATACATACATACATACATACATACATACATACATACATAGAATACGTGGAATACATATATATATATAGATTAGGCAAGGATCCAGATTGTTGTCTCCCACAGCATCCCTTGATCCTGTACTGTCCCTAAAAACAAACACAAACCCAAAACCGAGACGATGCTGCACGGGACCCACAAGAAATACAAAAACGGGTGCCCGGAGCTGGACAGGCCAAGAAGGTTGGGACAGTAACTTGGGATTGGTGTTGTTGAGACAGCGCAGCCTTTTGGCGACCTTGAACCTCAAAAGTGCTGTGCCGTCCACATCGTTTTAATACCTGGAAGCAAAAAAACCTTGCTGTACTGCACTTTTTGCTACTTCAGATCTCAAAAGTGGTGTACTGTCCTCAAAAACCCGTGAAAAAATCTGAAGATTAAGGACAGCACGGAGAGACATTGTTTTCTTTTGTGTTGTGCAGCAATTTGGAGGCCAGAGATTGAAAAAATGCAGCAGAACAGCACTCATATGAACCTAAGCTTCAACCCAAAAACGAGTTCTGCTGATTTCTCTTAATGAATGTGGTTCGTGCAAAAATTAGTCAGGTAGAACTTTGTGGACTCGTTATTACTGTATTGGTTCCCCCTATCCAAAATTAACTTCAAACAGCTTCACGAATTTGATTTTTAATGGAGGTCATTCAAGCTTGCTAAAGCACTCATAGTATTCACCGGCCGTCTTACTTGAAACCACACAAACTGACGCAAGTTGAATACAGACCCCAATGCCCTTGAAAAAACACGTAATGGTTTTAAACCCCCGAAGCTCATTAGGCCCACAGGTTGTCCCAATGCGAAGCTTTTAATAACACAGCCCTTAGTTGTCACTGCATTTTACAGAGGAGAAAACATATACTCAAACAAAGAAACAAAAGCTAGCAAAACCAGAGGTATGGATCGGGGGGGGTGACCGTGTTTTTGGCTGATACAGTTTCTGCATTATTTTCCCTTTCGTCCCCTTTGCTTCCTTCCTTGCCTTCTTGCTTCCTGTCTTTCTTCCTTCCTTTGCCTTTTCTTCCTCCTGCTCCTTCTCCTTTTGTTTTTTGTTTCCTTTTTTCCTTCCGTCTTTCCGCTCTTTAAACTTTAACGCTGAAATTTCTTCATCCCTGACGGAATGTTCTGATCCTTTTAAAGTGTGCGTAAGGCCAGACCCCAACCAGCCGGTCCCGCGCCTGCTCCTCCAATCTCTCTCTTTGTTTCCAGACGCCGCGCTCCTGCGGGCGAAGTGTGGCCACACCCCATGACTGTTGATGTGGCTCTTATTCGGACCTCATTCCTGCCTCCTAACTTGCTTCAGAGAATCGCAAAGCCCGGCTCCTCGAGCGAAGGCGACGCGTCAGCGGCAATCTGCAAAGACTGCATGGGGGCCGCCTGCACGTTTGATGAGAATGCTGCATTCTGCCGATGCTCCGCTCTCGCAACGTGCCGTGCACGGCCTGGAGCTGCTGTTGCTCTTCCAGCATGCCCAGACTGTCCTGGAAGCAGAACACCACGTCACACCGTGAAGAAATGTCTAAGGCAGGTATTTGTACATCAGAGACTTGATGGCTTGAACGTGGTGGCGCGCACCTAACCAACCTGAATCCATGTCCGAAAAACCGTCTCCCAGAACAGAGAATTTGGCTGCAGGATGTCCTCGATGCTTGCGACCACGGAGTCTTGCAAGTGCAGTGCATCATGAACCGCTTCTTCGCGAGGCAGGCTGCTGTCTGGGGAATCGCCAGCATCCGCCACATGCTCAGCAGCCTTTCCTTCGTCACGAGCTGCTTGGACGTTGGCGGCCGCCCTGATCTCCCCCACGCTTGCCTCGAGTGAAGCCTCGCGGGCATCTTCCTCACCTTTGCCATGTACATCATCACCACATACTTTGTCACCCGCCTGGCCCTTTGCATCATCGGCCGCCATGTCATGCAATGGACCAGCCTCGTCCTCCTCACCAGAATCATCCTCTCCTCTGCATTCTGATCCTTCAGCATCACTTTCGCAACTGAGCTCAACCTCACTGCCTTCTGCATCAGCATACTCATCACCTGAGCCTTCAGACGAACACTCTTCTGAGTGCCCATCCTCTGCTCCTTCCTCCTCCTCCTCCTCAGAGGCAGCACCTTCACCCTGGTCCTCATCAGCACCTGCGGCCTTGAAAACATCCACATGTAGGTCCTGTCCAGATCCGCCTTGGCTCTGCCCATCATGACCATCATGTCTCGGAGCCATTTCATGAGCTGGTGTTCTGGTCATCGACCCGCTGGAAAATGAACTCATGTGCGGATGGCCTGAGCCAATCAGTAAGCTTGAGTCAGGACCTTCTTCCAGCCCGAATCCATCGAAGCAGCATTCCGCCACCTCCACTCTCAATCTGCGTCTCTCGAGCGCATCTCCCAGCAAGGCTGTGCAAGCAGGAGTGGAGGCACGAGACTCCATGCCCTCTCGAAGTCAGTCCTATAACCCCTTTAATGTTGAAGGGAAAAAATGCGTTAGCTGTGTGGGTAGTGCTGCACTGGCAAAGAGTATTTCCAAGCCACTTTGCAGACCTGACCATTGCTGGTTGACGACTGACTTTAGGAAAACTTGAGGGAGACGCACCAACAGCGGGTTCCGGTGAACCTAACTTCTCAAACATGCCGAGGCAAGTCGTACCTTTGGCGACTCAAACGCCGTGCACCCTGCTTCTTATTTTCAGCCTTTTCCAAGCGTGCCGCCGTCCGCAGAAGGATGCACCCTTGCAGCTGTCTCCTGCAGGTAGTCGGTGAACGCTGATGACGTAAAGTGGTGGTGCCATGCCAAGTCTTCGAGAAATCAAAAAACATCATGCCCTGGAACAAGAGTCGCCTGACTTTAAGTGGCCAAGGAGTCTGCGATGTGGCGGCATTCTAGCAGTGCGGCCTCCTGTGCGGGGAGGAGGCAATAAGGCAGGGACGCTTGCAAGCAAGAGTTCCGAGTGGCTGACATTAGCCGCATGGAAAGCCAGTCGAGCTACCTGATAAGAACATCCGCAAACAAGAGCCAGACAGCCGTAAATATCTGATGTCTCAAAACGAAAGATGGGAAGATGGCATGGGGAGCGTCCGGTGGCGCCTCGAGCAAGTAAGCAAAGTACCTGGGCAGCAAATTTCATGAGAACCGAGCCTCAAAGGCTCTTGCTGTAAGCTGAACAGCCTCAACCTGGCTGCATTTGATCGACTGCCAAGTGCTGTTTCATTGTCTTTTCAGGCACCGGCTCTGTGGTGAGGAGCAAATCACTCCAGCTCAGGCGTCCTCGAGCACGATGCCAAGATTTGCACAATCATGTGTACATTACTGAAGCAGCGCAGAATCCAAGCTGCTCTGCTTACAAACTCAGGCTCGACTCGTCCTCCTCCCTCCTCACCCTCACAGCGGCAGTGCCTTCTTCGCGCTTTGTCAGCCGATCCAAACTGAGTACTCAGAGTACTCCTCTTCAACCTCTTCTGTGCGGTCTGACCCATCCACCTTTGGACCAATCAACGTCCAGCTCGGTTGCCTGTGCTGACTGTCTCTCCTCCAACCCTTTCAAGATCCAGTCCTGGCAGCCATCGCCAGTTAAGGATCGCCAATGGTGAGCCCTTGCACCCTTGCACTCTTGGATGTTTTTTGCAGGTGTTTGCGGTGTTGAAGAGGTGCCCCCTGCATCCCCCAGTCCGCAAATGGAGTCCCATTGCGCTGGCAGCAGCACAACTTCCCTAGGAGCTCTCGGAACCACAGCGATGATGATGTTCAAGGTTGTCGACCCAGATCCTTCGAAGCCGTATCCTGGCACCTCTACTTCTGCCTTGCGCTGCGCGGGTGCATGTCCGGGCGAATCATAGGACATGGAAACGGGAACATTGTCCAACGACGTGATTGAGCTCTCTCATTCAACCTTTGCAGAACCCGAGCAAATACTTCCTTTGTGCCATCTCTAGAACTCGATTTATCAACAAAATTTAGACCAACATTTCCACCATTCCCAACGCGCCGAAGTATGAGCCTCTTTGAGCACAGAGCAAGCCAGAGCGAAAGTTTCTGCCTAGAACGGATCTGCATCTTCGAAAGAGGCGCTTCTCACGATGCCATGTTCTGGAACCTTTTGCGTGAAACATCGCCTGTCATGTGGTCAGCTGAGAAGCCAGATGTTGGACAAAGCCGTTCATCTCAGTATCTTTGACACTGTGTTTGGTAACTTTTCGGTGAGGCCGGACTGTGTTGCCGGAGTCTGTACCAGGGGAAACGGAAAACCTGCAGGGTGAACGAAATCCTGCGGGATGCCTTGTTCGGCTCCGCTCGCTCTTGAATTTTAGTGGCCTCGAGGCTCACTTCTTAAACGTCTTGCAGGCCAAGGTATGCACGGCTCTATCCTGAACTAGAGTCTCTAGTATGTCCATGGATCATGCGCAACGCGCGAGAATGTGCCAGGCCTGCAAGGGTCGATATGTAGTATATACGGGTCTACAAAGACAGCCAAGAGACGTTCGTCTCGATTTACATTTACAGCCTACTTTTTGAAACTCCAATGGTCAATGACCATATCAGCCTGACTGGCTGAGCTCGATTCTCAAAGCCTTAAAGTAATTTCGTTCGGAGTCATCGGACTCGCCGTTCTCGAACAGAAAATACGCACGTTCCAAAACGCGCTTCTGAAGGCTTGGACTAAGGCCCCGCTCATGGGCTCTTCTCGCCATCGCATCTGTGACCTGATCAAATTTTCAGGGTGCCTTCTCTGTCACCGCTGCTTCTTCTGCTTCTTCTTCTTCTTGCAAGTGGCTGTACCGTCGCCCACAAGCACAATCCTTTCAAGAAGCCTCTGTCAAACTTGAGAAATTCTGATTCCTGCCAGATCACTCATCGCATTTAAACCCCAAGCCTGTAGTCTGGCCTCAAGCTTGGGCCATTCAGAGTTATCTTGCCAGCCCTCTCTTCTCCCCAAACAGGAAACCAGGAATGCCCACCTTCAATTCAATACTGATCCAGCAGCAAATCCCGATGTAACTAGAAGAAGAAGAAGAAGAAGAAGTTGGGCACCAAATTTAACCAGAAATTCCGCATTTCAAGTTATACGGCTATACGGGTTTCAGGAATCCCGGAATCCTTGTGTTGAATGTGCATGTAGAAGTCTGAAAAGAAGTTCATGGAGTCCTAGTGCATTAAAAATGGAAGCTCCTTCGTCCTACCGGCATCTGGAATTTCGAGAACTTCCGATTGCCATGCATTGGGAAGGGCGAAGGGGAAGGGGGAGAGGAGTGGGGGGGGGAGCGGGGGAGAGAAGGACGGGGGACAGGGGACAGGGGACAGGGGACAGGGGAGAGGGGACAGGGGACAAAGGACAGGGGACGAGGGGGGAGAGGGGAGAGGGGAGAGGGGAGAGGGGAGAGGGGGGAGAGGGGAGGGAGGGGAGAGGGGGAGAGGGGAGGGGAGAAGGGAGAGGGGAGAGGGGAGAGGGGAGAGGGGAGAGGGGAGGAGAAACTTCATCCACCAAGTCAAGCCAAAGCACATGCACGGGCGGGCTGCAGACTCTCTCTACGCCGCCACAATCGCCCACAGGTGGAGTACTCCCATGGCAGGAGCTTGGCACTGTACCGGTGGAGCCCGTTCGAGTCGTGCGGCCTTGTTGGTGATGTTTGCCATGCTTTCCTTGCTTGCCGGCGGCTGGCCGGTCATCAGCTGCTGTGCTGTGGCTATGATGGCTATGATGCTTGTGCTGGATCTCACTCTGGTGGTGATGCCTTGCAGATCGGAGGGCATTCTGATTTGCTTGGGCTGCATGCTTCATCGGCTCGGCAGCTGTGTCCAGGTTGCTTTCGGAGGCAGCGCTGTCTGCCGCAAACAAGAAGCTGGAGAGGTGTGGGGAAGGAGCTTCGGGCGAAGGCTGGAAGAAAAGGAACTCCGCGAAGCTGGAGCTCTGCACTGGTGCCGGCTTAGAGTCTGCTGAGGTCTTGCTGGAAGCTGCCGAACCAGCAGGCCCTGACTGCGGTGTTGGAAGCTGAGAAATCTTTGGGACTCTTCTGGCTGCCTTTGGTGGAAGCGGAGGCTGTGGGTCTGCTTGGCCTGCACGAGGCCTGTCGCAGCCGGAGCCGTCGCTGCCCGACACGGATCGAGGGTTTGGGCTGATATCCCGCTGCTCGACTATCTCAGAAAACCGAAGTGTCCTCATTGGCCTGGCTCGGCTGGCGTCCCTAAGAGCCGATGGCAGAGGAGATGGAGAAGGTCTTGGCGCGGGCTTTGTGGATACACTGCCGGCTGCACTCCCGCATGCTCCATTTATGCCGACTGCCATCTCTGTCGCTGACTGAAAGGGCTGAAAGGGCACTTGGAACGGGGGAGTGCCCTCCAGCAGCGTCTGGCTCCATGCCACTTCGCGCTTCAGCAGTGGAGGGCGCTGGTTTGGCTTCGCCTCCTCGCGTACATCTTGGGCACGTACGCTGTGCCTCCGTCGACGATCAGCGTGCACAGGCTTCGCCTCCTGGCGTGTGGGGTCTGTGTATTGGGGGGGGGGGGTGGGGAGGTAGCATGAAGCAGGTACCCCACATCTAATCCCCCCTACACACACCCACTCGGTTTTGCTTGGAATGGGCGCCGTGTCAGAAAAGAAAGTGCCAAACCAGACCTGACCCACACTCACCCCCGTCTGCCCTAGCACTTCGTGTCAGGAGCTGCTTCTGCAATAGCGACCCCCCCTCCTGGGCGTGTTGCGTAACGTTAAACCAGACTGGTTACACTTCAAATTGCAGGCCATGAGGCATTAGGACTAGTTGTAAGGGTGGCATGCCTTTGACGCTACAACTTGAAAGCATTAACCCAATGCCTTTGCATTTAATTCGCTAAGTGCCGTCCACATGATTTTCACAGTAAAACCGTTTCAACACCCCT
This sequence comes from Symbiodinium natans, assembly GCA_905221605.1. Classification (NCBI taxonomy): domain Eukaryota; class Dinophyceae; order Suessiales; family Symbiodiniaceae; genus Symbiodinium; species Symbiodinium natans. Next base: position 88,694 of record CAJNDS010000203.1, read on the forward strand.
AACAAACTGTACAGCTTCGGGCATCTCACTCTAACTCAGCTAAACCACAAACTACTCGTCTTGCTGGCCCAAAAGAGACCTCGTGCCGGCCCGAACCTGCCCCTGACATGAAGAGAGACAAAGGAAACTAGGAATTTTCGCGCGGAAAGAGTGGGCGTTGTGGGGGGTGTGGCCATACCGAATTCTGCAGTACAGCGGGTGTGAATGGCTGACGCAACGAACCCTTCAGCGAACCTAGAAGCTCGGCTCCTCGAGGGAAGGCGAATGCAAAGACCGCCTGAGGGCCACCTGCACGATTGGCGAGAGAATGCAGCCCAATCCATGCTCTGGTCACTCTGGTCTCTCATGCTCTGTCGCTGCACGGCCTGGAGCTGCTGCTCTTCCAGCATGTCCAGCCTGTCCTGGAAGCACAGAAACCCCGCCGGGCGTGGGTGTAGATGCTAGATCCAGAGCACCAATAGTTCAAGAAACAGTCCGAACACTCTCTCATCTACTTGTGGACGTGCTCAGGGCTCACCGGCTTTCAGATATCGTACATTGACATGACATCTAGTCGCGAATGGTCTCCGCCTCCTGCGTTCTCTGCTTCTCCTCAACCTTCCGCTTGGCGGAATCCTCTGTGTGCACCTTTTTGGGTTCCTCCTTCTTCTTGACTTCCTCCTGTCGTTTGGCCTGAGCCTCCGGCCTCTTCTTCTCTGCTGCCTCTGCGCGCGCCCTCTTGGGTTGCTCCTTCTTCGCGTCCTGCTGCCGTTTAGCCTCAGCCTCCGGGCTTGGCTCTGTCTCTCGACCATGAACAGACACGCTCTGTGCAAGACTTGATTCGCTAGTTGACGTTAATTGCATGTTTTGATGTTGAAGGCGGTGCGACAGCAAATGGGGTAACTGCCGAACACGTGTTCCCAAGTAAAAGTGCCCTTCGCATGCTCTCTCATCCCGTCTGGCCTCCTCCTCCTCCACCTTCTGCTTCTCATTCTGAACCTTGTGACTGGCAGCCTCCTGTGTGTGTGCCTTCTCAGCTTCAGCTTGCGGCTTCTTCTCCGCCTGGCACTTGGCCGCCACCTTCTCGGGTTCATCCTTCTTCTTGGCTTGCTCCTGGCGTTTGGCCTCAGCCTCCGGCTTCTTCTCCTCCTCGGAGCGACACTTGGCTGCCGCCTCTGCGCGGTCTACGCGCGCCTTCTCCGCTACCTCCTTCTTCTTGGCGTCCTGCTGGCGTCTGGTCTCAGGGCTCTCCTTCTTCTTCTGCTCCTGAGCTTGGCGCTTTGACTTTGCCTCCACCATGAAACAGAAACGCTCTGTGCAAGACTTACTTCGTCAGTTGATGTAGACTGAATGTTTTTGGCAGGGGTGCGCTGGGCGGCACGCAACATGAGCCAGTCCACCTTGTTGCACTGCAATTTGCGGTCGCTACATCCACATGCAGCCAGATTCACGCCCAAACCCTGTTGCCAAGTTCCTCCTGTTGGTTCTGTTGGCTTTGGAGGTGGGGGGGTGCGGGGGAAGTGGCGTCGGGGGGGGGGGGGGGGGGGGGCTCTTCAGGTCTTCTAAGGTTCTTCGTTGATTGACCTACCTTCCATGACTCCTGGCCGCGCGTAGTGGAGGATTCCTGATTTAAGAGTTGGGATTCCAGGGGTCCAGGAGCTTGCCCGACATCGTGCGTTTTGTGTTCGAAAGAATCCGCGAGTGGAGCGGATCGACGAGCTGTGGTTGCTGACGCGCAGCGTTTTAGCATTGTCTTACCGTGCTGAGTCACGAGGCTCGGGCCCCTCATGTATGCCTCAGATGAGCCATCCTGGCAACTGTCGTTACTTTTGGGCGAGGATGAGTTGCACCAACTTCTGGGAGACTCTGGGTTGGGCACTCCAGGGAAACTCTGGGGCTGGGCACTTCTTTGGGAACTCCAGCCAGGGAGACCCTGCGGTTGGGCACTCCAGGGAGACTGTGGGGTTGGGCACTCCAAGAGTCTAGGGCGTCTCTGGGGTTGGGCACTCCAGGGAGACTCTGGTTAGGCACTCAGGGAGTCTCTCGAAGCAGACCGGGCGAGGAGAAGAGTTCCGGGCGAGGGAGTTCTGGGCCAGGAGAAAAGAAGAGTTGAGTTTAAACTCTAACAACCCCACACCGAAGGTGGGGAATAATACCTACCATTGGGGTCTAAAGTCTGCAAATGATACCTACTTTGGGGTATTTGGAGCCTTAGGTTTAGGGTTGAGTTCTACTGCAAACTGAATTTAAGGGGTATAAGGAGGGACCCCTAGAACTGTCGTCACTTTTGGAGCCTCGTTTGTTGTTCGCACCTGAAAAAATGTTGCAGGCAGTTACGAGTCGGGGTGCGCCATCCTCGTAACTGTCGTCACTTTTGAAATTTCAAGAATGAGCAAAAGAAAGAGAAAGAGAGAGAGAGAGAGAGCGAGAGAGAGAGCGAGAGAGAGAGATCGAGAGAGAGGACGAGAGAAAAGAGAGTGAGAGAGAGAGAAAAGAGAGAAAAGAGAGAAAAGAGAGAAAAGAGAGAAAAGAGAGAAAAGAGAGAAAAGAGAGAAAAGAGAGAAAAGAGAGAAAAGAGAGAAAAGAGAAAGAGGAGAGGCAGAGAGAGAGAGAGAGAGATGTGAGTGAGAGAGAGACAGTGAGAGAGAGAGAGAGAGAGAGCCAGAAAGCCAGAGAGACATATGAGAGATAGAGAGAGATAATTGCCATGTCATAGTGAGAGAGCGAGAAAGAGAGCGATAGCGAGAGAGAGAGAGAGAGAAATGGGAAGAGACGGATAAGACACTTCACTTCGCATCTCGTGTCGTGCGCCGCGTCTCTCTCGCGGTGTCTGTGACACGTGTCCTTTCTCGTTGCCCCTCTCATCTCATGTTTCGCTGACTTTGGTTGGCAAGGGGGGCATCATGTTGAAGGCGGTGCGACAGCAAATGGGATAACTGCCGAACACGTGTTCTCAAGTAAAAGTGCCCTTCGCATGCTCTCTCATCCCGTCTGGCCTCCTCCTCAACCTTCTGCTTCTCATTCTGAACCTTGTGACTGGCGGCCTCCCGTGTGTGTGCCTTCTCAGCTTCAGCTTGCGGCTTCTTCTCCGCCTGGCACTTGGCCGCCACCTTCTCGGGTTCATCCTTCTTCTTGGCTTGCTCCTGGCGTTTGGCCTCAGCCTCCGGCTTCTTCTCCTCCTCGGAGCGACACTTGGCTGCCGCCTCTGCGCGGTCCACGCGCGCCTTCTCCGCTACCTCCTTCTTCTTGGCGTCCTGCTGGCGTCTGGTCTCAGGGCTCTCTTTCTTCTTCTGCTCCTGAGCTTGGCGCTTTGACTTTGCCTCCACCATGAAACAGAAACGCTCTGTGCAAGACTTACTTCGTCAGTTGATGTAGACTGAATGTTTTTGGCAGGGGTGACCTTGTTGCACTGCAATTTGCAGTCGCTACATCCACATGCCAAGTTCCACTGGCGGCTAGTAGCAGCTAGATTATGTCACTCCAGCTGGTTCTGTTGGCCTTCTGTTGGCATTGGGTGTGGGGGGGGGGCGAGGGTGGGGAGGAGGGGAAGTGCTTCAGCTCTTCTCTGGCTCTTCCTTGATAACCGATACCGATAACCCTCCATATCTCCCTCTGAAACAGATGTTAGGCCTGTTGCCATGCCTTCTGACTTTTCTGCAAGGCCCTTTATGCATGATCCCATCATTCCTTTGTACCAAGCTCGGTGCCAAACTCTAATCCCGCGGCTCAGTTTGAGAACGCTGACTTTGATTGGCAAGGGGGGTATCATGTTGAAGGCGGCGCGTCCCGAAAACTCACTCGCATGCTCTCTCATCCCGTCTGGCCTCCTCCTCCTCCACCTTCTTCTTCTCCTCCTCAGCTTTGTACCTTGCAGCTTCGTCTGCGTATGCCTTCTCAGCTTCCTCTTTCTTCTTAGCTTCCTCCTGGCGTTTGGTCTCAGCTTGCGGCTGACGCTCCTTCTCAGCTTCGTCATGGCGGGCGGAGGGCTCCCAGCGGAAGGCCCCATCAGTGGAGGCTGGAAGGTCCCACCTTGCGAGGACGGAGGGCTCTGAGGGTTGGAGGGCTGCTGCAGCGGACTTTGGCTGCAGGCTGGAGCGTTCCGTGGCAAGCGTGGGGGCGAAGGGACGGCCCTGTGTGGCCTGTGGCTGAAGGTCGCCATAGCTGTTCGTGTAGGTGGAAGGGTTTGCGGCTAGAGTGGCCTGCTGGAGGGCTCTGTGGCTAGACCCTAGGTGGTGGGTGGCTGGAGGGCCAGACCACGAAGGGGCATCGGTCGGTGTGACCTTATTTTCTGCGGCGAGGTTGTGGTTCGGTGACGATACTGAGGCGATGTTGGTACTGGCTGGAGCATGCGCCAGGCCTTGCAAGCCGGGCTTATCCGCTGTCTTTCCGAGCGTTTGTGTCTCCCCCTCGCTTGCGGGAAGAGCACGGACAGCTGCTCCCCGGGCATCTTCCTCACCAGCACCATTTATGCCCTGCGACCGGTGGTTTTGCCAGGCAAGGGTGGAGGGAGTTGGGGTAACGTTGGTGGAGGGCCCTGTGGCCTGTGGCTGGAGGGTTCTGGTAGGGGTTGTGTGGCTGGAAGGCTTTGGGGCGAGCTGCAGCGCTTTGTGGCTGGAGGGGTTTAGGTTGCTGGCAGGCCCGGTGTTCCAGGTGACTGGAGGGCCAGACAACGAAGCGGCATCGATCGGTGTGATGTTGGCGGTGGCATTGCGGTTCGGAAACGATGCTGATGCGATGTTGATACTGACTGGGGCATCGCCAGCATCCGCCAGGCCTTGCAAGCCGGGCTCGTCCGCAGTCTTCCCGAGTGCTTGGGTCTCCCCATCGCTTGCCTCCAGCCGAGCAGCGGGAAGAGCACGGACAGCTGCTCCCCGGGCATCCTCCTCACCAGCACCATCTGCTATGCCCTGCGACCGGTGGTTTTGCCAGGTGAGGGCGGAGGGTGTTGGGGTCACGGGGGTGGGAGGCCCTGTGGCCTGTGGCTGGAGGGTTCTGGTAGAGCCCATGTGTGTGGAAGGCTTTGGGGCCGGCTGCAGCGCTTTGTGGCTGGAGGGGTTTAGGTTGCTGGCAGGCCCGGTGTTCCAGGTGACTGGAGGGCCAGACAACGAAGCGGCATCGATCGGTGTGATGTTCGCGGTGACATTGCGGTTCGGAAACGATGCTGATGCGATGTTGATACTGACTGGGGCATCGCCAGCATCCGCCAGGCCTTGCAAGCCGGGCTCGTCCGCAGTCCTTCCGAGTGCTTGGGTCTCCCCACCGCTTGCCTCCAGCCGAGCAGCGGGAAGAGCACGGACGGTGTTCCAGGTGACTGGACGGCCGGACCACGAAGCGGCATCGATCGGTGTGATGTTCTCCGCAGTGGCATTGCGGTTCGGAAACGATACTGATGTGTTGATACTGACTGGGGCATCCGCCAGGCCTTGCAAGCCGGGCTCGTCCGCAGTCTTCCCGAGTGCTTGGGTCTCCCCATCGCTTGCCTCCAGCCGAGCAGCGGGAAGAGCACGGACAGCTGCTCCCCGGGCATCTTCCTCACCAGCACCATCTGCTATGCCCTGCGACCGGTGGTTTTGCCAGGTGAGGGCGGAGGGTGTTGGGGTCACGGGGGTGGGAGGCCCTGTGAACTGTGGCTGGAGGGTTCTGGTAGAGCCCATGTGTGTGGAAGGCTTTGGGGCCGGCTGCAGCGCTTTGTGGCTGGAGGGGTTTAGGTTGCTGGCAGGCCCGGTGTTCCAGGTGACTGGAGGGCCAGACAACGAAGCGGCATCGATCGGTGTGATGTTCGCGGTGGCATTGCGGTTCGGAAACGATGCTGATGCGATGTTGATACTGACTGGGGCATCGCCAGCATCCGCCAGGCCTTGCAAGCCGGGCTCGTCCGCAGTCTTTCCGAGTGCTTGGGTCTCCCCATCGCTTGCCTCCAGCCGAGCAGCGGGAAGAGCACGGACAGCTGCCCCCCGCGCATCTTCCTCACCAGCACCATCTGCTATGCCCTGCGACCGGTGGTCTTGCCAGGTGAGGGCGGAGGGTGTTGGGGTCACGTGGGTGGAGGGCCCTGTGGCCTGTTGCTGGAGGGTTCTGGTAGGGGCTATGTGGCTGGAAGGCTCTGGCGCGAGTTGCAGTTCTTTGTGGCTGGAGGGGTGTAGAGATATTGATTCATGCTCGGCTTCACGCACGGCGCCAGCAGAATCGCCTGGGTCGGCTACCCTGGCCTCATGAGGCACAATCCCCTCGCCAGCCTCCAAACAGCCCGAGTCGGGCTTGTGCGCCTGGGATGCACCGGCGGATTTGGGAACCTCCTCTCTGGCCTCCCTGTCGACAAAGGCGGCCTCCTGCCTCGCGTTCGGATTGAACTCTCTTAGCTCCACCACGTCAGAGAAGCTGAGTGTCTTCCGCGGCTTAGGGCTGGTTACATCCCGAAGAATCGGTCGTGTCTCCGGGTAAGATCGGACACCCTCCGAAGATGCAGCCTCACAGGGAACTTCATCCGCCCGGCTCTCCAATGCCGTCCATGAGCACCAAGACATTTCGTGCTTGATGTCAGGCCTGTCCTGGACAGCGTGGCAGGGGATGTGGGATGTGTGGGTACTAGTCTGCGTTTGCTTGCACAGTTTAAGTGTTGCTGGCTCATAAGCGTTCCGATCTTGTGAAAGAAGTTTAAAGTTGAAGAAACATTTAAGCACGAAGCCTGCAACTGCGCCGAGGCCGCAGTGCGGGCCACCTGTGCCAGCGCTTCCGCGGGTTCCTCCTCTGGTTCTGGTAGCCCTCCTCTGGCTGTCCAAGTAGGCTCCTGTGGGATTCTAGTTTGGGGCCAAAAGATAGGTGTGGGTGAGGCTAAAGGCAAGAACTAGACGTGTGATGTGGATCATAACACCGGCACCATTCAAATAAACAGACAAGTGTGTTGGAAGTCATGTCGCATAACGTGCAGCCGGAACTCTGCATGACATGTTAGGGCTGTTAGATGCCATTGAGTGCCAGTCTTTTGTCGCTGAATCTGGGACAAGCCACTTGCAGATCCCCTGCCACTTGCGACAACCAATGCGGTTGGTCCTGGTCCTAGCACAGCGATGCGATGCTCAACTCGCTGAAGCAATCTCTTTTTCTCGTGTGAGTAAGCTGCCAAAAAAAGTCCTGAAGGAGGCTCTCCATCAGCACGTTTTGCTCGGCTGGCGATAATAACTGTGCGGGCTTGCCTCTTCTGCGAACTTTTTAGTCAAACGAAACAATACACCAGCCTTCAGGCTCACCTATCAGGAACAAAACCATCAGCGCTGCCTAACAAGACAAGGTGCGATCTTCAGATTCAGTTCCGCCGACAGGCTCGGAGCCAACCGCCCACCCAATCGCTGCGCCGGCGTCGTGGCTGCTCTCTCTGTCGCGACTTTGCTGGGCCTGGTGCGACGGCAGACTCGTCTCATGCCTGCGATAAGGGCCGAACATGAGCAACGCCTCGAGTTGTTCTGTGGCCGCAATCGGAGCGCTTGCCCTCGTCTGACAGCTGGCCTGTCCCACATGACTCAACAGTTCGGCCACTTGGATTCAATCCTGCTACTTCTTTGAGGCCTTCTGAGGTGCGGCTTCACCAAGTGAATTTCGAAAGTCAGGCTAGCTGTTCCTTGTTCCTTCGGCAGGCACCTCTCCTTACCCACTATTGCTCGGCAAGCGTCACTCTTCGAACTAAACAGCAAGAACTGCAAGAACCGTGTGCTGAGGTTGAGTTTCCATTTAGTGGGATTTCAGCTGTGGCCTTTGTCGCTACCCCCATGTCGCATTCCTCACTCGGCTTTCTTGGCCCAGGTTTCGCGCAGAGACGCGGGAGCACACACCACCAGGCCGGCTTAACAGCTTGGGGCAGCTCAGTGTGGCCAGGAGTCACACTTCTTTTTTCGCGGCAGCAACGGCATTATTCAACTACTCTTGTGCGCTCGAACAGCTTGCTTGTTCTGCATGGGCGCCGGCACCGTGCCCCTTTTGCTCCCGCTCAGTCTCCGTCCAAAGCCAATACCAAGCCGATTCCAAACGACTCTCGACCTCGTTCATTGGGCCTTCCCTCAATTCCCAAACCCCTCCTGAGCACTGAGTTTGGACAGGGCATAAGGCCCTGTTGAATTTGGACCGCGCCCCTATTGAGTTGAGGGCAGACAAACGGCAGATATTTTTTTAACTTGAGCCGTAACCATTTCCTTAAGCAAACTATATTCCAGGTAACCCACATGTCGATCTTTTGGGCTGCAGTGGTGCCTGTCGGCCGACATGTTTCGGATTGTCTGCAATCGGTGTGATTGTGCATGATGTTTGCACGGTGTGAAAAGCGCAAAGGAATGCATTTGTTAACCATTTGCATTTGTTAACCATTCAGTTCTGCTTCAAGTGATTGAAAGTAGAGACCCGAAACCTCGGCCCCACCAGTGCGCAAACCAACCGTCAGACTCCTAGAGACCCGAAACCTCAGCCCCAGCAGCGAGGTTTCAGGGCGTGGTTCAGCGCTTGGTTCACGCGGCGTGCAATCCGACCGCCAGGCCCCCTCGAGGTCTGCTGCGGTCTTTGGTGTGCGCAACGTGCAGCGCTCGTTTCTGTGATGTCCGTGGCATGATGTGTGCGGACGTCCTCGGAGTTCTGCGCTGTATTACAACAGTCCGCTCCTACTACAGTTCGGAGCCATGTGCGTGGGATCGAGCGGCAACGAGCGGTAAAAGGTTCCACGCGCGGCGACAATACTGCACTCTTGAGAAAGCGAATATGCAAGGGAGAGGGCGTTCCGAAAGCCACGACATGCGACGACAGTGCTGCGCTGGACGGGGCCGAGGCGAGAGCAGCGAAAGTGGCAAGGCAAGACGAGAGCACCGTTTTGCAAAGCCTCGAAATGCAAATCCCTTGTGGGTTAGACACGCCTGGCGAACCCATGCAACAGCCCTGTAATTTCACAAGCCTGCCACGTTTGTGAGGCGGAACAGTGCAAGCCTCAAAGTGTGCACTGAGCATGGCTTCGAGTACGGAACGTGGGCGGGACACAGGCGAGACGCGATTTGGCATGTTTGCGACGAAACCACACGGTTCGGGAGCCCACCCGCCCCAAAACCTCTGCAGGACTTGCCCGCGGAGGCGAGTGCCTGATGCAGCGCTGGCAATCTGGGGGTCCCATAATTAGGTGCGGCGCCTGCTGCTCCAACTCGGCCAGCGGGTTGCTGTGCTCCTGTGGGCGAAGTGTGGCTATCCGCACCTAGATCCTGACTTCTGACTGATTCTTCGAACCTGCAGTAGAAGCGGCTCCTTGTGCGAAGGCGACTCGTCAGCGGGAGTCTGCAAAGACAGCATGAGGGCTGCCTGCACGTTCGGTGTGAGGATGCAGGTCAACCGAAGCTCGGGTCTCACTTTCTGTCGCTGCACGGCCTGGAGCTGCTGCTCTTCCAGCATGCCCAGCCTGTCCTGGAAGCAAAGAAACCCCGATCGGCAGGGTTGTTGCGACTCGCACGCTGTTTTTGCTCCGTGAAGCACTACAGAGTGATATAGCAAGCATGAACCCATGTCCGAAAATCCTGTCCTCGTTGCCTGTTACTTCACAAGGCAGGCTGCTGCTCGGCGCATCGCCAGCATCCGCCATACCACGTAAGCCAGGCTCTGCAGTCTTTCCTTCGTCAAGAGCTCCTCCGACGTTGGCGGCCGCCTTGGTCTCCCCTGTGCTTGCCTCCTCTGCCATGGCCTGAAGCCGACTGTCATCCGCCATGCCCCGCGTCGGCTGGCTGGAAGGCCCTGTGGCTGCACATCCGACGGCAGCGGCTGTGTGGGTGGAAGGCTTTGGTGCTACGGTGGCCTGTGGCAGGAAGGCCGCGTGGCTGGGAGGTCCAGTGCCTGGAGGGTGTCGGGAAACCTGGGTAGTAGCTGGAGCTCCACGATACGATGCGGCGCCGGCGCCGATCGGTTCGATGCTTTCAGCAATGGGCTTAGTCGGTGACGATCCCGACGCAATGTCGAGGTAAGTCAGCTGGCCCTCCTCGCCTGTTACCGCAGAGTCTTGCAAGTGCAGTGCATCGTGAACCGCCTCTTCACAAGGCAGGCTGCTGCCCGGGGCATCGCCAGCATCCTCCACACCACGTAAGCCAGGCTCAGCAGTCTTTCCTTCGTCAAGAGCTGCTCCGACGTTGGCGGCCTCCTTGGTCTCCCCTGTGCTTGCCTCCTCTGCCATGGCCTGAAGCCGACTGTCATCCGCCATGCCCTGCGTCGGCTGGCTGGGAGGCCCTGTGGCTGCATATCCGTGCGGCAGGAAGGCCGCGTGGCTGGGAGGTCCAGTGCCTGGAGGGTCCCGGGTAATCTGGGTGGCTGGAGCTCCACGATACGATGCGGCGCCGGCGCCGACCGGTTCGATGCTTTCAGCGATGGGCTTAGTCGGTGACGATCCCGACGCGATCTCGGGGTAAGTCAGCTGGCCCTCCTCGCCTGTTACCGCAGAGTCTTGCAAGTGCAGTGCATCGTGAACCGCCTCTTCACAAGGCAGGCTGCTGCCCGGGGCATCGCCAGCATCCTCCACACCACGTAAGCCAGGCTCAGCAGTCTTTCCTTCGTCAAGAGCTGCTCCGACGTTGGCGGCCTCCTTGGTCTCCCCTGTGCTTGCCTCCTCTGCCATGGCCTGAAGCCGACTGTCATCCGCCATGCCCTGCGTCGGCTGGCTGGGAGGCCCTGTGGCTGCATATCCGTGTGGCAGGAAGGCCGCGTGGCTGGGAGGTCCAGTGCCTGGAGGGTCCAGTGTAATCTGGGTGGCTGGAGCTCCACGATACGATGCGGCGCCGGCGCCGACCGGTTCGATGCTTTCAGCGATGGGCTTAGTCGGTGACGATCCCGACGCGATCTCGGGGTAAGTCAGCTGGCCCTCCTCGCCTGTTACCGCAGAGTCTTGCAAGTGCAGTGCATCGTGAACCGCCTCTTCACAAGGCAGGCTGCTGCCCGGGGCATCGCCAGCATCCTCCACACCACGTAAGCCAGGCTCAGCAGTCTTTCCTTCGTCAAGAGCTGCTCCGACGTTGGCGGCCTCCTTGGTCTCCCCTGTGCTTGCCTCCTCTGCCATGGCCTGAAGCCGACTGTCATCCGCCATGCCCTGCGTCGGCTGGCTGGGAGGCCCTGTGGCTGCATATCCGTGTGGCAGGAAGGCCGCGTGGCTGGGAGGTCCAGTGCCTGGAGGGTCCAGTGTAATCTGGGTGGCTGGAGCTCCACGATACGATGCGGCGCCGGCGCCGACCGGTTCGATGCTTTCAGCGATGGGCTTAGTCGGTGACGATCCCGACGCGATCTCGGGGTAAGTCAGCTGGCCCTCCTCGCCTGTTACCGCAGAGTCTTGCAAGTGCAGTGCATCGTGAACCGCCTCTTCACAAGGCAGGCTGCTGCCCGGGGCATCGCCAGCATCCTCCACACCACGTAAGCCAGGCTCAGCAGTCTTTCCTTCGTCAAGAGCTGCTCCGACGTTGGCGGCCTCCTTGGTCTCCCCTGTGCTTGCCTCCTCTGCCATGGCCTGAAGCCGACTGTCATCCGCCATGCCCTGCGTCGGCTGGCTGGGAGGCCCTGTGGCTGCATATCCGTGTGGCAGGAAGGCCGCGTGGCTGGGAGGTCCAGTGCCTGGAGGGTCCCGGGTAATCTGGGTGGCTGGAGCTCCACGATACGATGCGGCGTCGATCGCTTCGGTGTTTTCAGGGTGGCCGCAGGGCCCTGCTGGAGATTCGGCGGTGGCTGGTTCCTGTGCCAGGAAGGCCCCGTCACTGGCGGGTCCAGTGGCAGGAGGGTCCTGCACGGTTTGCAAACGCGCCGAGGCTTAAAATCAATGCCGTTGCACGCATTTGCTGCTTAAACTTTCTGGCAATTATGTCGTCCACTGACTCTTCACTGTAAGACAACAAACTACTCAATGTGGATCTCGTCTGGCCCGAACCAGGCACAAAGGACGAACGAAGGGGAAACAAAGAAGCAAAAACAGGAAAACCCCCGGGAAGTATTTAGCTACGCAACAGAACCCTGCCAAAGGGACCCTAGCCTAGCAGCAAGGAGGACGCGAGTGCACAAGCGGCGCACGGGACTTTCTCTTTTAACCCTGAGATGGAGGAGTCACGAGTCTCAAGCAATCTCAACAGCCACAAGTGAGACTCTTGACCGGCCCTGTCAAGAAGAGATCCCTCCTCAAAGCAGGCCAGGGCCGAATCGAAAATCCCCACCCCCCCACATTTTGCAGGGTCGTGGTGGGCGGGAAAAGCAAAATGCTCACACAGGGCTCAGCTAACACACGAGGTGAACCCTCCTGCCACTACAAGCCCTGTAGGAAGAGCCACAAGCTTGCAGCATTGCACGGCACGCTTGACCTTTCGCCTTGCGCCTGCGCAACGCAACAACGCGCAACAGCGCAAACCGCGCAAGACAAACCTTGTTGCAACGCACATACTTCCCACTTAGATACATGCACGCATGCACCTCGCGGGAAGTATTTAGCTACGCAACAGAACCCTGCCAAAGGGACCCTAGCCTAGCAGCAAGGAGGACGCGAGTGCACAAGCGGCGCACGGGACTTTCTCTTTTAACCCTGAGATGGAGGAGTCACGAGTCTCAAGCAATCTCAACAGCCACAAGTGAGACTCTTGACCGGCCCTGTCAAGAAGAGATCCCTCCTCAAAGCAGGCCAGGGCCGAATCGAAAATCCCCACCCCAACCTCAGGCGAAAGAGACCCTGGACGCGACACAACCTGCAAGTACCAGCACGTTAAAACTTAAAACGCCTCGCGCCGTTTTCACTGCCAAGGATCCCGAGCACGCAGGGCCTGTGACTTCGGAAGCTTGCTTGACTGCTTGGCTCTCTTGGCCGCCCGGCAAGATGCAATATCCTTGTACAAGGACATGCCTTCCTCCAGCATCGAACCCAGCACAATGCCTTTGAACTCAGCCAGCTGAAAACGCAAGCGGTTGCCTTCTGCGAATCTGTGGAAGATCGAATTGGTCAACTCGTCTGCTTCAATGTTTTGAAGACGCGGGAGCCAATACAAATCCAGCTCCGCGCTCCTGCGTTGCAGCTGCGCGGCAAGCTCCATTAAGAAGACATTCAATGGAAATTTCGTAGTCAGCAGACGTGCTACAACACGGCTATTGCCTTGGTTATCCGTCGCAGCAGAGCAACGAAAGGTGCCTTCCGCACCTTTCGGGATACCAAAGACAACGACTGCTGCCAGGGTTGCCACCAATTCCAATGCTCCAATCTGGCGGTATGCTTCGCCGGCTGCGTAAAGCCATGGCGCATTACCGTGGCTGAGCTTCTCAGAGAACCAGCGACATTTTCTCGTGTCGGCATAATCAAGGGCCCAGCCTCCTATCCAGATTTCCTCACCCTCTGCACGCGCATCGGTTCGGAAAAGTTCTTGGGCGGTCGTTACATGTCTGCTAACGCACACCAGGCGCCCCTCACCTTGCAGAGCCTTTGCCAGGAATTTGAAGATCAGGACGATGGCCTTCGGGAGCTGATACATGCGGCAGCTATCCATGGAGGCGACCCACGCATACACTGGCCCCAGAAAAGGCCTGAAGTGCCCCAACGCAGTCAAGCCAAAGGACAGCCTCCCAAGAACTGCAGAGACGTCAGCAATCTTCGCCCTGCCAGTGGACACGCTGTCGTCCAGCCAGCGGCAGAGCCATCGGGCGCGCTGCGTAGACAATCCGATCTTTGCACTCCGCAAGCAGATCTCGAAGCCGACCCAAGAAAGGACAGAACCTCCGCTGAACTTTTTCCAAGCAAAGGGAAGCCCCAGCACAACCAGATAGAAGATGACCAGAGGAATCAGCTCCAAACCCTGCTTCTCACGGATTAGCCAGAGCAAGTCATCAACGTAAATCAAAAGCGCCAGCTCCGCTCGGCCAAGCATGTAGTACACAGAGCGGCCTATTCCCGCCATGAGTCGAGCCCAATGATAAGCAGCTGAGCTGATTCCAAAGGTCCCAACTTTGTTGACCCACACTCTATCGGCATCGGGCACTCCGGTGCGGCAGGCCTGCGCGCCCCAATCTCGCTCCGCAATTTTCACAAGCCGGTGTGCTCTCTTGACGTCCCCAATCAACCCGAAGAAGGTGCCCGGGAGCTCACGCAGCAACGTCTGCAACTCGCCAGCGCCGGGGGAACGAATCCGATCCCGGACCTTGATTCGCGCATTCACTCCTACACCATGTGTTCCATCATGCACGACGCGGTGACTGCCATCCTTTTTCTCAATAGCGCCCAGCGAGGCAACTGCTAGATCTCCACCAAACTTCTCTCTGGCCGATTTCAAAGACATCTCTTCCATGGCACCGAGTTTAGCTTCAGCAAGGAACTGCTGTTGCACCACGTCAGCGTGCTGCTTCGCAGAGATGTAATTCTCACGCAAGATCTGGCCTTCTGCTTCATCCTCGTATCGCCTCCACTTGGTTTTCTTCTCGAAAACGGCGGGCACTCGAGGAAGCTTGGACGCATGACCCAATCTCACGCCTTTTGCAAAAGACACGCTGGACGAGAAGAAGGCCCGATAGTCTGGATCTCCAGAAACCCTCAAGATTTCTTCCAAGGCAGCGAGATAGAAAGGCTGCCCTTGTGACTTTTCTCGCACGGGGAGCGCTGCACCGGCGCTTTCCAACGCGCTGAAGACTAGCTCACGCCCCTCAGCTACCAACTCATCACTGAATGGACACGAGGTGATCTTACCATCAGCAAACTTCGCAACCAAGGTGTGTAGATCAAGTCGGCTCCGCAGAAGATCCAGCAAACCTGCACCCATGTGTTCGGCCAGCGCCAGCGTAGGCGTGTCAGCAGCACAGCGTCGACGGTTCGGAGGCCAACGCCCAGGAGAACAAAGTCCGAAACCGTCAGTGAAATCTTGCCGGCGACCCAGGATTCTGCATGACATTGGAGGTCCCCAGCCCCATTGCCCTTCTCCCAGACAAGACTTGTTGACGCCGTCTTCATCAACATCCGAATCGGGGTCATCTTGGACTGGATCCCCACGCCACGCAGCTTCACCAGTTTTCTCCCACTGCCACTCATCTGCAGGCACTGGCTCTGAAAGGGTCGGAGCAAGCTGCGGTTGCGACAGCGGTTGGAGACACGAGGATTGCCCCCCCACTGGAAGCGATGTCGGAGACCGTGCCGGCACAGCTGTGGTCCCTAGTCACTCAACATCCTCAGCCGGTGCGCCGGTGGGCCTTTTCACCAACGGGCACTTAGCGTAGGAGTGGTGCCCAAGACAACGCTGGCACGCGTGCAGGAAGGGACAGTCCTTGCGCGCGCAGCCTTTGGCCTTGTTGAAGGCGTAGCAGAGGCGCTTCCCATCTGAAGACCGCTGATGCTTGCCAACCGTCTTCGTGACGCTGGTGTCCTTGCCTTTTCCGCGACCCTTGCCTAACTTCGCCAACAAGGCATCCACAACGCGTGCATCCAAAGACCCATCCTTGTGGACACCCTCACGCTCCTTCGGCATATCATGGCGCTCCAGGCTGAATGGGATCACGAAGTGGTTGGTCAAAATCTCTGGACACTTGCACGCCGCGGACAAAGCCGCTGCTAGGTCAGGTGCTTCACTGTCACGAATGAGACGATAAGCCTGCTTACGAACCTCGGCCTCATACTTCAAGACCAACGTCCAGGAAGGTCCTTGGCCATCACCCGAGCGAAGCCCGGCCACGCGGCTGCCCAAAACATGATCCGACAAGCGTCGGTAAGCATCCACACACCGGTCTGGAAGCCAAGAGCGTGTAGAATGTCTGGCACGAACCATCTCCCACGCCAAGCCGATTCGCCTGTGGCGCAATCGCAATTCCTCCGGCGTACCAGGAGGAGTGGTTGTAGTCTTGCCCGGTTTGATACGCAGGACCGCCGTGCTCGGGTCGATGATGGCATTGTACGCCTCGCTCTCCGCATCCTCTAGGCTAGTCACATCACGCATATCTTCAGCGCAGGGGGCATTGTCCTCCACCTGCTCAAGCTTCTGCGCAACTAGCGATTTGCTCGGCAACTCCCTGTCTGACAAGCGGCCATGAGGAACCTCCACAGCCGCCTTCATTGACGCGTGCTCGGTGACTTGCACCATGCGAGGCTGGACGCCGCACTTAGCGTCCGAGCGATTCCTTTTTCTTGGCTGCTGAGCTGAGCACGACAAGTTTCCCACACATGGATCAAAAGTGCCATGGAACGGCGCGACTCAGAATCCGCAGTGTAGTCCAAGGGGAGCTCAGTCTTCAAGGCTTCACGGACCGCAGTCCGGGTTTCGTCAATCCCGCTGAAGACGATGAGGTTGTCGTAGCCCTTGCGGTAGACCAGGAGCTGAACAGCACTGGGCACGCCGGCGTGGTCCATCTGGAATTTCAAAGATGACTCCACACGCGCCAGAACCTCTTCGTCGGTGGCGCGGGCAGGCATGGCGGCAGCGAACCTCAGGGGGACAACACGCAAAATCAGCAAAGAACAAACGCAGACACGAAGGCTTGAACCGCACATCCGGCGGATCCATGAACAGGACGCAACGCCTGATCACTGTAATAAGCCGCATGGCCGCAGCACAGTTCCCGCACAGCCATAAAGCTATCGCAAGACACCCGAGCGATATGCAGCACAACAACTATAAAGCATAGTTGCTGTTTACTCACCAGTGCTCCCACCGGATCAGAGGCCCCAGTCGCAAGCCTGCAACACGCCGCAAGAGACAGAACGCCCCTGGAACATGTAAGACAAACGCACGTCCTACAAAACCTAAGCAGCGTCACTGCTCGCACTGCTCGAAGATGATGAGTCATCACCACTCCCTGTGTCAGAAGACGAATCGCCAGGCTTGGCCCCGCGCGGCCAGCAGTGCTTGCAGGCCAGATCATACACCGCGTTCTTCAACGACTGCAAGGGGAGCATTTCAAGAAGATCGGCGGGAACTGTGCCGCAGCCACCTTGTCGGTGAAGACGTCGAAGCCGACGCTTGCCCACAACAGCAATGAAGTAGGCGGGAGCTGGATCCTCCCCGCTCTCCACTGCACGTTCTGCCCCCGCAGACTCGCCCAATGCTGAAACCGGCGGCATCGCAGCAGCGTTTAGCTCGCCTAGCACTGGATCCACATCGGGCAACCTGGAGAGGTCCAAATGCAGACGTTCCCGGAGCTCGACCAGCTCGGCTTGCTCAAAGCCTTGTTCGCTTAGAAAAGCAGAAAGTTCGTTGATGCCGGTACAGCGTAGCTCCTTTTCATCCGGCTGCTTCAAGGCCGACGCAGCGCGGGCTTGCAAACGCATCACCAGTTGGCGCGCCGTGCGCACATACTCATCAGACGCGGACGCCACACTCCAACGTCCAACGAAATCCCTCTGATCCCGCGGCACATCCAGCATGGACAGCAGAGACACCAACCAATTACGCTCTGAATGCTCTGACCAGAATCGCAGCGGCTCTAAAGTCTCAAAGAGCAGGGCCTCGGACAAGGACCATTTGCCATCTTGCCAGCAGGGAAGTCGCAACGACCTCCATAGCGCTTTGGTCATTGCAACCACCTGCGGGTACTCTGCCATAACTTTGCGGGCACCCGCAAAGTCCGCAGTGGGCAAAGGTAGATAGTAGTCGCGAGCAAAAGCCATGGAGTCTGCTTGCCAAATTGCAAAACCGACCGTCAACCAGTCGGGCGAGACAAGGAACGCACGGCGGCTGACAAAAATAGGCAAGTACCGCACGCGTTTGCCAGGGCCAGTGGTCTTCGTGCGCTCCAAGACGCCTTGCAAGCCGTCAGAGGAGAGGACCAAGGAGGAAGGGCTCAAGCCAGTCAAGTCGCCGCTACGACAAGCAGTCCACAACTTCAGCAGTTTATAAAACGCAAACCCACGAGTGTAAAGAGGCAAAGCGTCGTCCAAAACAGCGAGTTCCAAGCTCGCAATCATTGCTACCAGAAGCAAAGGCGCTTTGCGCTTGGGGGGCGCACCACTTTCAAGCTCCATGACAAACTGGTTCACAGTGTTCCGGACAACCGTATGCGTTGAGAATCTCGCTTGCTCAGGAACACCACCGGCCTTCTCCATGAAGGCGAGGCATTTGAGGATAGCAGTAGGAACTGAGCGGGCGCAGGGTTCAAGCCGCTGCTCGTGCAGATAGTCGAGCACGAGACCCACATGCTTTGGCCATGGACTCGACGACACAGCTAGGAAATACGCGCGGGCTCGCCTCCACTCGCGCACACGGCTGCGGATGGTGGACGCACGAGCAGCCCCCACGGCAGCAGAAATAGTCGCCTCCGGATCCTTGGACAGGTTTGCTTGATCACAAACAGGCAGCTTGGCCGCCTGGATGAGGGTGACCAGTTCACCACGCCAACGAAGCAGTTCTTGTTGCTCAACGTCGCATCTCTGTAGGTTGGACTTGGCGCCGGCCAGCTGTTTGGCACGACGCGAAGGCCATGCGCAAGCCCGTCGCACAGCCCCCGACTGCTTCTGCAACCATTGCCTTGTTGGCGCGGGGAGCTTGGGAGGGCCAACACGAGGCTTCTTCCGTAGCAACTCCAGCAGCTGTCGCTCAGCCGGGATGATCGCGCAACGCTTCTCAAGGCGTTGAGCTTGGGGGAGAGCACGGTCACGCAACACACAAAGCGCGGACACGCAGGCAGTCTTGGACCGCTGGTCTACCATGAAACCGTCCAGCATCTGTGAAAGATCAGTGTCATCGTCGAAAAGGTACGCCAGCACTTCGCAGGGAGGCAGATCTCCTGCACTGCCGCCATACGCTGAACGAAATGGCGCCGGCAGAGTGGCCCACAGCGCTTTATCTGAACTGTCTTCCCCAGCAGACTCCGAGCTGCACTTGGTGTCAGAGTCGCTCATGGCGGGAAAAGCAAAATGCTCACACAGGGCTCAGCTAACACACGAGGTGAACCCTCCTGCCACTACAAGCCCTGTAGGAAGAGCCACAAGCTTGCAGCATTGCACGGCACGCTTGACCTTTCACCTTGCGCCTGCGCAACGCAACAACGCGCAACAGCGCAAACCGCGCAAGACAAACCTTGTTGCAACGCACATACTTCCCACTTAGATACATGCACGCATGCACCTCGCGGGCTTGGGGAGTCGGCCGGGAAAGCTACACAGAGGCAAGTTCCAACTCCACCTGCCTTCTGCAACCAAGTGAGAGAAGGCTTCCGGCAAACCCCCACACCAACCCCACAGTGTCCTGCGAGCCCGAAACTATTAGACCTCATCCGCATCTCATATGAAGACTAAGAGCAAAGGAAAAGGGAGACAAGCTTGAGCCCACCCCCTGCCCTCCACCAACACATGAAAAAAACAGAGATCCGAAACTGTGGCATTCGACGCCCACACCGACCCTCACCTGAAGAGAGAGAGGTACACATGAAGAGAGAGCTGGCGTGTTAGGGCGTGTGGACCACAGCTACACAGCGAACCATGCTTCAGCGAAGCTAGAAGCGCGGCTCCTCGAGCGAAGGCGACTCGGCAGCAGCAGTCTTCGCCAAAGACCGGCTGAGGGCCACCTGCACGTGTGGTGCGAGAATGCTGGCCACTTGAAGCTCTGGTCTCTGCACGGCCTGGAGCTGCTGCTCTTCCAGCGTGTCCAGCCTGTCCTGGAAGCAGAAAGAGCCCGATTAGCACGATGCCACGATGCTCGACCGAACTACTGCTATTTTATTCGCCGATTTGCAACGACATTTGCATGTGTATAGTCAACTGTGTGCCGTCCTGCTGGTGGACATCAGGCACGTCGGCCACACCGGCGCGGATGTCGGGAGCCCCGATGACTTGAGAAAGCTTGGCATGAACAAAAGCCGTGTAGCCTCCCTGGGGCTGGGTGTCCGTGACAGCACCTCCTTCGACGTAGCTCCGAACCAGGAGCGCATAACTCTTGAAGAGTGGTGCGAACTGCGATAAAATGTACTTGCCACGGTCGAGCATCTGGCTGTCCACAGTGAGCACATTTGTGGGAGACTTGCTTGGGCCAGCCTTCTTGATGCACGCCGCCATTTCCTGGACGACCTCAGGGAGGCACTCGCTCATCTGATCCAGCATCTCACCCTCAGGGTGTCCTTGCCAAAACGCAAAGCTGGGATGGGCAGGCTTGGGCAGAAGGCGAAGCTTCGGCTGGAGAGTGCCGTCAGCTGCAAGGCAGTGTTGCTTGACCTTGTTGACGCGGCGGCCCATAGTGCGCCAGGCACCCTCTACATTTGCATCAGGTCCATCATACAGACGCAGGAACCGCGGTGGCAAGTAGAAGTCATTGATTCGGCTGTACTCTGTCTCCTCCATGCCTCAGCAAGCCAAACGTCTTCTTTGCGAGGCAACAAGGAAAACAAAACGCATGTTTGGCCCATGCTTGTGACAACGTGTTGACCAAGGTGCTTTGGTTGTTGCCGATGCCCAAGTTGAAGAACGAGCAAGTGATGCTCGCATCGTGCCCAAACAGCTGGACAGGGTACGCAATCTTCATCTTCTCACTCTCCGGATCGATGAAATAGACGTGCGCATCCAAAGAATCAAAATCGTCCGATGTGCTTTTGCATGCTTCGGAGGCAAACTGCACTGCTGTTTCCAAATAGCCATGACCCTCCTTCGGTTTCATGATGTATCCCACCAGCACGTGGTTCCCGTTCCTCGGACACACATCACAAAGGCGCGACAGTTTGAACTAGCGATGAAGATCAAGCGGGTGAGTGCTTGCCTTGCCTTACAAGCTGAGTTTCTCAATCAGGTTGGCCTCATCAAAGTATAAATCTCCATACTGGCTGTAATAGTCGCTCGCCTGGCAGTCACTTCGGCTCGCCTGACAAATGCTTCACAGTATTTCGCGCTGTGGATATGCATGGACACGCGGCATCACAAGAGCCATGACCATCATGACCCCAGAGAGGCTTGTCTCCCTTCTCGTCCCCGGCCAAGTTACTTTGCTTCCTTTGCGTTCATCCTGGATGCAGGCACTGAACAGTTCCGCAGGCGAAGCCAGTTGTCGTGCCAGCTCATTGACTCTACTTATGCCTACTGCTTCCGGTAGGACCTACTACTCTTCAGAATTGCACTTCTGCCGAGCTTGTCAGCGTGCCAATTTGAGAAAACAAAAGGGCACTGTTCGGGAAAGTGCCTGCTTAAGATACTCCGCTCCATCAGTTTGTCCACGGAAGACCCAATCACAGACCCGACATCTCTGGACAATGGGAAAGTGAAGTAGCGGGACCAGATAGATTGCGAAGGGAGTCGGGAACATCAAAGGGAGCAACTCCACACATTGGGCCGCACACGACACCTTCTTAGCAACGCGTGTCGCATGCAGATCCGCCCATCGCCGACGGGGCAACCGTCCTTCAGCTGACTGTCCCTGGAATCACTTCTGGGATCCTGAGGGCACTTCGAATCTTCGAGGCAGGGTCTGGCAACAAAGCTGCAGCAAGATCTGCCCGGTCCTCTGCCACTTGCGACAACCAATCGGCTTGATCCTCGCACGACCGCTTCTTCAAGTCAGTTACAGGAGTAAGCTACCCAACAAGTCCTGCAGGAGGCTCTGCGTCAGTACCAAGTTCTGCGGAGCTCTAGCATTCTCTGGAGATGCATCAGGATTTGTTCCAGGGGGGCACGGCTCCGCGTCGCTGCAGATAATGTAGTGCTCGGGGACTTGGTCAGGCACCGTCAACCGCGGTTGGTCATCTGGCTGATCATGAACTGGCACCGATGCTTGTAGCCGGGAGTTGCCTCTAGTACTTCACACTATCAGCACCGCGACGTGTCGAACACGAAATGCTGCATTTTACAGCAATTGGTGCTGTCGAACGCTTCGAGATGCTCTTGTCAACGGCATTTTGGCGTGCTCGTGCTCGAACATCTCGGAACCCCCCCGGCGATGAAAAAGCAACTCCCGATGCAACACACCACACGAACACATCGGATCACGTCGGGTGTACTTGTTTGGGGTGCAGGGTT
The DNA here is from genome assembly GCA_905221605.1 of Symbiodinium natans. NCBI lineage: Eukaryota > Dinophyceae > Suessiales > Symbiodiniaceae > Symbiodinium > Symbiodinium natans. Next base: position 110,598 of record CAJNDS010000203.1, read on the forward strand.
GGAGCGCGTGCTCCACTCGCGTTAGCGAACAGCATCTCCGACGGCTGCAATGACAATCTACTGGGCACATGTCAAGGTCGACAACTCCGAACGCTGTGAATTAATGTCGTATCCTGATTAGTCTGGACCCCTCCAATAATGAAAAGTTTCCCAAAAATTATTCAGGAGACAAAAATTCGATTGCCCCCCCACAATAAGGTAAAGTTTTTCGGGCATGGGTTTCGGAAGAGAGAAAAAAGAGAACAAGATGATGAAAGAAAAGAGCAAAAGAAGAGCAGCTTCAAGTCGGAGTTCTGAGCTGTCATCCCCAGAGGAAGAGGAGAGGGAAGAGGAGCGAAGAGGAAATGAAGAGGAGCCGGTGGGGGGGGCCCGGGGCCGAAAATTAGTTTGGGGGGGTCCCTTTTTTTGGTGACACTATTGCGGGGGTGGATTTAGTTTGGGGGGGGGGGGGCCCCCACACTAATCAGGATACCACATTACATCTTTTCGGGAAGTTCTACAGCTGTCGCTCAAAGTCTTGCATTTCGAGATGTTCTACAGCTTCAACTGCTGCAACCTGTGACATTTCCTGGTGTTTCGGCGACCAACACGAACAATTGCTGCACTGCGAGAGATTACAAACTATACGTAGTATAGCCTGTTGTCCGGCCGCCTCCGAAACCGTCAATTGGAGCACTTGGAGGTGATCAGCAGCTCCACACAGGCAAATTGCAGCAGCCCATCCCCCTTTCTTTAACATTCTTTAACAGAGTTCATCCAGGCATGGCATGTTGATTGCACGCGTAGCCGAACAGTTTGGCCTTTAGAGGTGCCCCCTCTTTTGCAACACTCAACACGCGCTGTCTTCAAACAAGTGATCGCCGAAACAGCGCGGTTGCTTCTTGTTTCTACCTGGTGGGATGTTGCCTGCTCGCTTTTGCTTGTTGCCCGTGGGCCGGCTGGTCTTGCCCGAACGACCCCCGGCCCGGGGACCTGGGTAAGATGCTGAGATACAAGGCTTTTGGGACACAACATTTGGGAGCACCCTCTGTTGGCGAAGAAAGTGCTGGGAGGACACTGAGATGTGCTGAGATCTGGTTAAGTTTAAACCCTACGCCCTAAGCCTCAACAAAAAAAAAAAAAAAAAAAAAAAAAACGGGTCGGAGGCACAGGTGTCGGCCATGCTGAGTGTGGAGGGCTCGGAGCCATCTCGGTCAATCTCGCTGGAGATGTCGAAGAATTCGGCGGCTGTGTCGTGCCCGCTGTCTCCATCGAAGCTTCGTTCGGCCTGTCATGCTAGGACCAGCGGATCAGACAATGCATGCCCGGCGCTATTGCACAAGAGCACCGGTCAATGACTAAGACCAATGCCTCCGGCCGCTCCTCTGTGGCAACGAAACTACGGTTGGCCTGAGTTCTGCTTGGAAAGTACCCGCGCAGCATTAACCGCAAAACCGAAAGCGCCAGACCTCATCCTGCGATTCTGAAGCTGCTGCGATTGGCGACAGATTCTGGAAATCCTGCTGGCGGTTCAGGGACAAGTTCTCCCGCGCCCTATGCCGACCATCGTTTCTGTGCAGTGGCTCAAAAGCACATTCTCTCCCGGCATAGCCTAGCGGCAAATGTTTCTTGCGGTTTGGTGTTCCGTGTTTGACTGTTTCCACAAAGAACAACAAAGTTTCTCTTTGGCATCGTAAATCGGAACATGCAAAAAGAACTTCGTTTAACAACAACCACATAACCTGTGACTTAAAGTACTGCGGGCCCCTGGCCGAGTGAGTGAATCTTTACCTGAGAAAGCCCTTGGAAACTTCGAGCCCCCATGTAGACCGCTGAGACGAAGCCTGTGCAGCCCAGCGCCAGCCCGTCAGAGGGTCCCGCCAGCGAGGCCCGCCAAGCGTGATACTTTGCAACCCGGTATAGCCCTTGAAAGCTTCGATCTGCGCGTAGCGTGATTTGACAGTGATTCGGCGTGTGAGGCCGAAAACCCGGCAGCAGGGCCCGCCACCCATGAGACGACCAGTGAGATGAGGCTTGGACCTTTTCGGCGAGGCGCCTCAACAGTGAAAGATGTCATCGGGTAAACGGGACCTGCCCGTGGTGCCCACCAACATCGACGCCTTAACCGAAAAGCAAGCCTCAAGCTGCACTCCCCATTGTATAAGAGGTCGCATAAAACAGGCTTCATGCTTGGGGCAGGGCAGGGCCTGCTGGCGGGGGCCCTTCCAAGGCTTGTCAACAACGGTTTCACGGCAGGCATGCCCCCCCCCCCCCCCCCCCCCCCCCCCCCCCCCCCCCCCCCCCCGAGTTTTGTGAAATCACACGGGTTTGCGCAAAAGCAGCTTAAGCGCTACACCGGGCTTTACCCAGTAAAGGCGGCTGTGGCCGGGCCGCTGACAAGCTTCGGCTGCACAACGCCCCATCTCACTTCACCCGTTGGGCCGGCCCTCTGGCAGAACTTGGGGCTTTGGCCGCACAAGCTCCACTCTTGCTGGTCTACAGAAGGGGCTCGAAGTTTAAGAGTTCACCCGGCAAAGGCATAAAAGGGGTTCGAAGCTCAGCGCCTTCCCAGAAATGTTTCAGATTGGCGAACCACGCTGCCGGGTTCTGCCTGCGAGAACCGGAATCTCCCTGCGTGAACGATCAAGCCTGCAAAGGCATTCCGGTACAGTTGCCCGCCTAACTGTCCCTGATACGGCTGCCCGCCTGAGACTCCCTGGCCTGCTTATTCGACTCACATTCTGATACGGTTGCGCACCTGTTGCCCTGAATGTGGTACGGCCCACATGACGCATGCCACTTTGTGCGAGTTCAAACAACAACCCCGCGTGGGGAAGGAGGAAACCCAGCAACTCCGCGACCAAGCATGGTCAGCTTCTGAAAGCGGGAGACAAGCCTCTTGCAACTTCGCCGAAGTTCGCAAAGCCAAAGGAGAAAAATTGGCAAACAAGCTTCCGAAAACCCGGATGCAGCCGCACCAACCGCATCAAGGGACAAAGGAAGGCAAAGGGCAACAAGCCTTCGAATTCCCCCTCCCCCGCACGGACAAAGACAAAGATGCGGCAAAACCCCGTTCTATGGAGGCAAGGAGTCCAGCCGGTGCCTGCTCCTCCAATCTTTCTCTTTGTTTCCAGATGCCGCACTCCTGCGGGCGAAGTGTGGCGCTCCTGCCTCCTAACTTGCTTCAGAAAATCGCAAAGCCCGGCTCCTCGAGCGAAGGCGACGCGTCAGCGGCAATCTGCAAAGACTGCATGGGGGCCGCCTGCACGTTTGATGCGAATGCTGCATTCTGCCGATGCTCCGCTCTCGCAACGTGCCGTGCACGGCCTGGAGCTGCTGTTGCTCTTCCAGCATGCCCAGACTGTCCTGGAAGCAGAACACCACGTCACACGGTGAAGAAATGTCTAAGGCAGGTATTTGTACATCAGAGATTTGATGGCTTGAACGTGGTGGCACCACCTAACCAACCTGAATCCATGTCCGAAAAACCGTCTCCCAGAACAAGGGCACCGAGAACTTGGCTGCAGGATGTCCTCGATGCTTGCGACCACGGAGTCTTGCAAGTGCAGTGCATCATGAGCCGCTTCTTCGCGAGGCGGGCTGCTGTCTGGGGAATCGCCAGCATCCGCCAAAGACTCAGCAGCCTTTCCTTCGTCACGAGCTCCTTGGACGTTGGCGGCCGCCTCGGTCTCCCCCGCGCTTGCCTCGAGTGAAGCCTCCCCGGCATCCTCACCTTTGCCATGTACATCGTCACCACATATTTTGTCACCCGCTTGGCCCTCTGCGTCATCCACCACCATGTCATGCGATGGACTAGCCTCGTCCTCCTCAGCAGAGTCGTCCTCTCCACTGTATTCTGAGCTTTCAGCATCACTTGCACAACTCAGCTCCGCCTCACTGCCCTCTGCATCAGCATACTCATCAGCTGAGCCTTCTGATGAACACTCTTCTGAGTACTCATCCTCTTCTCCTTCTTCCTCCTCAGAGGAAGCACTTTCACCCTCGTCCTCTGATCCAGACTCCTCTGAATATTCATCCTCATCAGCGCCTGCACCGCCCCTGGAAACATCCACATGTGGAGCATCCTTGAGGTCAGTGTCTGGCGCATCCACCTGCTGCGCCTGTCCTGATTCCTCTTGGTTTTGATCATCATGACCATGATTTTTCGGAGCCGTGTCATCAGCTGGCGTTCTCGTCATCGGCTCGCTGGACAATAAGCTCATGTGCGGATGGTCTGGGCCAATCAGGAAGTTTGAGTCAGGGCTTTCGTCCACCCCACATCCATCGAAACAGCATTCCGCCACCTCCACTCTCAATCTGCGTCTTTCGAGTGCATCTGCCAGCAAGGCTAGGAAAGCAGGAGTTGAGCCACGAGACTCCATGCCATCTCTCGAAGTCAGTATCAGTGTAAGTCAGTCCTACGATCTATTTTAAATCTCCAAATTAAGTTAAACTAGGCTAAGCTAAGTCAAGCTAAGCTAAACTACGTTAAACGAAGTGAAACTAAGCATGCATTTGCTGCGTGGGCAGTGCTGCGCTGGCAAAGAGTGCTTCCAAGCTACTTTGGCGACCTAGTTCAAGATTGACTTTGGAACGCTTGAGTGACAGACAGACAGCATCAGGGTCTGAAGAAACAAACTTTCCAATCATGGCGAGGCATGCTCGTGGCTTTCTCGATTGAATGCCACGCACTCGGCTTTTTACATCATTTCAGCCAGTTCGCTCCATTTCCCTGCCAATCGCCATCCGTAGATCTCGTGGAATGATTGGACCACCGTGATGCCCTGGCAGCTGTCTCCTGCTCATTAGTTCATCTGACCGCCATCTACTGGCAAGTGATGTGTGACCAAGTCCAGAATCAAATCTCGGCCTGGAACACGAGTTACGAGTTGTAAAAGCCCTCGCACATTCTTGTACCCTTCGACCATCCTGAAGGTTCCTCAGAAACATACGGGTTGCGCAACTAAGCCGCAGGTTCTCTCAACAAGAGCACTGTGGCGCCCACTCCATCTCAGAACGCATGTTCTTTCAAACGGGGATGCAGGAGCAGAGTCGCCTGAACAGGTTCGAAAGAAACCGCTGCAAACGCGAGCCCTAGTTAAAAAGGCCAAGGAGTCTGCGATGTGGCGGCATTGCTAGCAGTGCAAATGGGAATTGCATCGTCCTGTGCGGGCAGGCCAGAGTGGGGAGATGCAGGCAAATGCAAGCTTTGTGGGAGCTTCGAGAGATCAGCACGGCTGCAAACGAAAGCCCATCAAACTTTTTACTCAGCCTTGTTAATCTTCAATGCCGATGCACGTCACTAGTGGCCCGCCAGGAACCAGTCTCTAACCTCGGACAAGAACCGGATTGCATCGTTTGCATACGGGGAGTCGGAGATGTCTGGATGATGCCTCAACACGAAGGAGCGGAAGATTGTACGGCGCTGCGAGATGGGCTGCCAACGAAGGCTCCGTAGTTCCGCTTCGATGGCATGGGTGAGCTCAGCTGCATCGGGATCGTCGGGGTGCGTGAACATGGAGGCCGGAGCTTCCGCAGGCTGCCACAGAAAGAAGGCTTCTTTCAGTAGCTGCTGTCGCTGGAGGCTCAGCTTCCCTCGACGCTGCTTCGTGCGCTGTTCCAGCACCCACTCACCAAGCTTGAAGCCGGAGCTTGTGACGTAGAAGGCGGGAACCGTCCGCTTTCGGTGCTGGGCAACATACACGCGAAGTTCCGACAGGCCCTTCGCAAATGTTTCTGAGTCCGGATCTAGCATTACTCCGAGACCTTTCAAACGTGCAACCTTGTGGCCCTTCAATGCTCCGCTTTCCCACTGCTCACGTTGCTGCTGAACCCATGATCCCAATTCATGCCCAAACTGTGTGGCAAGGAAGCGGACATTGACATTGTTGTGCCGATCTTGGTAAGCCAACAGTCGCCCCAGCCACATATCCCACGGGTCACCCAGGCTTTCCACACCGCGAGCAATGGCAACCTCAGCCTCCTTCCGCGCATTGCCTTTGTTAACGCGGCTTCGGAGATCGAAATGCAGCTCATCCCACTTGAGGCGCCGATCCTTCCGACCGAACTCCACAGAGGTCCGCTGCAGCGCCTCCTCAGCTCGCTGGTCTTCGATGGCAAAGGCCATCCACACCGCGGAGGCATGGTTCTTCGCCGCTCCAGCCACGATGATGGAGCCCTTCTTTTTGCCGGCTTGCCATCGAGCCAAGCGTGGGAACTCCTGCGCCAGGTTAACATAGTTGGGGGCGCTTCCTGCCACAAGGATTGCATCGATGGATGGTTCCAGCTGGGTACCAGTTGTCACAGTGCACTCACCACCCGTCTCAGCTGCAAGCAGGCTTGCGAGTGCTGCAGTCAGTCGAGGCTGATCTGGGACGACATGTATCGACTTTATCCCCATTTGGGAATGCAACTCTGCAAGTTCTCGTGCAACGTCTGTCGCGTTTGTGGAACGGATTATTTGCAGTCCGATGGGCACTGTTAAGTGGCGCTGCTCAGCATCCTCATTGCTCAAGCGATACACTTCGGGGCCAAACTTGCTGTGCGACGCCTCTTCGGGAAAGCCGGGTTCTTGGCCAGGAGCCAACAAAGCACCAGGAGCCATTCCAAAAAGATGGCGACTTGAGAGGAACACTCGTCGTCGCGCAGGAATGAGGTCATCGCGAGCGCCCAGTGCATGGAAGCCGCCAGCACGCATGACGTGAGCAGTTGCAAAGATCATGATGTCAAGAGGCTGCTTGATCTTGGACTCCAACATGCCCAGACCCAGCTTCATCATGGATGCATAGGGGCAAAGCAGAACCAGAGAAGATTTCTGCTTGAGGCTTTGGATGACCTCCCGCTTCGTCAACGAGCGGTCTGATAAATCGAGCACCGTGACGTCGGCAAACTGCTCTGAATAGAGCTGCTGTGCTTGCCTGATCAAAGAGTTGGGAAGGGCAACAGCTGCACGAAAGAAAGACAAGCTCTCCGTGTCGACGAACCGGGTCAAAATCCTCAGACTAATCTGGAGCTCGCCAGCCCCACTGGGCATCAAGATAGTTGATGCGTTCGCTTCTCTCAAAGCAGTGGTGGCCGCCTCTGCTGCTTGTTCCCAGACCTGCGCGTGCAGCGCATCACTCTGGGGAGCATTTTCTTCGCTGCGGGTGCTCTCGAGTACTGTCCCGGTCAAAGTCCCCAGCCGTCTCGTCTGGCAGACTCCGCATGCGCGCGGATGTTTCAAGAAACCGACCCTCAAGCTGGCACCAACAAATGTGGTGTGTATCCGGCACAAGGAGATGGCTGCAATTACTGCCACCCAAACTTGCTGTCGCCATCTTGCGTGTGCCGCTGCCCGGCATTGCGCTTGAGACATCACAGCCTATGTGCTTTACCCACTGCGGTTGGTTGACTAGGCATGTTTCAGGCTCGTTCGAGAACCACCACATTCCTGATACTTTTTGCGTTGCCTTCCCCAACTGCTGTACGCTGAATGAAACTGGTGCACAAACAACGACTCTCTTAACTTTTTAACACATCTTCAACAGTCGCTTAGTCCCAACATGTCCCAACAAAGCACCAACATGAATGCATCTTGCCTGGGATGCAAAGGTTTGGGCCACTGTGTGCTGCATGGACATTTGGGAGGCAACCAGCAGCAACCATGATTTCGGCACAACTCTTGGTACTTAATGATTGTGTTGATTGCTGTAACGATTGTTGCTGTAGTTTTTTGCGCGACGACAAATACGACAAATGCTACAAAAGGCTGCAATCTCACGAGGCGAGGCTACGCAACGTCTGCGATGCGCCACAAACAAAAGCACACGCATGTCGCGATGGCCATGAGGTTGACGCCGATAAGGTGGAAAGAAGCACGCTGCTGAACTGCGCACCTTTACTCAAGAGTACCTCAGCGCACCGGAGCTTTCAAGCACCAAACCTTTGCAGTTAAAACTTGGTGCTGCTGGCTCTAGGGCTTGTAGCGGGCAGCTTGAATTCCCACAAAGGTGCTGGAAATGATGCCCACAATATGTCAAAGATCGGGATGAGATCTCAGCATGTTGGGACCCAACGTGGGGGTTCCAAGATTCTTCACCCCCTGCCGCTAGCCCAAGCTACGCCCCCAAGTCAGCTTCAGAGAGGCTGCCCTTTCTGCTGCTCAATGATTCCATCTTCTTTGTCCCTTCTGGTCCATGTCCATGCTTGCATCACTTCTCAGTCAATCTTCAACCCATCATACCGGTTTCTTCATTCCATGTAAGTCTTCCCTGCGTACTCCTTTCAACTACAAGTAAATTGCCTCTCAAAAAGTCCGTGTCCACATTCGTTCTGAATCCTCCGGCTACTGTCCCCATCCCCGATGCACAAATGTAAAAAAGGAGCGCCGTGCCGTCAACAGAAGCCAGTTGCATTCTGCATTCCCCTGGTTCTTAGAGTGGAGTTGCACCAGAGCGACGACCTTTTGACAACTCTTGTTCGACACGCGGCAGCAACAAGTTACCAAGGCCAAACCCGAGAATTGCACGACTGATTGCATGATGCTCGGCGCGACTGTTCGACGCGCGGTAGCTACGGCATCCCCTCTCCTTTCATTTGCTCTTTCTGCATTCCACTGTGAGCAAGGCCTACTGGCTCGAACCCGCAGACAACAGATTACTTCAAGAAAACCCGTCCGTGACCAAGCACTGCTTGCCGGTGTCTTTGTTGACATCATGAACATAGCAGGGGATCTCCTGCGCACGTGCGATCGCTAGGCAAACTTAACACGCGCTAGCGACCACCTCAACTCTCATCCGCATCGTTGAGCTACGCAGCTACAATTACAAGATATTACAAGTCAGTCCTTCCCAACCTGGTGCCCGCAGCCTCTACAAGCGAAGGGAACTTGTCATGCACAAATCTCGCAGAAGTCAGCTGTTGCAGCGTTTTGATGCGTGCCTTCCTCACAAGGAAAGAAGCGTTTCAGAGTGGCCTCCCGGGGATTGCTGTACCCAATGACTTAACAGAGGCATCGAGGCGCTAACTGGGGTCCATGCGCAGTCGTTGATGAACTCCAACTCCAAATCTGCACAGTGCCTAGGAAAGTTCAGTGTTCTGAAACGAGCAGGCAGCGGATAGCAGTAGATAAGAGTGTTGTAGAGGTATAATTTTTCAGCTATGTCACATCGGCCCCTGGTCAGAATCTGCAGCAACACCCCGTCACCGGGCGCTCTGGCATTCCAATCCGCGTGCACATGTTGGAGCAGGACTCCCCAGGCTGAGCCTTGCGACAAGCAAAAAGTGCCCCCTGAGCGCGCCCTTCCATGCACATTCTCATGATTTAACGTACATTAAACCCTTATCTCCAACTTCTTTCCATCCCTTTCCCTGTCCATGCCCCCTCTCTTAGTGGCTCGAGCACGCGCCTTCTCGATGCGGCGCAAAGGATGAGGCTCGGCACATTCGGAGTCAGGAAGCAACCCCTGGCCTGGGCTCAGACTTCGAAACACAAGTGTGTCACAAACAGCCCAATACATACATACATACATATATATATATATATATATATATATATATTATGTATAGTATATATATACTATAATATATATATATATACTATATAATATAATATATATATACTATAATATATATATATATATATATAATATATTCCCAAAACAAAAAGAAGGCATCCTCCCTCGGAAGCCCGGCTCTTGGTGCGGTCGGCCAGGTAGACCCGGGCGCCGCTGACGGGGTCCCTGAAAGGGGGGGACTCCTCCCCCGTTTTAGCAGCAGCTCTCCCTCCTTCTTCTCTCGCAGCATTTGGTGGTGGAGATGCACTGATGTTGTTATATGCATGTTTTTGTCCAGCTGATGAAAAACGGGTTTTAGGGTTTTAGGGGTTTTAGGGTTTTAGGTTTAGGGTTTTAGGGTTTTAGGGTTTTTTTGAGGCCTCGTTGAGATCACGCCACGGTGCGCTGCTCGAGGCTGGGCCTGCGACAACCGTCACTGCCGCATCACGGCTTCAAAGCCTGCTTGCCATGCCTCGGTTAGCTGCAACTTCTGGGCAAGCTGCTTGTAGTCCCGACCTTTGTCACAAAAGGGGTATGAGTAGCTTCAAGGGAAGCGTTGGGCATAGTACACATCAACAGTAGCTGCGGTGGGCACGGAAATAGGGCAGCACGTAGGCCTCCGCACCAGCTGCCAAGACAAAGCGCAGAAGCGCTCTTAAAAGACCGACTCTTGAAGGTACCGGCAGAGAGATTGCAAGAAAAAGTTGGCAGATACTCCCAGTGCTACCGATGCCACCGCTACATCGCTAGATGACACCAGCATTCGCACTTCCGAAGTTTGCAAGCTGCTTGGCAACTCGGCGACATTAGTTTCAGCTTCAGCCTTCCTGTTTGTTCCTTTACACTCTTCGCTGCATTCCTGGAGTCTCCAAAATCACCACAGATACGGCATTCCGAAAATGCATCTTTCGCAGGACGCCTTCTCGCAGGCCCAGAGCTTAACATCTAGGTTTTCGGAAAGGCTACCTCCTGGGTTTTGCTTCTGCCACCCCCCCAGCACTCGCGCGCCCTGCAGGGCCCTTGCGGCCTGGTGGTTCCCCTTGGGGTGGACCAACTTCATGCCCACGTGAGAACGGATTCGGGAACTGAGTGATACATATGGTTCTCTCCCCACGCTACTCTACAGCAGGGCTTCCTGGCAGGCTCTCCCATGACAGCGAGGGACAACATGGGGAAACACAGGAATCCGCACTACAACAACCGACTAATCAGGGGTACTGGGCTTCTAGGAGACTACTCTGTCTGGGCGTGGGTTAAGGTTCAGAGGTAGTCGACCCCAACATCTACTTCTCTCCATGCTCAACGATGGCGACAATGGCTGACTTTTGGGGGTCTGAGTTGAATTAGCGCATGCAGTGCATGCAGCTTTCCAGCATGCAGCTACATCCCGGAAGGACACATTTCTAAGGGCTTAGGGGACGGTGAATTAGGGTCAACGACGCCGCGGAGACTATTCAGCCTGGGCGTCGGGAAGGCGTTCGGCTCTAAAGCCTCATTGCGGGTCTTAAGCCACATTGCTGGCATCCTGCTATCGGCCTTTGGTCTTCAGCCTTGTGAGGTCATTCGCTCGCCGTTGTGCGTCTCCCACACCATGCAACGAAGCTTATGTTCTGTTCGCCTGTGGGCGATGACATTCTGAAAAAGCCAAGGCCTGCTTGGGAGCCAAAGCTGTGAGCCGGTCTGGACGGATCACCTCTGCCTCTTGTGCAAAAAAAGTCAATGAAGCGCTGCACAGAGTCTCTCGGAACGGCAAGGCTGCACCACTGCAATGCCCAATGCTGGGCCTGGCGAAGGCGCTGGCGCAACTCGGCCTGGCATGTGCAGGGCAGGAGCAACCCAAGGCCTTTATGCGTCCGTGTCCACGTCCACGTCTATGTCCGTGCGTCTGTGCGTCTCTGTGTGTCTCCGTCTGTGTGGTTCTGCGTCTCTGTGTGTGTGGGGGGGGCGCAACACCTGGACAATTTCATATGAGCGGGGGACCAGGAGAGGTGTGGAGGGGTCCTGGTCAACAAAGACCTCCCTCCCCAACCCCAGGCAAAAGCATCGTCTGCTCAACGGGCTGCGTTTAGCAGCTTAGAAGACCTCATTTCGTTCATCTTTCCTCTCACGTCGTGCGGCATCATCTCGTGACACAACCATGTCCTCACGAGCTCATGTCAAGCCAAACGAGAGAGACAGAGACAAAGAGAGAGAGTGTGGCTGTGTGGCTGTGTGGCTGTGTGGCTGTGGGGCTGTGGGGCTGTGGGGCTGTGGGGCTGTGGGGCTGTGGGGCTATGGGGCTGTAGGGCTGTGTGGCTGTGTGGCTGTGTGGCTGTGTGGCTGTGTGGTTGTGTGGCTGTGTGGCTGTGTGGGTGTGTGGATGTGTGTGTGTGTGTTCATATATATAATATA
>CAJNDS010000203.1:127500-190000 GCA_905221605.1 Symbiodinium natans
ATTACATAGCGGAAGCCGGCTCACATCCCACAGCTGTTTCCCCATGACTGTCCTAATCCCATATATGCCCCTCACTCGCCATATAACCCGTGTGTTGCCTCTGTGTGTGTGTGTGTGTGTGCAATGAGCCTCATAGGGGTCACGCAGCAAGTATTCCAGGTCGCCCAGGTTGTGTGGCTGCAGTCGGCTGGAAGGCATCCTGCCAAGATCTGCCAAGGACCACGTCGTTCCGTTGGTTTTCAGGAAACATGGGCAGTCCCGCTCAACTTCTTGGCAAATGGAGTCCCAGCCTTGACCTCAGGCGCATTGCAAGCACTGTCACTTGCCGTGGACACAGTGCGGTCTTACTGGCTGCTGGCGTTTGTGCCATGGGTGTCAAAGTGATGAGTCCTGAGAAAGCGCTTCTCAGTGCCGATGGTCTGGAAAGTGTCAAGACCAAGTCTACCCGTCTACCCTTGAGCTTAGTGCTTGCCGAGCTTAATGCTTGCCGGAAACGCAGTGACACACACACACACACACACACACACACACACACACACACACACACACACACACACACACACACACACACACACACACACACACCACACACACACACACACACACACACACACACACACACACACACACACACACACACACACACACACACACACACACACACACACACACACACACACACACACACACACACACACACACACACGCGATATTCCAGAAAACGTTGAACAGTCACGATATTCCAGAAAACGTTGAACAGTCAGCCCCAAACAGGTGTGGCAACGTTATGGGGTTCCGAGGTTTGTGGGCCAAGGGTATAAGGAAGGCCTGGTCGACGTCACAGGGTCGGGGCTTGGGCGCGTCCGTTCCATGGTTGGGGCCTTCGTCAGCCTAGATTTTTGCACTTCGGGTCACCTCCGGCGTGTTGGCATTTTCCACCGTTGCAGCGGAAGTCTACATTGCATATCCGCAATCCTAACAGGCCCTGCGTCAAAAGGGTCGAGCAGTGCTGATGGCAAGTTTGGACCGCTGTGGTAAGTTGGGGTGCCGATGTCGACCTACAGAAGTGGACAGTTTGCTAGCCAGCGGCCTGCAATCCGAGCACTGGTCGACGAGTGTAACCAACAGAAGCATGTCGACACCACCCCCGTCCTGGACACTTCTGGCACAATGCACTCCCGAGGGTACAGGCCAGACCCATGCCTGAGCCAGTGGTCCCAGCCTCATGCTCAAGACGCTCCCAAGACGCTCCCGAGATGCTCCCTAGTTGCTCAAAGTGCCCACTCGGTTCAACTTCAACTCGTGCTAGGTTTCAGTCTCTAGCTGAAACCACTCCATCAGAGAGACAGAGTGTACCCAACAGTACAAAGACGAGCTGTAAGCTTTGCGCCGGTGCTTGGGAAGCGCGGCCACTCCTCTCAGCACACGAATTAACTACACTGAAGGCACCCCTACAATCAAGCCACCATTCAGGCTAAGGCCTCCTTTAAAAGGCTCCACGTGGATTTGTGGATCATCCAGCCCAGGCCAGGAAAATAGTCTGTACCTGCCAAGATCTCGCAAGTAGGACATACTTGGCTTTTGCGGTGCAAAAGCCGCATGTGGAAGGGAACAGGGCCCTGCGGCCCTGCGCACGAAACAGCTTGGACTCGTTGGAGACCAAGCCAGGAAACCCTGAGCACGCTCCCTCAATTTGCAACCTCACGAAAACGGATGCAAACAAAATGCTTTGGAGGTGCCATTGTCATTCCACGCAGATACGCAGAAAAGCGTAGGATCCTCCTGGCGACATGCGCGGATATGCGCGGTAGCAGCTTAGCGCATAGCTGCACAAGTAACTCTCTGCGTCCTGCAATAACCAAGCCGTAGATCGGAATAGCCACAGAAAGTCAGGTGCAACCTCCATTTCGGCTCCGGTCGGAGCAGTTCTCAAGAAGGAAGAATGCAATATGCACTGGCCAGCAAGTCATTCTCCAAGAAGACTGCGAATTCAAAGCGCTGACCTTCGCTTGACAAAGGAAGGAGAATGAATGTGCACTGCATGAGGGCATGGCGTTCGAAGCTCTCCGCCAACGCGAAGCGGAAGTGCTCGGAGATTTTCGAGACTGCGTTTTTCGATTGCCTTGGGGCTTTGCATGAATTAGCGGGTTATGATGGCTAGTTCAACTTGCCAACAGAATCGACTAAGAACGTGCATGTTCACTGCAACGGAGGTCTGCACAGCGGAGCGCGGCTCCCAACGAACTTGCTCTTGCGCCTCAGAAGACAGCACAAAGTTGACAAAGTCACTAAGGACCATCAAATGTTGTATGTTCGTTCGTGTCAGAAGCACGCCGAGGCTGCTTCACCAAAGCGCTTGGTGGTCGGTGGTTGGTCCATCACGACAATCACCCAATCGACGTGCAGAATGAAACGTAGCAACCAGCATCTTGACCCTTAACAGCCTTAACAGCTCCCCCGAAGTTGTTCCAACGTGAAGGGCACCAAGTCACAAATTATGTGCAGTCTCGTGTAAAGCCCTTAAACCAGAAGGGGGGGGGGCGGGGGGGGCACTTCAAGAACATCAGCGAACCCATCCAAATTCTGCGACATGTGCTTGTCTACACCCGCTACATTACTCTCACCAAAAAAGGCAAATGTGCAAAACTGCAATGAATGCAAAGATGCAAACACGAAGAAACTGTTGCTGTCGGCACTCGCCGAACTGAGCCAGCTTCCAGACATCCACCTTCAAATTTGGCGCGGCCTTTTGCACCTCGGCACCAAGGCTCACGTACGCGTGTTGATCCACAAGCTCAAAGCAAAGATAAACAGGGATAAACACAAGTCTCGTAGCCTGTAATGGAGCACCCCATAAACTCAGGATGAAGCAGCCGCTTCCATCTTGGTGTATGCGGTATCGTCATCCAGGGACACGGCAATCCGAAAGCTCTGAATCTGCGGCGGAGGCCGTCTTCTAACTTCCACCTACTACACGCCAAGCATGCATCCGATTGCAGATGCTAGTTCATCGTAGAATAGCAATAGCAGCATAGTAGTAGTAGTAGTAGTAGTAGTAGTAGTCGTCGTCGTCGTCGTCGTCGTCGTAGGAGGAGGAGGAGGAGCAGTGGCAGCAGTGGGGCCAGCACGCGGTGTTTGGTTCCGGTTTCGGGGAGTCAGTAAAGGTGTTTGTTCCCGGAGGGGCAAGTATTTGGGGCCCAGTACATACTCGGCTCATGGCGGTAGAGAGCATGTGTTGGGCAGACTTGCCAGGAACAAGGTCGACAAGCAGAAACTCAAGCGATGCCAGTCTGCCACTTCATCACATCACATCAGCACATCACACCAACAACATTCAGCAACTGCGAGGTTCAAGTTTGCATCTGACAGCGACAAAAGGGATTTGGTGATCTGGCGCAGAGCTTCCGCCTCATCAAGCTGCGCAAGGGCAGCGAGACACCTTTCGAGGCAATCTGGCTTGTTGTGGGCGATGACCTTGCAAACGAAAAACGGCATATGCCGAACATCGCAGCGAGCATGCAGACGAGGCAGGGCAGCGCACGACGATCACCAAATCCCCAGGCCTGAAAGCAAAGGCTCGCTGGCTCTGCACGCGAGTTGAACCAGAGTTGACGGGCGCATGCTGCCTCAGTGGCTCTCGCGAACCCGGCGAGCGCAACGACGCCATCACCTGCGAAGTACTGACCTGCGCTGATCCCAGAAGTGAGAAGCCCCCTACTCCACATTGCACTTGGCACGTGATCTGCAGCCTCTCGAGGCTTCTGGGAAGAGCCACATGATTTGGTGTAGGACACCTGCACGAGGAATCAAAATTGCATCGGCCGAGGACTACCGATTACCATTGCATGACCACCAAAACCGACCAACATCAGCAGCACCAAATCTGAAAAAGGCGCGCAAGCGGCCACACGTCGTCTGGATGGTGCCAAACCCTTTTCACCACCCGTGCATCTCACGCCGGTGCCCTGGTCTTGCGATGCACTCCTGCCTGCTCGCATTTCCCCCGGAACCAAGCCCACCGATTCCACTGATGCCACGGCTACAGTACGCATCTCACCAATCATCACTTTATCTCTCTACCGTTTTCTGCAGTCGGCCAGAATCGCAGGCGATGAGAGTGATACAGGCTTGGTACAGCTGCGCCACCTCTGGAGGAGCACGCGGCGGTGTGTCGGCCAAGTAAGGAAAGCCCCCTGAAGCCAAGGACTCAACAAGTTCTTTCACGCATCTGCCCAGCGTCCAAGGCCCTGGCTGCGAGCTGAGCAGCCTCTAAGATAACAACTTCCGACTCACGGCTTCTCAAAAAATGAACAGCAGCTCCCTTCAAACTGGCTGCAGTTCATGAATTGGTGCTATTCATTGTCATTTCAGGCATTGGCGCTGTGGTGAGGAACAAGTCACTCCGGCACAGGCGTCCTCGAGCACATGCGCCATCTCCGCACTGCTGTGAGCAAGAAGCGGCTTGCGTTGTTGCACACAATGTTGCTGTTCTATGTACGACTCTACAGTCTCAGGATTCGACACCAGCCGCGACACACCTCGAACATTCTGCTGACAGTGCTGACAGCCACACGTAGACACGTAGCCACACAGCCACGCCGAACATCAACGAACATCAACGAACCTGTGAGGACTCGGCGACTCTTGGGCTTCTGGCAAACTCTTTTCCGCGGCACCTGCTCGGAGCCAGTGATCAAGAAAGGATATGGCGGCTATGGCAAGGGCCGGTGCCGCTCCCAGCCTGAGTGCAGCAGCCTCACGAGATGCACCATGTCTGAAGAAGGCAACATCTCGTGTACTTTCTGCCGGCTTCTTAGTTCGCGGCTCTCCTAAATATTTCCCATGATGCTTCTGCCAGGTGCAGCCCCTTCAAAATGTCAAGTGGTGGCACAACCCATCGATTTGCGGCTAACATAAATGACTGGGCTGGCGCCTCTTCTCGAGGCCCTCCGAAGCCCTGCAAAAGCCCGAACCAATGTGGCAGCCGTATTTTTCATACGCAGAGCTGCGGGAGAACTCAGCAGATCGATGTGTGGGGGAGGGTAAGCAGGTAAGCAGCTGGGGCGACCACGCTGGCGATGTCGATGGCGCCTGGTCTGGCTGATCCTTTTCCCAAGTCGTCAGCCTGCCTCAACAGTTGGACCAGCATGTGGCCATTTCGACTTCGTGGTCCCTTTGCAAGGTTGGCCGACTCTGAGCTACTCGGGTTCTGCGGACACCGACACTTCTTGGCTGAGGCTGTGGCGCAAAGCCTGCTGCTGCTCCTTCTCCATGGCGTCCAGCTGCCTGGCTATGTCTACCTCAGATGAGTCAAAGAAGCTGTGGACACGTATTTTGCAGGGTCAGCAACCTTGCTTGCTCAGCAAAAAGCAGTTCGCGGAACGTCTGAATCGTCCAAAGCCTGCTGCTTCGGCCACATTGTCTGCCTCAAAACAGAACCATCCATCAGCGGGATCTCTCGATTCCGGGCTGAGCCTACCAGTACCCACAACCCCGAGAAAGACACAAAATTGCGGCACTTCTTCTTTAGCTGTGATTTCCATGGCTTGATTCGACTTTTGCCATGGTTGTGCAGGTTCTTGAATGCCTTGACTGTCCACCACGCAGAACATGTCTCAACTTGGGGGCCCTCGCCCCGCCCGCCGCTTGGCGAGTCATTATCCCCCATATGCTTTGAACTTTGGGTGAGGTCCCAAACAGGGTTCCGAGGGACCCTTACTACAGAACCTCTAGACTTCTTGGAGCCCGAATGAGGTCCCGGTGCAGGGCCCTTTCTTCATGTCCCCGAGCGATGCGACTCTTGTGATAAGAGCTCAGCTTCCAGCACAGACTGTGCAAAGTGAGCCTCCCATGAGTCCAACTTCAACTCAACCGTAGGCCAAACAAAGGTTGAGTAAAATTGACTAAAACTGTCAAAGCAGTGGGCCTCTGCATCTCCTCGTCCTTATTGGGGCAGTGATGGTTTTGTGTGTTGCCAGCTGTTCTCCTGCATCTCAGGATCCTGCGCCGCAGGTTAGATATGAGCCGCTGTCCTGCGGTGATGCAACCAGGCTCTTTCCCAGCAGCCAGCTGCCCTCCCAAGATGCAGCCTCCTTCGGACTCTACCTTCTGCAAGCGCCACCTTGCTGACAACGCCAGGCTGCCGGCAACAGTAGTTGCTATTGCACTTGCTGACACTTTGAGATGAAATCCTGGGATTTGCACAGCATGGCCGGACAGCCGAGCAGAGTTGACAGGCTCAAAGTGATCATGACCTCACCCCCGACGAGCCGAAGAGTCAGTCGCATCCAGTGCCAAAATAGCTCACAAAGGAGACTGGCCCGGCACTCACACTCGTTTTGCGCAGGCGCAATCTGCATCGGCAGCTGAATCGCACTATGCACACAAGAGCTGAGCAGGCAGCTTCTAAGTCTTTGCTCAGCTGCGTGAGTCGTTGAAACACAGCTCACGTTTCATTTGCGGAGGTCGCGGCTGGCATCAGCACAGCAGCGGCCGAATGACGAAAGCTGCCAGAAAGAAGCCGCTTGAAAAAGCTCGCAAGATATGCAAGATTCGAAACAGAATCAGCACTGCAAAAGAGAGGCACATGGTTTGGCAATGACAATTCAATACATATCAAGACATCTTTCCGACAGGTCTCCAGCGGGCCGAGGGCTACAAGATGCAAGCAGCATTAAGCTGTCCACTCTTCCATTGGACGTCCCTCTGTTATGGCCTTCCTGATGGCTGCTTGGATGTTCGCTTGAACTTCTCTGCGAACTCTTTCAGCCCCAGCCTGCAAGGCCTCCGCCGCTGCACGGCCAGACAACCCTTCGGCCTCCGGGCAACCTTCTCCTCTCTCAGGTCGCTCCATGCCCTTTGGCTGGGGGATGAAGGGCTGTGGCTCACGTGGAGCCGGCCTTCTGTCGTCGTCTCTGCGATTCTCACGGTCACGTCGCTCGTCACGTCGCTCGTCGCGGCGATCGTCGCGCCGGTCGTCGCGGCGGTCCTCGCGGCGGTCGTCACGGTCTCGGCGGTCACGATCTCGCTGCTGCCGATCGCCTCTTCCTTCGCCACGGTCATCACGACGTTCCCGATCGAAGCCTCGATCACGAGAACGATCTCCGCGACGCGCATCGTGAGCTCTGTCACGATCTCGCTGATCACGCTGATCACGCTGATCACGCTGATCACGCTGATCACGGCCCCGATCACGAGACTCGGGCTTGTCACCCCGCTGCACACGGTCCAAGTAGCTGCCCGGTGCCGGCCGGCCTGGAGGACCGAGTGGATCACCGCTAGCAAGCTTTTTGATCAGCAGCATGGCCGTTGCTGACGGCTTCCCGGAGCACTCAAAGTGCTTCTCCAGGTCATAATAGTATTCGGCCTTCTTTTCCTCTGAGCATCTTGCAAGGATGTCGGCAATATTCGTTTGCGCGATGTCGTCTAACCTGAACTTCTCTGCCAAATGCTTCATCCGCTTATCGCGATTCACAGCAACAAATATGCCATCCTCGATTTCTTTCATCTTGACGACAAGCATTCCGCACCTCGAGCGACAGCTTCGATCATGACTAGAAGCTGAAACCACAGGTTGCCCCACCGGCCCTTCGCCCCCGACGATTGTCATGCGCAAGGCTATGCACATGGCCCCACCCGAGGGAAAGCAAGAGGCCTCTTTCTCTCCCCGGGCCAGGGTCCCAATCAGTGTCGTATCATCCGGGCAGGGCAAGAAGGGAGTGTGCATGAGCGTGCACGATAATGCATGAGCGCACGCATGCCTCCTTGCCCACCTCCCTCCCACCTCCACCTCCCAGGCCTTCAACTCTGAACTAAACCACCAAGCACTTCTGCCAGGCAATGTTCCACGACTGCTGGTCGTGGTCGATGGCAGCTAATTGGGGCAGGCCACGGAGATCGCGCTTTCTCCATGATTTGCCGAAGCTTCTTGAGATCTTCGTCCCAAGTGTCCAGCCTTACCATCTGCATGTTTGTTCTCCATGCATCGGCACCCACCGCCTTTTGAACACATCTAGCTACCCTTGAAACATCTGAGACGACCAGAGTTCCGATTCTTCATCAGCTCGTTGAGCTTCTCCACATGGCGTTGCTCAATGTAAAAACCTAGGCGGCCAGCGCAAGCAATGGGGCACCTTGTTCCTGAGAAACGTAGGCGTTACAAAGGTGCAGCAATGCTGGCTCAGGCACCTTCGCAAAGGTCTGTGATGTCGGGATGGATCCGGCCGTGCTCTGACACATAGATCTTCTTGGGATCATAGCCATCTTTGTCCGTCTGGTGGCCTTTCTGCATGTGACTGGCCTGGCTGCAGGTGGTTCCAAACGATGCCAAAGGAAGATCAATGAAGCATCGCAAGCATCACCCCAGGCCTGCGCAGGTGGTGCTCCATGTGCTCCATGTGCTCCACTGCTTGACGTGGCAAATGCAGCTGGCAGAGTTCCTGCGCCCATCTTGGGCATGGGGACCGGCATGCCTGCGGCACTTCGCAACAACACCTCTGCAACTTCTCGTGTCGGTGGGAGTGTCGATGCCGTGATGCCGTGCCTCCCATCATATTCAGCGCAGGCTTGCCCATCGCCGTCATGGACATGAGGTTTTGAAGCTGCGCAAAGGCACTCCTTAGCTGACGGCCCTGTGCACAACTGCACGAGCATGAGCGGTCTGCGAGTGAGCGACTGAATGTCATCCATACCACCCATCGCACATCCTCCCACACCTTCGCCGCCTTCAATGCCGGCCTTCTTTCTGCCCATTATTTCTTGGAAAGCCTGTCGCATGAACCAAATCAGTTGCATGCAGTTGCACTGCTTTGGACTCTTGGGTTCGCCAGGCTTCGAACCCCGCCTGCGGCTCTAGCCGGATGTTGTCAACTGTTGCAGCTTCAACAGGTGATGCCGGCCATTGCGCGCAAAGCTAAAGCTGCAACTAGACCCTACAACATTTAGCTTCTTAATGCCAGCTGGGATGGGACCATGAGGGGGTCGGAGAAAAGCAGTAACCACCACATATGCATGGAAAGGTACCACGTCGTAGATCACAACACATGACTCAACAGATGCTTTAAGAAAATCACACATGGCATTGGATGTCCGAATGGCCTCGCGCCAAGCTCTCAATACCAGTGCATGCAAAGCAAACTCCAAGTTCTCATGGTTTCAAGTATCCGGCACACTGCGTGAAGCTGCATGGGGAAGATGATTCTACCGCATGGTCTGCATCGTCCTGAACAAAAATCTCTCCAGATGTCTTGCCAGGCAGCACTACAAATATGAAAATCCAGTGAGGCTGTGCCCCACCTGCTGACGCTTTGGATTTCGGCGCCTTGCAATGTTTAGAGCAAAGTCCAAGCAAGACAACCCGCTGAGGCACCGGAACCCAAATTCTTTCGTTGGTAGGGTCCTAGCCCTGTGGGCAAGCGTCCTCTCATTCCACCAATGAAGCCGGACCTCATCATTCACAAGACTCCAGCCCGAAGCTGCTCTCTCCTTTACTTGCGCTATTTCACCAACTTCCTATACCTTGCTGGCACAAGCTCGCAGATCTGATGCTGCCACTTCAGCTCTGAGGCGCGCACCGGCCTTGACCAGGGTTCGGCGTCGCAAACCATTGGACGGCCCTGTTAGTGTGGCGACCGTTCGCCACTCTATGGACTCCTACATAGACCCTTGCGACCTGTGCGGAACAGACATGTGCCGATTGAAGAAAAGGGGTCTACGATACTGGGGGTACCATATTGGGGTCTGTATTGGAAGGGAATCAAACTACTTGGGGAGTCTTTATTTGGGTCCCCTATTTTCGTAAACCCCCATAGAAAGAATCGAGACAGTTGCTAAATGAGCGGCTGCACTCCTTGCAAGAAAATCAAAGTCGAAACACGAATCAACACAGGATGACATGTTCTACAAAACTGGCTATGCCAAGCTTTCTGGCCAGGGAGAGCAAGCAGGCACGAGCAATCTTCTTGTCCAAGTTGAGCTTGTTCGGGTTTCGTTTGGCTGCGACAGAGCACGCAATAAGCTTTTTTCCCGCCTGCAGCAGGTTCGTGCCTCCAGGGCCTCAAGCGGCGGAGGACTCTTCTTGGCTGTATTTCCAAGGTACACCGTGCAGACCCGGAGTTATGCTTGCTGGAGGCCTTGGAACCTTCGGAGCCATCGGCAGAGGTGCCGAATGGTGACTCGCACTTGTGCTTGCAAAGGCCTTGATGCGGGACCCTCCCAGGGATTGTACCACCACCTCCTCAGCAGGAAGAACAGACAGGAGGTGCGACATGGGCGCAGATCGCAGGAGCTCTTCCAGGTCTGTGATGTATGCGCCGGTCCAGCGCCGTGCACCTAAAGCGACCTCCAACTCGAACGGCGTGCAGATGGGAACCATTAAGTCTTTAACATCCCATGTGAACTGCTCCGGACCGGATAGAAGCACGTAGCACTCTACTTCAGGGAAGTTCCCCAATTTCTCCTGCGTCGGCTGTCCCACCACAAACCTGTAGTGCTTTCGTCCACCCTTCGTGAGTAAAATTTCCAGGCGCTGTGCCAAAGCACGCCCCAGAGTTGTTGGGCCACCTGCAGCAACTAAAAGTATGCCGATAGTTGCAGCGCTTTTCGCTGCTTCAACGTAGCGGTATCTCTTCTGCAACAAGGCATCACTAAAGATCCGTTCTAGCCGCCCAGATCCTTCGCGAATCGTGGAGTCTCCGCCCTGGCTGCAAAAACGCCAGATCGGACAAACTGCTCCGAAACGTAGAAGTGCACACCTTTCAAGGGTAGACGACGGCGGACCTACGTACAGGATCGCTGATGCTTCTGGCAAGCTGTGTTCCCAGAAGGGATCAAGGCCGTCATTTGTGAAGGCCGACACCAGTCGCCCGCACACTTTGAGCTGAGTCGGTCGGGCGGCCGCTGCAAGCGTCAATGTGCCGAGGCCGGCCCACCACTGAGAAAAGTCCAGTGTGCCCCATCGCCAATCGTGCCAACGGGGCAAGATGTCGCCAGCTGCCTCTTCATGAGGCTGAGCCACCAGAATCTGCCCCAGGCCTTGACCCGCCAAAGCTTTGGCAAGAGGGTCTGCGAAGTGCTGGTAGGGCAAGTCACAGATCAGGAGCAAGTGGAAGGTGGCCTTGTGGAGGCCCTAACATAGACTTAGTCACTGACCGGGAAGATACGGCCCTCAGAACCCAGCATAGAAGCCACCCCCAGGATACCATCACCCACAAGCCAAGACATTGCAAGCAAGGGCAGCAAAGGCCAGGCATGATTTCAAGTTTGCATTTGGATGGATTTGGTCTTTTGCTTTGTCCCTGTCCCCTTGCATTTCTTGATGTGTCTATGTGTAAAACCCCTTAAGGCAAGCATGGACGCCGGTTGCGAATCAGGGGGTCAAGACACTGTCGTGCCGTATATGCCCTCGCTCGCCATCTTTCTTGTAGTCTTGCATTCGATTATAGCGCACGCGCCCACACCTGCACCCGTCCGCCCACGTGCCTGCACGTGCACACACACATGCCATATGGGGGACTTGCAGACCATCTGACCAGGGGATCGGTGCCAGCATGCGCATAGCAGCAGCAGCAGCAGCAGCAGCAGCAGCAGCAGCAGCAGCAGCAGCAGCAGCAGCAGCAGCAGCGGCCATTCGTCACGATGCCATGTGGTAACGTGGCTTTCGGCGCATCTGTTAACCAGCGCGTCCATGTAAGCAAGTCGGGTTGCGTGCACTGGGCGTTCACAGGCTCTTAGCAACGCTTTCGCCTTGCTTCCGGGGAGCATAACAGTCCTATGGGAATCAAGCGGTTCCTCTTCAAAAAATCGCGTCGTCCACCCTCAAAAAACTGCTTAGGCCCACCAGGCTGCGCCGCGGCCATGGCTCCCCGCAACCGAGCGGATGGTGCTTGCAATGGTGGCAATGTCAGCAAAGGAGTCTGCCTCCTCCTGCTCCCCAAACACAAAGAGCACGGGCAAGTCACCCCCTCGCTGTTGCTCGGCATGCCCGAAGCGTACAATGCAGTCTGCGCCGTAATGAAGAGCACCCACTTCGTCAACGCCACCTCCCCCGAAGGAGGAGTCACCCAGAATGAAAACTCGCTTTTGCGGAAGTGCCTGCTGCACCGTGCTGGTCCAGTGTGGGGCTTCCGCCAGCATCGCATCCGGAAACTGCAGCGCAATTCGTTCGAAACCATGTTCCGTGACCCAGTCCACGATTCGCTTCGCTTGAAGGTCGGCCATCTTGCATGAAGCAGCGCTGGGATGGCATCCACATTGGCGACACACTTGGGGTGCTTCAGGGGCTATTTCCGTATGTTGAACTATGTCTCTGACTACTGATCTACGGTGCCCAGCTAGTCCAGCCTAAACCCCACACACATTCGAGGCACTGTCGCACACTGCCATCAGAAAAGAAACTGAGATCCTGCCACGAACTTCCACGAAAGGAACAGTGCCTCTGAAGCAACACGCAACAAGTGAGGCATATCAATCAAGAGCTCACGGGAGACAACTCTATGCGCAGGCAGAGCTATCGCGATAAGCAGCAACCGCTGCGAGTTGCAACCTATCTGAACGACTGCCGAATGGTTCCACGCCAGCAGCATGTGCATTGCACAGCTTAATGCGCGGCGACTTCATGTGAAACTCTCGTTGGCCCTCACGGGCAGCGGAGTATTTAAGATGCAGGCCAAAGCCTGACAACATTGGTGCATTAACTTTCCTACATGCCTTCACGGCCAGGGACGGTTTATGGAAACATCCCTTTTTTGTCAGGCACAAGAACGGCCGAAGAAGGAATCATGGCTGACTCTGACACCAGTTTCTGTTTCACTGCAGGCTGGATGCCTTCGGCGCTCTGGTAATTAACGGCGACGAAATGAATTATGTTTTGGGCGTGGTATGTGTGTTTCGCAGTCATCGTGGCTGTGCCTATGGCCTATGCTTCTTGTGGTACAAGTAGAACCTGACTGCGACCACAGCTGCAACCACCTTGCCACAGCCCTCTTCAGCGCGACTTTCCACCCTTGCCGCCTTTGCCTGCAGAGATGCGCTACTGCAAGAGCTGTCAACGCGGATCAACCTTCTGAAGGTTGTGAATGGTTCTTCTGCGCCTTGCCTTTGCCCTTGCCTTTGCCCTTTCCTTTGCCTTTGCTTTGGCCTTTGCTTTTGCCTTTGCCTTTGCCTTTACCTCGTCCATCTGCTGCCCGGCCTGCTATTCAAGTCGAGTGCCGAAGGATCACAGGACCATGCAGCAAGCGCAGAGCCAGCG
The DNA here is from genome assembly GCA_905221605.1 of Symbiodinium natans. Classification (NCBI taxonomy): domain Eukaryota; class Dinophyceae; order Suessiales; family Symbiodiniaceae; genus Symbiodinium; species Symbiodinium natans. Next base: position 140,747 of record CAJNDS010000203.1, read on the forward strand.
AAGTGCCTCCGCCAGCCTTTGACAGCCGCCTTCTCTGCTCCTGTGCACACGGAGGCAGACGTGTGGGTTCGAACCGAGCAGCATAGACGGCTCAAAAATCAGACAAGCTCAGGGTCGGTCCTCCTGGTCGAACGCAGAACGGCCCTGGAAAGCAACCTGCCCAGCACTGCGCAAATCACTTTCACAGGGGGCCACTGTGCATCAAGCGCATGTTTTTTTAAGCACATCCATCCCCATCCAGCCCCGGCAGGCAAACATCCCAGCCATGCACGAAGCCGCACAACCCCTGAACAGGCTTGAAACCGGAGGGCAGGTTAGAGGCGGCTGATACTGGCGGACTGTTCAATTTATAATCTGCGATGGCACAAAGCCAACCAATAACCAAAGAAAGACATGCCGCTAAAACAAAGGCGTCTCAAACACGAGGGCAGGAAAAGCACCAAGCTGAAAGAACGTGAGGCTCACATGATGTAGTTGCCGGGCATTAGAAGTAGAATGTACTGTTCAGAGGAGGGAGGGGGAAGAGCCGAAGAGCAACGATGCAACCCCCGTGGCGCGCACCTTCGATTTTTTTGCTTTGTGCTTCTTCTTTCCCACCTCGGGCAGAGTTGACCCCGCAAAATAGAATCGACATTGCCTGCCTCTGTGTGAATGAGGCGGGTGCATCATACTCCCAGTCAAGTGCGTCTCGACGTTGTGGGAGTGGCTGCAGTTTCTCTTGGACCTAGTCGAAAAAATGAGATTTCCCATGTGCAACTTATCCGGTTGTGCTTCGTGAGCTGCGCACGCTTTGAAAAGCCTTTTCTTGCTCCTCCGTGAAGTGCTGCTCGTCCCATCTATCCACCTGGAGATCTTTGGAAATCGCCAAGCTCTCCACAAGCCTGATTCGACCCGTCTGCATCCCTCGAGAAATCTCGAACAACACAGGCCCAACCCCAAAAGACTTCGGGAGGTTGGGAGGCCCCATGAGGCCCCGCCACATACTAACACATCTTCGAGGAGCGTCTTGGGGGTTGGTCTGGGCGCCACTGGTTGCTTCAGCAAATCCAGAGCGCTCTCTTGGACAGGGCCAGGGCAGCCGTAGGAGGGGCCGGCAGATATCGGGCCACTGAAGTAACCTTGGGCTTGAACCGTGTGTCAAATCGCGGCCTTCGCTTGTCCATACTGCGTAGTGTAGTCCGTGGATGTCGCCACCTGCTTGTACTGGTATGAGTCCGCTGGATTGTGGGCGTTGCACGCGACATGAAACTCGCAAGGTACCCTTTCAGCCGCATCTTGCTGGACAACTCTTGCCCTTTTGAGCGGTTGAGACCTCTCAAGGCGTCCATGCACACAGCAGGCTCACAAAGGGACTAGTTGCGGCTCGAGGCTTAAGCTCCTGGCACATTGTCACCATTTTGGCCTTGGATACCTGACCACACATGACCACACATGACCACATTGTGACATTGCCCTTGGCCATGGCGATACGAACAACTGAGTCAACGGCCATTTGCATGCAAAGATCTCTGTTCTGCAAGAAGGTTGAGATGAGCCTTGAAAAGTGCCGCCACATGACCCACAGCAGCAAGGCACCTGCAGCCCTGCCTGGAACGTGCGTAGGCGGTTCAATCGACACAAGCGCGACCTGCACACATGCGAGCGGGCACCAAGCCTCGCATCCTGCCAAATATGTGCCTTTTGCCCAGCGTTCTGGCGGTTCTGGGAGGCTCCTTCGACGCACTCGCCGCGCCCACCTGCATCCGCAAATGCGAGCCACTTTCTGGGCCAAGATCGCAAAAGGACGGCCACCAGCGCGGCACCTCAAGGAGCTCCTTTTGCGCTTCGCCGCTTTTCGACTCACCCGGAGCTGAAGGCCTGCGCAAGTCATGGCCCTCACACACATTGATTATGTGACGTAATGTGATGTGTGATGATGTGCCGATGGGCCTGGGAGGCTTCGTCAAAAGCAACTCTTCCACTTTGTGGGTTCCTCTACAGCAGCAGGCGATCACTGGCCCTGAGCGGCTACTGCTCCGTTACTCCTGCCTGCGTTCTCAGAAAACTAGAAGAGGGATGGCCCGAAAGCATCGATTTGCCGTGCGTTGACTCCATGCAGTTGACGCTTTGCAGCCGAAGTGTATGCACTTGGACAAATGTATGCACTTACATGATTATAGTCACTTGCACACTGCACTTGTCTACTGGACGTGTATGCACTTGAACTGCATGGCATTCAAGTGTGTGGAGTTGAATGCCGTGCACTTGTGGTCAACTCTATACACTTCATCGGCATTGACTGCAACGCCGAGCTCCGATGCTTCCACGGTGTACTGCGGTTGTACTACAAAAGTCGACTTTCCAGCCACGTTTTGGAACCAGCGAATTCGGGGACCATGGTATTTGCGATGGTTTTGGAACCAACCATGGTACTTGCGATGGTTTTGGAACCACGATATTTACGAGGTTTTCGAGGCCCCGGAATTCGAGTCCCATGATATTTGCGAGGTTTTCGAGGAATTCGAGTCCCACGCAATTTGCGATGGTTTCGACATCCCGGAATTCGAGTCCCACGATATTTGCGAGGTTTTCGAGGCCCCGGAGTTCGAGTCCCACGATATTTGCAAGGGTTTCGAGGAATTCGAGTCCCACGATATTTGCGATGGTTTCGACATCCCGGAATTCGAGCCCCACGATATTTGCGAGGTTTTCGACGAGAAAAGACAAAAACATCCCCGTGTCTGCACGCGCGCGGAAGTCCGTTACCATACTATTTGCGGTGTTTTCAAGCGCCCAGATGTCCGTTACCATGCTATTTGCGGTGTTTTTCAAGCGCCCAGATGTCCGTTACCATGCTATTTGCGGTGTTTTTCAGGCGCCCAGATGTCCGTTACCATGCTATTTGCGGTGTTTTCAAAGCACCCAGATGTCCGTTACCATGCTAATTGCGGTGTTTGCAAGCGCCCATGCAGATGTCCGTTACCATGCTATTTGCGGTGTTTTCACGCGCCCAGATGTCCGTCACCATGCTATTTGCGGTGTCTTCGAGCGCCCAGATGTCCGTTACCGTGCTATTTGCGGTGTTTTCAAGCGCCCACATGTCTGTTACCATGCTATTTGCGGTGTTTTCAAGCGCCCAGATGTCCGTTACCATGCTATTTGCGGTGTTTTCAAGCGCCCAGATGTCCGTTACCATGCTATTTGCGGTGTTTTCAAGCGCCCAGATGTCCGTTACCATGCTATTTGCGGTGTTTTCAAGCGCCCAGATGTCCGTTACCATGCTATTTGCGGTGTTTTCATGCGCCCAGAAGTCGACTTTCCAGCCACGGAAGCTCCGGATGTCCCCGGCGTACTACGTCTGTACTTCCAGCCACGGAAGCTCCGGGCGGGGACGTACTACATTTGTACTACAAAAGTCGACTTTCCAGCCACGGAAGCTCCGGGTGTCCGCGGCGTACTGCGTTTGTACTACGAAAAGTCGACTTTCCAGCCACGGAAGCTCCGGGCGTCGCCGGCGTACTACATTTGTACTACAAAAGTCGACTTTTCAGCCACGGAAGTCCCCGACGTACGGCGTACTGCGTTTGTACTACAAAAGTCGACTTTCCAATCTTTCCAGCCACGGAAGCTCCGGGCGTCCCCGGCGCAAAAGTCGACTTTCCAGCCACGGAAGTCCCCGGCGTACTACGTCTGTACTACAAAAGTCCAAAAAAACGCAAAAACACGACGGTTTTGGCACCGCGCCAACGCCGGAACCCGCAGAGGGTGTCCGCGCGCGCGAAAAAAAGTACCAAACACGACGGTTTTAGCACCGCGACCCGGCGATCAGCCGCAGAGGGTTGTCCGCGCAAATCAAGAAACGTAAAAAAACGACGGTTTTAGCACTGCGACCACGATGAAACCCGCAGAGGGTTGTCCGCGCACAGAAAGAAACGTAAAAAAATGACGGTTTTAGCACCGCGACCACGCCGAAACCCGCAGTGTCCGCGCAAATCAAGAAACGTAAAACAACGACGGTTTTAGCACCGCGACCACGCCGAAACCCGCAGAGGGTTGCAATCCCGATTGGCGATGTCAACCCAGCCCGCCCGCCTGAGAAAGAGTAATTTTAATTTAGAAATCTAGGACTGGGTACGAAGGTCTACTAAATTCTACGTAAATCTCGCACTTTCTGTTAACTTCTACTTCACTCTATGCAATTCACTCTATGCACTTCACTCTATGCACTTCACTCTATGCAATTCACTCTATGCAATTCACTCTATGCACTTCACTCTATGCACTTCACTCTATGCACTTGACTCTATGCACTTGACTCTATGCACTTGACTCTATGCACTTCACACTATGCACTTCCCTCTATGCATTTCACTCTACGCGCTTCACTCTATGCACTTAACTCTAAGTGCATCACTCTATGTACTTCACTCTATGTTGTTGGGTCAGAGGGCTCCGCACGGAAGAACCCTTCGCGATGCTTTCGGGAAAAAGCTGGACATTGGACAGCCAAGAGGCCATTGTGCTTCACCATGCCATTTACTTTGCCGTTGACATGCACCTGGGCCCATGCCAACATAAATCTGACAACCTCTGACAACCTCTGAAACCTAGCGAAACTCTGAGGAACTCTCCGATCTCTCTAAGGAGAGCACTGCAACGGATGGCACATGGTCAGCTTTGGCTTTGCCATCGGCTGCCTGGCAGAGAAGTGCCGGAGGGAACTGCGAGGCTTCTCTGTGGGCAAGGGATGGCAAGGGATGGCAAGGGCCTGTTGAACAGCTTGTACTGTTTCCTTTGCGGCCAGTTGGACCGAAGCCTTTGCAGCCTTCTCGGCTTGTTCCTCAGCCCACGCCCCTTGCGGCTTAGCGAGTCGCGACACCGCTCATACAGCACACAGCAAGAGTAGGTTGCAAACAGACTGGTAGAAGAGCAAGTAGGCCTTGTTGACACGCAAACCCCCACCAGCTTGTGGCACGCACAAGTTGAAGAAGTGCGCCTCCTGCTTGAGCACTTCTGGCTCTGCTACAGTTCGGACGTCCTGGCCATCACGTCGCGACAAAGCTACTAGACAAGAAAGCCAGCTCATGCCCAAAGACCCACGAACCTCATCATTGAAACAATGCCACGCGCTGTTATGCTTGGCCTGTGCCGTTGTGCAAAAATCGCTTAGGGGTATGGCGTCCTATCCTGCATGCCAAACAAGCTTTGCCGCGGACAAATGCGATGTAATGTCCGCTTTTGGCAGACTGCCCACCTCGGCTGCAACTATCGTGTGGCAGATAGTGCACCTACAAGCACACGCTACAGCCTGGACAGCGACTCCCAAGATCGTGCATTCAAAGCGCAATGAACCACGACACCGTACAGTCGGTAACGGGCCTGCAATGCCACTGCGAAGCGCTGTGCTGCAGTACACACCAAGTCGCATTGCAGCAGGGGGATAAGCTGACTAGGTGCGAAAGTGACCCAGCTTACAAGTCTGACTTACCTGCAAGCGCTACATAAGCCATAAATGCTTAACATACATCTACACCAAGCCTGCTGCTGCGGGTGACTGGTGAAGCGTGCAATGTCCAGCGACCTCGTCCAATCAGAGTCTCGGCAGGTGCACCATTGCTAAATGAGCCTGCAGCCCATCTTGGCTCGCGACGTGGGAAACTTCACGAGTTTTTTAAGCTTGCCTCGGATATTTCAGGATATTTCAGGCACCGGTACCCTGACATGCCGGCATGGCAGCCCTGTCGCAACCAATGGCAACCCAGAATCCGCGCAGACCATGAAAGAAATCAAACCGCTTCAGCTGGAAGGTCAGCAGCGGAGGAACGGAGTGTATGGAGAACCTGCGCTGCGCGTCACAGATGAGATCCTAAGCAACAGCTTTCGAGGCCTCTTGGTGGCATCCACTTTCTGCTCACACTTCTTGCACATGTACTTGTTGGCACCCGATAGAGCTTCACCTCAAAGATCATCATTAAAGCTAGCACAGGCAAAGTCGTGCTATGTCGTGCTGTAGCAATCTGCAGCATCTGGGCCGTCACGGCGATCTTTGCCGGGGGGCTCCTGGTAAAACCTTCCAGTGCTTTCTCGAGGGTGTTGGCGTTTTGGACCTGCAAAGGGCAAGGGCAAGGGCAATGGTAATTCGTAGTGATACGTGGGTTTCTCGGCCTCCAAGCTGATGTCCATGTATGGGTCGAAAGTGTTCGACCTCACTGGGAAGGCGGAAGAATCACAAAAGAAGCACACATGAGCAAACGTGGATATGGACTTCAGCTGGCTCCACGATGAGGTTTGCACGCATACTTGCACCTCTTGCAGAGAACCTTCAGGATATCCATTGAAAGCAAACCACCTTGTCAAGGACCTGTTGCAAAGGAACACAAAGAAGTTTGCCAGCCTGCGAGCGCAAATGCCCACCGAACAATTGGCCGATCACTGTGGTTTGCTGAACCTATCACCAGCCAAAGTTTGCACATGGAATGGGGCGGGATGTGCAAGGCGTGAGCTGCGTACCGGTCGCGGCAAAGACGACTCTGCAGTGACAGACTTCAGGAAGGACTTGTGGCACCTGTCATGAACCAATCAAGAGCTGGGCATTGGACATCGGGGCATCGGGTGTCGGCCAAAACTCATGGCATGCATGGATGAAGCCAAAGATCTACCGAGCCACGAATCCAAAAAGTGAATCAGGAACTCGTGTGCATCTTCCTGCCGTCCTCTGGACTGAAACCTCCTTGCGATCTGCGGAAGGTGGCGCAGCAGGCCCACAGGTCGGAATGCCGCCTTTTGTGCGTCGAAGACTGCTTGCAGGTGTCCCTCCAGCAGGCATAACGTGCAAAGGGTTCCATCCCGCTTGGCCATGCAGCCTGCAGAGTGCTCCTTCGTCAAGCAGTACTTCTGCAGAGGCACCGCGTACGTCAACACTTGTAGAACACTGTTGAAGTAGCAGGTATTTCCCAGATTTTGGAGACCACGTCCAACCCTTCGGGGACTCATCTCACCAAACAATTTCTGCAGCCTCTCCCTGGGGTAAAGACAATATTGTGGCTCGGGTGGTTCATCGTCCTCACTCCGAGCTTTCATTTTGGAGTCCTGTGAGCCTCTCAAGGCCTGAGCTTTCACAAACTCGATAACCCGAGGGAGGAATGGCTTCTCCACGGTGAGCCCATTCGCTGTTGCAGTCAATCCATTCAAGGCCATTGTCGTGCCTGTCTAGAAACTTGTTCAAGCTAATTGAGAGAATTGCTTTATCTGCAAAATTTGTTTGGGTGTGTTAGATCAACCATGTGCAAGGAACCTGTGGACATTTGTTGTGAATAACAGGCTAGCCATGGCCATATGAACTGCATTTTCAGCCTAAGCGTCGAGTGTCTGATAGGGCCTTTTGAAGCACTTGAAGCACCAACGTCACGCATCATACTTGGTGGTTGTCGTCTGCACGAACAACATAGAACCGTCGCGGCTGCGGTTATGGCCCATGGCATGTATGGCATGTTCCGGTTTCGGTTTTCTCGGTTTTCTCCAGGGATGATGCCGCACACCACGCTGTGTACAGGAAGCGACGCTGCCCCACGTGATTGTGTGTACATCACACGAGCACCTTCAAATGAAGCCGCTTGCAAATGCTGCTTTAAGGCTTCTCAACCCACTGTGCGCAGCTCCGGCGACATTTTTGTACACAGTGAGAACGCTCACAAAAGCCATGGGCCCCGGCAGTTTCGCTGTTGTTGGGCTGACATGACACCGCCCGGGGCGACTTCATGCGACTTCCTTCACCAGCCTCCCCTCGCTGTGTGCCACAGGGTTTGGGCTGACTTTACAACGGGTGGGTCGAGATAAGCCTGGTGTTAGGACCGCGTACACGGTGCAACCCGTCGAAAGGCGCCTTCTTCCCCTTAATTTTCTGGTAGGCATACCACCGCCTGCATACGACTCAAGCCAGAAAAATCTGACCCCTGTGGAAAGTTGACTCACAAAACATAGAGCATCCAAATGAGAAATGAGATACAGATGCAAACTCATTTATAAAGTCGTTCCCGAATTTGCGCAAAAACACTCGGACTGGCTCCCAGATGCAGGCAGCCGACAGCGGCATGCAGCAAGGGAACAAATATCCAGCTGTGCGTCTGCCTAACCGCATGTGCATTGGGTGGGGGGTTGGTTGAACCAAGCCGCATCGGCTGGCAGCGAAATTGATTCCACTGGCGCTGCCTGCGCGGCTGGTGCACCCGTAGCCGGCGGCATTGCCAGGTCTAGGTGCTGGGAGCCCCGTAGACCATACCTCGCGCAGAACATACCTCGCATTACCTCGCGTAAGGGCCACTCCAGCAGCGGTGAACGAGCGCATTGTGTGGGAGAGCGTTGGATTTTGCTGCCAAGGCAGGAAACATTTATGCCTCGGGCACGGGAAGATCCCGCCCCTCTACAGCAGCGAGCTGCTGCAGGGTGGGCATTGCGTGCACCAGCGCAGCCGGCTCCACCTTGGCCTTCCAGCTCATCCGGGATGCGTCTGAGACCTCAGACCTTGCTGCCAGCCCCACACTCGAGCGTGCGTAGAAGCTGCTGTTGCTGCTGGCCTGCTTTTGTGGCGCCCCATTGCTTATGCCTGAGTCCCTGAAGCGACCCTCTTGCAGCGGTTCGACCTGTTCTTCCGCGGGCAGTGGGCTGATTCGCTCCGACGCGCTACTGCTGAGACCGGGGCGGTCGGACTAGATTTCCGCTTTCTCGCCTTCAATGCGCGAGAACAAGGAGACGCATGGGAAGCTGCCCATTGCGCCACAACAGTGCCACAACCCCGAACATCCTGAACATCTGGAATTACCATCCTGAGCCACACCTGCGGATATTTGCGGGGGGCAGACGTCTGGGCGCTGGTCTTCCAAGAGGGGAGGCCCTGGGGTGGGGTGCTCTGTTGGCGGCCGACGCCAGTGGGAGCGGTGATCCCTTACCTGGCGCGTTCAGCTCCATGTTCCCCGTAGCTCCTCGTTTTTCCTGAGCCCAAAAACGTTTTGAGCCCTAACTTCGGAAACGCTGAAAGGCGAATGACCGAAACGTCAACATGAGTACTGCCGTGGGCTGGTCTGAGCCCTTGCTGTTCTTATTGGGGCCAAAGTGGGCTGGTCTGAGCCCTCACTTTTTTATTGGGGCCAATGTGGGCTGGTCTGAGCCCTTGCTGTTCTTATTGGGGCCAAAGTGGGCTGGTCTGAGCCCTCACTTTTTTATTGGGGCCAATGTGGGCTGGTCTGAGCCCTTGCTGTTCTTATTGGGGCCAAAGTGGGCTGGTCTGAGCCCTCGCTTTTTTATTGGGGCCAATGTGGGCTGGTCTGAGCCCTCGCTTTTCTTATTGGGGCCAATGTGGGCTGGTCTGAGCCCTTGCTTTTCTTATTGGGGCCAATGTGGGCTGGTCTGAGCCCTCGCTTTTCTTATTGGGGCCAATGTGGGCTGGTCTGAGGGAGGCCCGGCAAGTGACGGACATGAGCCGGTGCCGCCTCGGTCTGCCCGAGGGTCGGCACGCCAAGCCTCAACAGCAGGAGACGCGAGGTAGCCTGCAGCAGCGCCACGTACAACCAGGAGTTGGTGGCCTCCTGTACGTAACCTATGGGCGGTCCCCGTGAGAGCCAGTATGCTCCCCTGCTCGCTGGGGGGGGAGCGGTTGCCTCGTGAGGCGCCGGAAGCGTGCCACGCGATACTTGCGGGGCCGATCCAGCACAACCTGGCGTGCAGCTGAGCTGCCCCTGTCCACGGCTGCCCCGCCTCTGCCGGGACGTCGAGGTCCGCGAACCTGACTTCCTGCGCACACCCGTGGCAAACTCAACTCGGTCGCCACGCCGCTACGCCCGCCGCATGCCGGAGGGGGACAGGCGCCCATCGCATAGCGCGGTACGGCAGCCGCACGAAGTCTGCACCATTCGCCCCGCCGACGGCCGCGACGTGACGGCAACAAAGAACACTTACTCCCGGCGGAGGCGGCGGCTCAGGCGCGTCGTTGTTCGTGAAGGTGCGCAGCGCATAATCTCACACGGCCCCTCGCACGGTATCCTCGCCCGTGAACCTCGATGGCATAGGGACGCCCTCGTGCTCGCACGCCGCGCGGACTTCTGCATCATGTCGGGCGGTCCAGCCACCCGGGGCGCAGTCCGGGCAGCGGCTGTGTCGGCACAAAGGGCACAACAGTTCAGGTAGCTTGGACTCGGAACTGGGCGAGGCAGCTGACGTGCATGTGGCGACGGGCACAAATCGGAAAAGGAGTGGCTGCATTCGCGCCGCCGCCAGGCGGACGCAAGGCTTCGAGGCACACACAGCAAAGACTATCAGGTGCTTCCTGCGCCGCTATCGGCGTGAGATCGCCGCGCGGGGAGGCGGGTAGCGACGGCAACGAGCAATTTAGATCCTGCTCCTGGATACCAGCGGGTGTCCAGGGCCCAGGGTGCTCAGGGCTGACAGACAGGCTTTCGTGGAGATTGCCCGGAATCGCAACGGAGCTATGAAGGCACGAGCAGCTGGCACGCTCCCTTTGGAACGTGAATTGGAGGAGGTGCATAAGAACACTGAGGTGGTGTATTTCCTTTTGCCAACTCCTGGCAAGAAAGATTTTGTTTTTTTTTTCTCGCGCCCTTTTTGCGTCTGCCTGTCCGCGGTCCCAGTGCAAGTTGTGTCGCCGATCTCAAGAGCAGCTACGGCAGACGGCGGGCAAGGGGGGGCGCGACCGAGGAGTCGGCGAGGGAAAGACAACAACAGGAAGCGAGACGAGGATGACGAGCACACGAGGATGACGAGCAGCAGACTAAAAGTACACATTTTGGCTGAAGGCTCAAGGCAAGAGCCATGGTGTGTCACACCTGGGAGCGGGCCCGGTATAAAATCTCCACTGCCTTGATTCTCCGGGGTCGCCCGGGCCACCCAGCGGCTTAGGGTTTTGCCCCTCGGGTTTGTGCTCTTTAGGGAGGCCCGCAAACCTCATGCTGCCACGCCAGGATGACCAACCTTTCCCTGCCCTGAACCCTCCGACGTGGGGCCCGACGCCCCTCCCCACCACAGGTGCCGTCAGCACAGGCCTGCCCAGTCTGTTTATGCGACCTGTCGCTGGAGGCTACTGCACTGTTCCCCTGGCCCATATGCCGTCACAGCATGCACCTTGGATGCGTAGCACACTTGGTCGCCAATGTTCCCGATTTGCGGTGCCCCTCGTGTCGTGCCTGCTTTGGGCACGGGGGCCTTCCAGGCTGCTTGCCAATCACAGCGTGTGTCCCCACCACCTCCCGCACCCGACCCTGACAACACCTCCCGGGACGCGGCCTGGGAAGAATTGCCAAACCGCCATATGCACTGGGCCCCTGTGTTCGACTCGGACCGGCCCCACTGCCCCTCAACGGCCCTCCCGCATCCGTCGTGCACGCCCTCCATGTCCTCCAGCAGCTGTTGCTCGAGAGGGCCGGCCCGTGCCGCTCCCCGAGGCCCAGCTCCTCCTCAGCCTGAGCGGGTGCCTCGAGCGCGTTGCCGGCAAACGCGTCCGTTCATCTGCTACGGGCATGGACATTGGTAGTACAGCCGGATGGCTACATCCACGCCACGGTGCAGGAGGCGTTGTTGCATGTGTTTTACGGTGAATTGCTGCATCCGAATTCGTGCAACAGGCGGGCGCCCCCCCTGCTGCCGCTCCAGGGCATCCCCCTGCGCCGCCAGCACCAACCTTTGTAGGCGCTCCAAGCTCCCCTTCCAGCTCTTCCATGCTCTTCCTCGACATCTTATTCCGCCTGCCCTGACCCAAACGAGCCCCCCGCGCCAACTGACGCTTCCCGCAGCTCCACCTCCAGTAGCTCAGCTCCCGGTGCCCGACTCCCAGCCCCCCGCCTGGGCGCCCGACACGCCAGTTGAGCTCGACCCCCGTGCCCTGCTCGCAAACTTGCGGCGGTCGAGGCGGGGAGCAGCCCTGGTCCCAGCGGCCTCACCGCCGAGATCGCGCGGCTCGTGCTCGACGACCCTGCCACTGCCAGAGCCTTTCAGGAAGCCGCCTCACAGCTTGCCCGAGCCCAGCTTCCCCCCAGCATAGCAGAAGCCATTGGCCGCCTGATCGCCGTCCGCAAGCCCAGCGGCGGGCTGCGAGGGCTTGTGGTCGGTGACTACTTGCGTCGGCTTGTCGCGTGCACACTCGCTCAGCAGTTCGGCCCCGCCTTTGACCGGGCACCACCCGCGCGGGGGCTGAGGCCCTGGCTCACACCATCCAAGCCGCGTGTGAGCTCGACCCTGCCCTGACAGTCTTGTCGGTCGATGGCGTTGGTGCGTATGATTTCATCAGCCAACAAGTTGCCAGCAAGCGATGTTGTCGCAGTTTATCCCCTCGCCAAACCGCGTCGCCCAGCGAATGCCCGGGGGCGGGGGGCCCGCTTCGGCCGCATAGACCCGGGTTTTGCCAAGGTTGGACGCGATGCCGCAGTGGTTTGCCACGGCCTCGGTTGTGCTGTCAAAGGCCGCTCGGGCTCTTTTTTTCCAATGCTCTATTACTCCTGCCCACTTTGTGTCCGGTCAGTGAGGGGTCCTACGGAGCCTACGAGGCCCTTTCCGGCACCGTGTCGATGTAGAGGTCGTCAGGGAAAACCATGAGGGCATCAGTGGGATTTAGCGCGGCTGCGGGCCGGCAAAGAACCTCATGCTGTCCGAGTGCGAACAGCGCCGGGGCGAGGGCGTCGCCTTGCTCACAACCCTCGCCTTGCGGCACGTCCCTGCACTTGCCCGCGGCATCCCACCGGCAGCACGACTGCTGGCCGTTTAACAGCCTCACGAACGAGCTGGCCAAAAAGGCCGCGCGGGACATAGAGTCATACGCGCTGCGGCCGTCGAGCGACACGAGCACAGCGTTGGGGCGTAAGGACAGGGCTGCGCGCGCGCGCGAGCGGCCAAGGCGTCAGTGCCTGCGCGCGCTTGCAGTGCGAACTGGTACGGGCGTGTGGCGTTGTCGAAAGTCTGGGCTCACTAGGCACTTCGCCGCTTCCGTTAGCCACTCCAGTGCTTCCGGGTCCTGCTACAGCAGCTTGAGGTGTACGGCCCTCATTCCCGAAAGGCCCGCCGCCCCGCCCCAGCGTGCTTCGCGTAGCAATGGCTTCGTAAATGGACGGATCGCGCCAAAGAGATCCGTGAGAATCCCGACCGACCAAGTGGGGAGCATGCCTACGACGCCAGGCACAACAATGATTGCTGAGGTCCTACAGCGGTGCGCACGCAAGGTGCAGGACTGCGTGCGCGCTGCGGTCAAACATTGCCGAACGCACCTCTGCCACTGCTGCGCCGCGGCGCGCCGCCTCTGCGCAGGCGGCTTGCTTGAAAGTTATCGCGGCGTACGCGATGCGCATCGCGGCATTGAATTACAAGCATGTTTCCGTGGCGATGGCGCGGCCTCCAGTGGTCCACTTGCGCCAGCACTCCCTGTCGAGCATCTACGCACTGCTGCGGGCGGGGACGTGGTTCACGCCGCAGCCGCAGGCCACCGGAGGGGCGGAGGGCGTTAGACGGGCAGGTGCCGAGGGGACCTGCACGGGCCCGGGACGTTGCGAGGGGGTCCCGACGACCCCCTCCCCATCCTCGGTGCAGCGGACGGGCTGTTGACAGCCCGCGGCAGCGAAGAAAGGCGCCCACGCCAGACGCGGTGGCGACGTCGCATGCACAAGCTATCACGGCCGGAGCAGTGGGCAGCGCTGGACGGCATCGAGCCCCCCCACCCCGTGCCGACGATCCTCCAGGAAGTCTCAGCATTCTTGATTTTTCGCCGTGCGCGGTCACTAGCGCAGGCGCTGCAGGCCCTCCACGGGCATGAAGGCGGACAGGTGCTCTTGGGGCGCACGCAGGCCTTCCAGCGTGGAGCTTGGCTGCAGCTTCTGCTGCAGGCTCGTGTTGGCCGTGTTTCGCTGCCGAACTGTGGTGCCGAGGACGCTGCGGACGCTGAGCGGCGCCGACACGTCGCTTGTGCCAAGATACGACACGGGAAGTTTCTCGCGCTCGCCATGGTTTAATTTCTGTCGCGAGGCCTCCGGCGCCACATCGGCCGCTGCCCACGACATCCAGTCCGACGAGCTCCCGCACCTCACCACAGCGGCCGTGGCGGAAACTCTGCGCGACACGCACTGCGGCAGCGCGCCAGGGCTCAGCGGCATGCATGCGGTCTGAATATTTATTTTAAAGTCTTGCTGCCCCTCCTCGAATGGCTGGCGCACGCTGCTACATCCCTCGCCAGGGCTGAGCTGCCCTACGCGAGGCCAGGCAAATTTTCTCGTGCTAAGAAGCAAAGATGAAGCGCATCGAAGTATGTGTGATGTGTACGTACAGCTCACAACATGGCTGCGGCAAGCTAGCGCGGAGCACGTGCTTTTCAAGCAAAGTGTGCCTCTTCTCCGGGGAACTGGAGGAAACAGCTGCAGAGCTTCATCCTGTACATTCTGATAACGTCATGGAAAAAATCTCCGAAGAGCAAGCATCAGCTACAATCGAGCTGCGGTGGCCGTCTATACAAGCTTCAAATTGTCCACCGCAATGTCGCTGCTCCAAGAAGACCCAGTGACAGCGCGGAAGCGAAGCTTCGTGGTTGCCCGGGGTAGTTGGACTGATACGGATTTCCAGTTACTGCCTTGGTTGCCAGACTTTGACCACAGGCTCTTCCACTGCGAACCGCCTTCAAGCCTTTCCAAGTTGAGACTTCCCATGGAGCTTCCGAACATGTGCAAGCCAAACTCAAAGGTCATGTCCTGGCATTTCCAAGGCAAAAGGCGCCCATCTTCTGGCGGTTATGAGGTTGGGGAAAACAAGGAACTCACCCAACACAAAACAAACGGAACGTGCTGCTATTCAGGGGCAGCGTCTTTGTTGAGAATGAAGGAAGGCGACTGGAGTATGAATTCTTTATACGGGTAATTGGGGTGGCTGGCTTCCACGTAGATGTACCAGTTGGACCGTGAGGCTCCGGTGTGAGGCCCCGTGTTGCTGCTGGGAGTTCTCCCGCTGTTCCTCCTCCACGTGTATGTTCCGGAAGAAGTCCAACCACAAAGGTCCGACCCAAAATTGCAGCTTATGCGGTCGACAACCGGTTCCACTGCAGAGACGACTGTGTCGAATAGTTTGGGCTCGATGCCATCAGCAGCATTGAGGAATGCCCCCCTCATTTCGGCGTCTGAACGCAGCTTGTCGGCAACATGGGTGTCGATGTAAGTGTCCAGCACGGCTGGAGTACACTTGCCGGGAAACTTGCCTGCACAATCGTTGTGGCTGCCACTGTAACTTGGGCTAACGGCGCTTGTCTTTGAGCAGCCCATGATTTTGCAGATATCTCGGCCGGCTGAAGTGCAGCCTTTTTGGGAGAGTATGCATTTGCTACTCCAGCGAACCCTTAGGTACTTCTTCTCATGTTTGTTCTTCCATCCCAAATCACCTTCCAGTTGCTGTCTCTGCGCTGCAACCTGCAAAGGAAGATGAGCTTTGTACCATTCTCGGTACGAACTGCCCGCTCCACCATCACCATCGTAGAGAACTTTCAGGCGTTTGTAGGCCGCATCCTTGTTGTCCACCTCATCATGGGACGCAATGTCAAGTATGAGTGCCGTTTGCAGGGTCAGGACTTGGTCAAGAATCGGAACCATGACACGTGACCAGGCAAGTGAGGCGTCTCGATTCTCACTCTGGCCAAACTTGCCCCGTCGTATCTTCGTTGAAATCTTGGCGACGTCGTGCTGCAACATGAGACCGTATGTCAGCCATGTCCCTGGCGAAGCTTTGCTAGTATCCAGCATTCCCGGCACCCAGTCCATTTCATCTAGGAGGGCTTGCAGGTCCGAAATTCGATCGCCCACTTGAAGTCGCACTTCTTGCATCGCCATCATATCCTGTTTTTGATTTGGCTCAAGCAGGCGTGCACAACTGCTTATGTGAGAGCTTAGTCACTACCCTCGGACCAGAACAACAGCAGCCTACAAAGATGCCCCGTGCAGAGCGAAGGTCTTGGACCTCTTCCATGATCTTCTCATAAAGCTTTCGGAACTGGTCGTCTTGGGAAGGACCTATACCCAGCAAGCCGCCCACCAATGAGAAGAACACGGTCGCAGCGAAGGCCACAGGGCCTCCTAGCATTGGCAGCGCAGGAATCACAGCTCCAAGAAAGTCGTTAGCCTTGGCAGCTGATTCCTGCCAGTCATCACCTTTTTTCCAGTGGAAGCTCAACTTGGCCACACTTCCAAGCTCGCGAGTAAGCGGTTTGTCAAGAGCCAAGGACGCTCGTTGCTACTTGCCGGTGCTGCTCAGTTTTGTCGGGCTAGCCGTTCCTGCGCTCAACGCTGAACGACGCTGAATCCAGTAAGAGACACGTGACGTTAAAGACAAGAATTGGGGAAAGATGCTCCAAGATGACTTTGGCCTGCCCCGCCTTTATGCACAACCTCCGTCAACTCCAAGGCCACCTTCTTGATGTGCGCCTTTGCGTGAAACTCTTTCCATTCCAATCCTGCCAAATGAGCTGCCTGGAGAAGACAGCTAGAATTTGTCAGAGCTTTGTGCATGTTGGAAGTGATCAAGCCTCTGGTGAGAGCAAGCCTTGCGACTGATTCTGCAGACAGCTCTTCTTTTGCATAGGCCAAGTCGGTGTCTGTTGAGCCCACTTTGTAGCTCACTGAACCTACCACCAAACAGGAGCACAGGAGCTTGTAGATGCTCGCAGCCATGATTGTGGGACGGCTCACTGTGCTGTGGATTGAGCACAACGTGCTGCGAATCTGTTTTTCACTGGATGCGTTGGACATGCTGCCAGGAAGCGACTTCCGAGGCAACACATGAGAATTACCAACTGCAGGCATAACAGCAGGCGCGCTCTTACACCAATCTTGAATGTTCAGGCCAGTTTTTTGCCCGCATCTGCGTGCATCTGAGTCAGCACCCCATCGACCTGAGACTCAACTTTCTGCCTGCTTGCTATCGAAGTTGTACGCGACAAACACTTGGAAAAGCAAGCGCAGCGCTCGCTCGCAGGCATGCTCTGGGCTTGGTTCCTGATGTTCGGCATGAAGGACTGAAGCGGTGGTGAGAAAAAAAACCAAAATCCGAAACTAAGCTCCAAGCGCGCCGGGCCCATTCAGCACCTGCACGGCACAGATCTTCGGCATACAGCGGATGAATCAGACCCACACACACGCTGTCATGCAACAGCACCCGACAGCGGACGTCACTGGCATGCAGCTGGCCGATGCCAAGCTTGGGAGGACATTTGAGGACATGCAAGATCACAGACTCGGCCATGGCGCAGTAAACAAAGGAAAGCAAAACAGCCGCACCCGGCAAATGTTCGCCGAAAGCGGCTCGTGCAAGCACCTTCTCTGTGTATCCGAAAACCTTCTCTGTGCATCCGAAAAGACAGAGACAGCCAGACAGACAGAGAAAGAGATACAAAAAAAGAAAGAGAGAGAGCGAGAAAGAAAGAAAGAAAGAAAGTCAGACAGACAGCCAGACAGATAGCAAGAGCGGAGGAGCGTGAGAGAGGGATCGAGACGTAGGAGCGGCCAGAAAAAACACACACACACACACACACAAAAAAAAAAAAAAAAACACACACACACACACACACACATTGCTTTGACAATGCTGAAGCTTCATGTCGCCGTGCGCCTGCTCAGCAGCGGGACACACCAAAGCCTCCGAGCCAGGACAAAACTACAGGTCCTATAGCTCTTGGGCTCGTGATGGGAAAGGAGGAGACTGAGAGGAAAGAGGGAGAGAGAGAGAGAGAGAGAGATGTTTAAAAAACCAAACAAACAAAGAGAGAGGGAGAGAGAGGGAGAGAGAGAGAGAGAACAATTCCCCGATACTTCCTCGCACAAGAGCTGTCTGCCGCGGCTGCGGAGAATGAACCTTGATGGATGTGCAGACACAGGAAAGGGCCGGGCCACCAGCACAAAAGATCACGACGTGTACACCACTTTCGGACCTAACTTGCCAAGTTGTGAACTGATTGCTCATGACACCATCCTGGTTGAAGCGGACCTGAAGCTGTGTTCGACAAACTCGTGTAATCCGCATCGGTACGACATATCTGCATCATATGACCCTGGCCTTTACCGCCCTGGACTCCTTGGCAGCTTTGAGGCAACCAGCCAGGACGCTGCTCAGCAGATAGCTGCGCAGCAGATAGCTCACAGCATTTGTCAAATGAAGGTGACGTGGAACATGCTCTTGCTTGCTGCTACGTGCGACCGTTGCAGTGAGGAGCAAGCTTGCTCGGACACGCTTTTCCAATCTGCGACCAGTAGCCCGTCATGGCACCGGCTTGGTTTTTCATGCTCCCCGCCCCACTGTTGAAAGCATACAGTGAACAAAAACGTTTGTTAATCCAGGACGAACATGGAGAACAACAGAAGGGAAAAGAGCCAATTCTTGGCCACAGTCTTTCTATTGAGCCAGCGGGCACACATTGCCCGCAACCCGATTGCAGAGACTCAGTCTGCAGGTTTTCTCTATCAGGATGCTCATGAGTCTGTTGGCCTGCGAACTATCTGCACAGCACTCATGCGCTTGAGCGCAAATTCGATGGAGTGACAAAACTCGCAGCCTACTGGACATCGTGGAATCCCGTATGGCGGGGCATGGCGAAGGTCGATTGAGCATGTGTCCTACTTGAAGACAGTGGACGAGAACTGAAATACATCTTCTGATGCCACACCAACCCACTCGCGCAGGCAGGCATTCTTGGAATCCATCTGCGGCGAGGTGCAGCGACGACAGCTTGCAACACGAACCCCAAAAACAACTGTTCTTGCCTTCCTTCCCAATCACATTTCTGCCGCTGTCAGAGCCCTCCCAAAAGCGGCGGAAGTCTCGGCACTGTGAGTGCCTCACAGCTCCGCCTGGCATGCGGCTGCAATGCATTCAGCTGGGCAAATGAACAGGTGTGCCGAAAGCCCATGACTCTTTCACTCACGTCAACACATGTCATCACTCTTCCGGCATCTTCCGGCTCTCAGCGTCTGGGCCTTCTTGCCAGCCGCAGCCTCACGCTGTGCCCAGGCTGGCAGCTTCTGGCCAGGAACCATCGTGAAGCGCGCATCGCCTCCTGGATATCGGCTTCGAGTTCTGGAAGGTTCAAAATCTGGTCACAACAGAATGGCACCTAGCACTTTATCCAAGAGCTTCTCGATGCCCTGCACGTCGCCCTTCACCTGAAGAACAGCTTGGAAGCAGCGCTTTCACAGGGCTGCGCCACGCCAGATCGGCCTCACCCTCCTCACCATGATCCAGCAGAGTAAAGCGAAGCCTGCAAGTCTTTGTGATCACCAAACATACCCCCTCAACAAACGTCTTGACCCCCACGCGCCTTTTGTGAGGATTGAAGACCGCAGCGGATGGAAGCTGCGCAGGTTTGAACAAGTCCTGTACAAATCAAAGGGGCCGTTGCACAAAGGCAGAGGCGAACCGGTAAAATCATCAACCCAGTCCTTGTAGGCCTTCTCAACATTCAAATTCATCCACATCCTGAGACAAAATGATGCAAAGGAAAGAGTTCCAAACATGAAGCCATGGCTGCGAGCCCTATGCTTTCTATCTTTAGGCAAGCATCCACTTCATCTTGGCACCGCGGTCACTGAGCTGCGATGTGTATTTTTTGGACAGACCTTCTCTCAAGCAAAGCGAAATCACTGCACCTACCACCTGCACCAAGCCGTGAGGGTATCAACGCAATGAATGCAGAAGCAAAACAGCTGCGCTCGAACAAGAAGAAGTACAATGCCAGCTCGGCCTGTGAGCATGTCAATCTCAGCCTGGGAAGCTTCACCATCCTCGCCAAAGCAGCAGCTCCAATTGCAACCGATTTCCTGGTTGTACCTTCCTGATCCCAGCATGTTCATCCACCGGCCTTCAGGAAGATGACGCAGAGACCCTCGCCTTTGAAGCACACGTCCTGGAGCTGAGCTGAGATGCTGAGGACTCTGTCATGTTGTTGATGATGATGTTGATGATGATGATGATGCGCTCAATGCGAGAGCCGCGACACGGGGGGGGGGGTTCACACGGCCTGGTGAGACTTCACGGTGAGTTCCGGCACTTCCTGCACCAACCAAGGCTTTGCCTCCTGACAATACATATGCGAAAACACTCAAAAAGGTCAAATGATTCCAGCGATTCCAGTGATTCAAGTGCTTCAACAGTCCGTGCCACCAACCAGCTCCCAGTTGCTCCTCGGCGGTCTCTTCTTTGGCACCTCCGGGGCTTGTGACTTTATCGCCTCAGGTCAGGATTCGGTCAGGCCTCAGCAGGAAACGCGGCTTGGCTCTGCTGAGTGCCAGGCCCATGCCGGATTCAGAGTGCAGATTCACCCAGTCTTTCAAAGCCAAGAAGTTGAACTCTCCGGGATACGTGTCCTGTACAGAACTTGTGTTGTCATGTCTGATACCTAGTAACTTACACAACGTGCCGAAGCACCTTCTTCTCGCCTTTCGCTCCCTGTTGTATGAGAACCTGAGAAGGCACATCTGGGCGCGTCTGGACGCATCGAGGCCGAATCGAGGCACCCCTAAGCGCATCTGTTCAAAGCCGTGTTGACTCGGCGAATGCCCAAATCAGGTACCGAGATCCGAACGGTGGGAAATTTCTTGACCTGTCGGAACTCAGGTCAGCGTAAAAGAGCTGCAAAATAAACAGCTCTGATCACACAAACTTGGTTCAACATGGAAGCATGCAGCTACAAGTGGTTTTCCTGCCTTGAACCGCTGGACAATGTCCGACTGGTCCTCTGTCACAAAGCCAAACTTGACCGTTCGTTTGAACACCTCAGTTTTGTTCACAAAGCTATCTGCCAAGGAGTGCTTCGTCGAATTCAGTGCGAAAAGGTGCGAAAAGTGTTTTTCAGCAAAGGAGCCGTCTCCGAGGAAAGCGCCTGTCACCACATGCGGAAGTACCCACAATACTTTTACTCGGTAAGCGGTACGACCGGTACGACCGTTACGACCGGTACGAGTGTAACATGCAACGGCGCGATCCTTCCACATGAGGGGGACGGACTTCTTGTTGGAGAATAGAAGCGCCTGCACATTTTTGGAAGTTGATCTTAACATGCCTCTCCATCTCATGTGCACGACTCTGGGTACCATTTACCCTCAAGATGCCTTTGGCTTTGTCACGTCTGTTGTGAGAAACTTGTCGACGTTATCCTCTTCACAGGATCTCATGTGCACACGAACATGAATCGACTGAAGGGGCCACCAACACGCACGAACGAGCCACGCCACCTTTGTGAGCTTTTCCGTCTGGTCGGGCATGAACTTCGCAAGCTTGTTAAACACAGCCTCTCGCAAAAAAGCGTGCCGGGGGCAGTACATTGAGCGTGCTACGCGGGTACGCCCAGCCTTGCCCTCCAACTTGCCTTCTAATTTGAAGGCAGGCACCGGGTTTGGAGGATAGATCATGACAGTCGGAGTCTCCTGCTTCCGCACTCCGTATCATACAACTGAACAAACTATCGCAATCACAGGCAGCCAAAGCATCACAGAGCCTTGACCCCCTGCTTGTCGCAAAACACGGAGTACCTCGTCAGTGTTCGGGGGGGCTTCCTGCAAGTTGCAAAGTTCTGAACCAAGGCCGGCAACAGCACTTACGATAGCTCAATACAGCTCAATACAGCTCAATAAAGCTCAGCTTATCTCTATACAATTTCATGAAGTATAAACAAAATGATGAATTGTTTGCGTTGCTTTGGCGCGCACTCTTTGCAGTTGATGGCACAAACTTTGGCCATGCCTTTCATGTCGCTGGCAACCTGCTTTCATCACACAGCACGACTGCGCAGCCCCACGTGGCACCCTACATGTCAACACCTTGTTGTACTCATCCAGAAACTTCCCATCTTCCTTGCTGTCGTCCTTGAAGAACCACAAACCTCCAGCAAGAAGGGCTGACGCAAGCATCCGAACATGCTCAACTTAGGATGCTGCTGCTCACGGAGCTGTCTCTGAACTTGGAAATGATGCCGTCGAATGTGGATGCCTCGCAGCCGCGGTAACAGAGTTCAACACAGTTGAAATCAGTGTAACCAAGGTAACCCGACTTGCCTGGATCTGCATGATGTCATGTTCCATGGCCTGCAGGTCCGCACAAGCAAATGTCGAAAGCTCTGCGCGGCAGTTGAAGAAAATGTTGCCTCTATCACCACTTTGCCCGTCACAAGGCTCGGCACCGCGGCCGCAAGGAGCCAACGACTCATGGTGAACCTCATGGCACAGTACGGCAACAGTACGGCAACGCTCATGCCCAAACGTGCAAACGTGCTGAGGGACGAATGGTTGAGGGCGAGACTAGGTATGCTCGGCGTCCACGGCACCAAAAAATGCACAACCCGGCGACTGACCCGAGCCAAAAATCAATGCTGTCATTGACACATTGAAACAAGCATTAACTCAATACGTCCATGCACTGTTTAGGGCTTAGGGGTTTAACAATCACGAGGTAGCTGCCGTGGCCTGTGGGTGATTTCTCCGACCTGGAACTCGGGTCATGCAATCTTTCTGGTGGCAAGGTCTGGCAATGCAGCTGCACAAATTGGGCCACAACTGCTTGTTCTGACAGTTCAACCTCTTCCAAACTGCCATGCGCCAACTCCACCTGCGCGATTTTTGTGCTGCCCCCCCCCCCCCCCAGTTTCAATGTTTACAACTTACAAAAACGACGACGCCATTCATGTGGGTCAGGCAGCCTCGGCATCGCTGCCAATGGTGCAAGCCCTCAATGTCACAGCAGAAGCTTCGGGTGACCCTGCCTAACACGACATGACAGACCGAAACAAGCTCTTTCAGACGAGTTTTAACAAGAGCATTGAGAGCCTGCGTACGGAACGTCACTTTCATGACCTTCCAACCAAAGTTCCATGACAGGGCTCCTGGATCCGAAAAGCTGGGACGCAAACAACATCCGGCGCGTCGAGCTCTTGAAACTCGCTGAGTGCGGCATACCACACCTGTCGACGTCCAATGCGCTCAAGGCTTCGTCTTGCTTCGTCTTGCTGTGTTTGCTGCTCATCCTCCCACCTGTCTTTCCTGCTCTTTGCCGTGACCATTCTGCAAAGACCATCTATTTCTCCGTGCCTCCGCCTGCTTGGCTCGAAAGGAGCTTGGCCTTGGGCATTCAGCAGCAGTCAAAACGCATCACCGCGCGCGCGCTTGCACCATCTGGCACCTTTCCCCTGGCGACAAAAAAGCCGGGGTAGGCTCTGGTACCTCGGCCACATGTTTCAGACAGACCTTACTGCTGATATCTGCTGATGCCAACACATGACGAGAGCATTACCTCGTCTAGGACCAGGGTCTTCAGTCGACACTCGGTCAGTGCACCGTCTTCCTGGGCAAGAGCGAAGTCGCACAGCTCGTATAATCACATCAACCTCCTGCGCAATTCTCGTCACGGTGAGCCTGCAGCGAGAGTTGGAGCTCGTGGGCGCCTTCCGGATACCTAGACGATGGAGCATGATGGAGCTCGGTTGCTGCTTCATGGCCAACAGCCGTCATCTACGAGGCTGCCGGCGGGCAAAGTCATGCAGTCATTTTTGCGAAATCTGGTTGCGTCAGGCTCCGGCAGTCTTTGCCAGTGCCGACACAATGCATTAGCAGGGCTCGAACACTGAACCCTCATCTTTGTACACTTCGGAGAGCCCATCATGATGTTCATGATGCGGCAAGTGGCCACTTCAAAGGAGCCGCCCAGACTCGTCTTGCATCTCAGCACCAAGATGCATCCGAGGCATGTCTACAGAACTGCCCATGCGGTCAATCCACCAGGAAGGCCTACCAGGGAGCAGATGAGCTACGGAAGCAGTGAAGCGTAACTCGGTTGTCACAGCCATTGAAGGGACCAGCGGACCTCAGCGCGCTCCCTGGTAGCACTTCAATCGTGGCTCGTCCCCCTTCGCCACCAATGCGGCTTAGCGCCTGCGAGTCCACTTCCAGCACAGGAACAAGCAAAGGATTGGGTCCTGGCCGGTCACAATCACATCAGTCTCAATGCTAAGGCACTAGTTAAGCAACTGCCAAAGACATTGGCAAAAGGTCGCCGGCACAAGTGCACGTGCATGCGGAGCGGAGTCCTGCTGATCTCATAAAATTGGAAAGGGCAATGCCAGACTTGAGGTCTTGCTTTAAGACTTCTTCGAACCTCCACCTTCTTAAAAACTGCCTGCGCTGCAAGAACTGCGTTGCAATCATCGGTTGGATCGCCTTTGGAGAACCCAACGCCTCGCATCTCTCTCTCTCTCTCTCACAGAGCGCGCCCATGTATGCAATTGATTATTCAGGGCCAACTAACCCTCACACCAAAAAGACGACAGGCGAAAGTACCAACATGCTCGGCCGCGCTTGAAAAACCGGTAGCTTCACTTTAAATGGGCCGTGCGTCGTCCCAAGCCGTGCCCTGGACCTCCTCCTCCTCGTCCATGTCCTCACATCCAAAAGGCATTGTGAAGCCTGCATCCACCGCGACACTCAGAGTCTTCTGTGAAGGCTCGACGATCGCGAGCAGGAAGATGTCAAGCAGTCCACCAGGTTGCCACTTCTCGGGCATCTCGTTTTGTGAGATGGCCCCAAGCAGCTGGTCTTGTCTGAGCCAGACGATCTCCGATAAAACAGATGGCGTTGTGTGCGGCAAGGTCTCCCCGCTGGGTAAGGGGATAACGAACTGCTTATCAAAAATACTCGCTGGCTGCCCCACACTTGTGGGGCGGACAGATGAAAAGGCGGGATTGCTGAAGATGCCCACTCCAAGCCTGAAAGCCCCTGAAAATGCCTCCGCGACATCTTTTGTGTCAAGAGCCTCCGTTGCCTCGTGTGGAGCCACCCGCTCCACTAGAACTCGAAACCTGGCTGCTCAATCATCCATATAGAGATATTGATGTACATACATGTACATAGATGTACATACTTGGCTGCACTTAGCAGGGTAGCTATAAATTTAGTTTTTAAATTTTAGCTGCCGTGTTAAGAAACCCAATAAACCCAAAAAGGCTAAGGATCTAAAGTTACAGTAAAGCACCACAGAGCATGGATGCACATCTGCTGCTGTGTTGCGGCCGCAATATGTAGTCTCATACAAGTAGCAAGAACTCATGCCGCCCTGCGGTGACCGCACGCGCCGCTATCAAATGGACAAGAGAACCTTAGCTGCACGCGCAAAGGCGCTCTCGGAGATCCCAAGAGATCAGGTTCATCTCCCTGGGCCAAACAGCTCCCATGGGTTCGGGCGAAGAGTTTATAAGGTTCATGGAATTTATAGGGTTCATACGGTTCATATTTTCCAAGGGTTCATGGATGTTCATGGATGTTCATGGGGTTCCTAGGGTCTAGAGGGTTTATCGGGGCCGTTTCAGTCAAGGCACCCGTCGCTGTTTCTCCATCCGAGTCCTCGACGGCCTCCGTGTTAGACAGCGCCGACTCTGCACCCGCCGATTGCGCGGAGGTAGCTGAGATTCCCCTCATGAAGTCCCCGGCCCTTACTGGTACAGAGACTGGGACAGAGCATGAACTCATCGAAGCAACAGACCGAGACAAGCACAAAGTGCAAACTGCACTGCTTTTGCTAAAGGCTTGTCTAATTTCACAGAGACGCCGAGGCTATGCGGCTTGTGTCAACGACACTTTATTTCTATCTTTTGACATTCCTTGATGTCCCTATGTCTTTCCTTATTTCTTAACCTTGCCGAAGGAGGCCGACCGAAGGCATGCTCTCTCTCGCTCTTTCTCCTTCTTCTTCTTCTACTCCTTCTTCTTGTTCTTGTTCTTCTTATTATTCTTCTTCTCCTCCTCCTTCTTCTTGTTCTTCTTCTCCTTCTAATTCTTCTACTTATTCTTCTAATTCTTCTTCTTCTTCTTCTTCTTCTTCTTCTTCTTCTTCTTCTTCTTCTTCTTCTTCTTCTTCTTCTTCTTCTTCTTCTTCTTCTTCTTCTTCTTCTTCTTCTTCTTCTTCTTCTTCTTCTTCTTCTTCTTCTTCTTCTTCTTCTTCTTCTTCTTCTTCTTCTTCTTCTTCTTCTTCTTCTTCTTCTTCTTCTTCTTCTTCTTCTTCTTCTTCTTCTTCTTCTTCTTCTTCTTCTTCTTCTTCTTCTTCTTCTTCTTCTTCTTCTTGCGCGCCTCTCTCGCCCTGTCGCTTTCTCGGGGTCAACGAACCACTCGTCCCAAGAAAACTCCGCAGCACACCAAAGGCAAGATCTCAGAAGACTTTCGAAACCTAACTGCACCCAGCGGCAGATGCAGAATCTCGGCCGTTGCCGTTAGCCTGGCAACGCAAACAATGACCAGGGGCTTTGCGCACGTTCTTTGCTGGCTTGCCCGCAACGAAATAAGAATTTGAAAATTTGGAAAGAACCACGAGCTCTGGAGGTGTAGCTGCCGATTGTTCAGTGCACTCGGAGGTCCCAGGCTCTTCTCGGATCAGGTTCCATTGTTGCACCCCAGCTTGAGTTGTTTTGGCACTCTGGGTGATTTGCAAAGGAATCCTCAGTCGCTAGAGCGTCGGTACCGACATCGCACTGGGGGGTAACGGGGTTTCGGGTACCTATTTCGGGAGACTGACCAGAGGCTCATGTCCAAGGGCAAGATGGAGTGTCATAATGCACCGTACGCCATACGTAGCGCCTCGGCCTTCCCCCACGTTTGAAGCAGGTGTGTCTGCAATATGTCTTGAAACAGTTTGTTGCTTCCCGGCCCAAACAAAACATAAAATCGAAACAGGTCCGGGTGCCCTCCGCGCAGCCTCCCCTAGGGGTTACTGTGCTACAGCACCTGGCAGAGATTATTGGCAAGCTGCAGTCCAAATGGATGTTGCACTCGAGCACCAGAAATGTTTGCTGCTTTGTCCCCAACACTGTGTCAACACGAGGGGTTGTTCCACTAAGAGTGAACGGGTCTTAGATTGATTTGCGCGCGCGGAGTGCGATATGCGGACGTCATTCCTCGAGCAGCGCTCGCATTTTGGACGACAATCGCACCTGTTTCCACTGTGCGACGGAAGTCTTACGGGGGGCCTTTTGCAAAACCGCAAGCTGCTTTTGGCTTCGTGGATGGTGTCGAGTCGCGCTCTCGAGAGGCCCCGCGCACGCAGTGTCTGGGTGTTTGGAAGTTTGGAGCGGGGGGGGGGAGATCGTGCTCTCCGCCTAAGCACCACTTTTCGCGGCTTGCATCGCTCTGCGTCCTGAAAACGGTTCCCTGCATTTTCGCGATGTTGGAAAAACGGTTCCCTGCATTTTCGCGATGTTGGAAATCGTGCTCCCGCCTAGGCGCCGCGCGTATCGACGTCGCCATCCTCGCTCTCCTGGCGATCTCCTGGTGTGCTGGTCTCTTCGTGCTCTGCCGCTGGGGCTGCTCCTCATCGTTTTCCTTGTGTCTGGAGAGCTTGACATGCTCTTCCAGCCCCATCTGGTCTCTCACTGTTTGGGCTCTACGATGGTCTACGCTGGCATACTCTCATTTCTGCAGCGACAAGCAAGACGAGCACCGCAATGATACTCCTGGAACCGCGTCCCAGCCTCCTCTCCTGATTTTTGGTGTCGTCGGTGCAGTGGTGCGGAACTTGTCCTGCTTACAGCATTGACCGTCGGTGATTTGCACTGTGCTCCATAAGCTGCACTCTGAAACAGAGGAGCAATAACAAGCAAACCCATTCCTTTGGATGGATGCTGTCGGGTCAGGAAAGAACTCGCTGAAATTTCCGACAAGACTACAACAATCCTCGTACGAGTTTGGCTCTGGTTCCCTACAGTACAAACTCCTTGGTAGTTTTGAACAGCAACACCATGCAACACCTTCAAGCGGCAGCATGGATCCCGGTCGCGTGCAGCCAAGAAGCGACACTGCATAATTATCGCTCCATTCTCAAGCGCCACCCTCGCAAAATGCCGATCCAAGGCATGCTGGGGAATAGCAAAGCAAGTGTGGAAGCAGCGCCGCCGGACCATCCACGGACAACTTGGGGTCACATAGGCTAGCCGCTTGCCTGCCAGCCTGGGCGAAAAAGCATCTCAAAAACACGCGATGGGTGAACCCGGATTCCAAGAAACGGTTTCGCTCAATGTCACACAGCGTTACCGTCTGGGCTGGGCGCTTCTTTGCCGCTTTAAGCTCCTCAAAGCCTTCTTGGTCATCCTTCTGTGCAGATTTTTCCTCGAGCGGGCGGTAGTGCGTGTGCTCAAATCCGAAACGGACGTCCACTGCATCGCACATGGCGCTGGTTCCTTGGCAAACGGGGACTTATTCCAACTGTTCTTGACAAAGCCTGCGATATCCGGCGATGGAGTCAGGCACGGCGCCCTGAAGGAAAGCATCGATTGCACTGGTGGACGCCTCCAGCTGCACTGACCTGAAACAACTTCAGGGACTAGGGGCCGCTGAAAGGCCTGAAAATTTCACCCGAAACCTGAACTCAACCAAAGGAGGGGACTGTGTGCGCCATTCGGTGGTATCAGGAGCCACTGGCACGGAGCTGCCGAGTGGGACCCGAGCCTTGTTGGCAGTTGGGTGCTCGTGCGCTTTGCATGCTGGAAGAAGCTCTTTCTGCCAAGGAACTGAAAGGATAACTCGAATTGCATCACCTTGGCACCGCGATGCACTGCTGGCCGGCGATCTCGGCGAGAAGCGAGTTCCGAACGCCCGTCGGTCAAGCCATGTTTAAAACAACCAGATCCACCCCCCCTCCGCCCCCCCGCCCCTGCCCGATGCATCCGCGCTTCGTGTGTGTGCAAAATTTGAATGACAAAAACTCCACGAAGACAACAGGAGATGAAACACTAGACAATAGACATTGGGAGTGAGTCCGCTATTTTTGCTGGCAGGACTTGCAAATGGGGCCTGGTTTGTCAATTTAAAAGGCATTTGTGATTTTTCAATTGTGACCCAGCCACTCTGAAAACACATTTGCAGATTTCCTGATTTTTAGTGTTTTCAGGCTTTCACTTATTTAACACATGGCACACATTTTCAAAAATGCCCCAGATCTCTTTAATCTAAAGTTTGCAGATGGGTCCTTACTTGGGAGCAGATGGGTCCTTACTTGGGAATGGAGAGGGCATTGAAATCTTCAGATCTGCCCCTAAAGTCCTTAAATTGACAAGTGGGGCTATATGTGGGATTTGGAAGGTGCGTGAAAATTGTTCAATTGTGGGTAGGGGGCAGGGGTGCCGAGCAGTCCAAGCAGAGGCAGAGGGAGGTACACGCAACCCCCCCCAAGCGCAATGATGCTCATGATTCATGATGAGGTAGCGTGGCTTAGGGCAGGATTCAGGCTTGAGTTGCGTGTCACCCGCGAATGCGAGAAACCACAGGAAAGCCTGCACATTTTCGAATTGGGATCAGGCGCTCATTGCTCTGTCGGTGCTTTGCTGACCGTGGAGGGCTTCCTCGACCAGCTTTGACTTCCTCGGGCCTTCAAACGAAGATCGGGTCTTCCGCCTGTCCGGTCGCCGAGAACCTGACGCTGGCTCATGGCAAGGGAGCGGACTCAAGCTAAGATTCTTTGTTGAAACCCAAACCTCCACCTCTGTTACTTGCCGGGCTGCTCGACTTCTCAGGAGGTTTTTCTGCTTTGTCCGCACCTTCCTTTGGAACGTCGGGAAGCGCATCTTCTCGTCGGCTAGGCGCCTTCTCACCGCTGCTCGTCTCTCTGGCAGGCATCGGTGGTAACGTCACTCCTCCACCAACAGAAAAAATCATTGACATGTGAATGCTACTGACGTATGGAGCTGTGCAACAGCCGACGTCCTGCGGACGCACGCCAGCGGTCGGCATCGCTGATGAGGGATTCTGGGATGATGCGGTTAAACGCCAGTCTGTCCAAAAACCTTTAATGGCACAGCATGGCAACATGCACCACATGCACAAGCATGCACACACGTGCACACACACACACACACATGCACACATGCACACATGCACACATGCACACATGCACACATGCACACATGCACACATGCACACATGCACACATGCACACACACACACACACACACACACACACACACACACACACACACACACACACACACACACACACACACACACACACACACACACACACCCTCACACACACACACACACACACACACACACACACACACACACACACACACACACACACACACACACACACACACACACACACACACACATGTACACATGCACAGGAACATTCGAGAACAACGGAAACGCAGTGCCCCAGCAACTCAGCTATTGCACTTCTCCCGTATCCAAGCGACTCAGAGTGGACATGGCCCCATCGAACGCCCCATTTGGCTGATGCTGCATACACGCTTGCCGGTGCTTTCTCAGGCCGCGAGCCTTTTTTGGACCAGTTGACCCATGGTTGCCCTTTCAGCCAGGCTTCGACGACAAGGAAAAGCTCGGACTCCATGGAAACCACCCAGCCGTCGCTGTCCAGCAAAGCTCCAAGCGCCTCCAAGTCCAAACCCTGAACAGCCGCCGCCCCTGCATTTCCAGAGAACTTTCCTCCGCTGCTGGCCAGCGCCTGCCGACTCTGAACACGCTGCACTCAACTTGTACTCGTCCTCAAGCACACTCCAACGATCTCCAGTGCATTCAAACGCATCAAACGCACCCGTGTGCCCTCAAACAGCTCAGTGCTGTGCAGTGAGAGTGCATCCCTCATGCCTCGCAGCAGCACCTCATCTCCGCCTGGAGGTTGTGCGCATGCGTCAGCTTCAGCAATCCCCAGAGCATCTCCACGGATGCGCTCGCACACAACTTCATCAGCAGGCTCCTGCTCGAAGAGGGCCAAACAATCTAAACAAGCACACGAAAGCACACGAAAGCACACTGACTCAAGCGAATTATAGCGAAACGCACAAAAAACTGAAGGACGGTCCTGAGAGATGCCTCGACGCTATTCACACGCAGCTCCCTGGCAAGGCTCATGAGGGGCCACCAACCGCGGGAGCACAACTTCTTGAGATCAGCCATCGTCACCTCCAGGCAACATGTACAGCACATCTTGCATTCAGAGTATTAGCACCTGATGGGTGCCTTGAGAGGCACGCCATACAGCATAGTCATGAGGCCAGCAAAGGCACTTGGCTGTTCTTTCACTCCTTGGCAAGAGTCTCCAGAGCAGCATTAGCTTTTTCAACATTTTCATCATTTTGCCAACCATCGCCAATCTTCCGGGCGTCTGAGCTCAAACTCCATCAAAGAGGATCGGGCCTGACGCAGCTGCTGCCTTCGAGGCCGCTTTCCGTGCCTGAAATCTGCAAGCACCGCTTGATGTATCACGTATCTTCATGGCTAAGCCTCACCCCTCGCGAATCCTCGCGATTCCTCGCTGTTCCTCGCATTTCCTCGCGATGCCTCGATGGACTGGATGGAGGAGACGGCGTGAGCGACCTGTTGGCCTTAGAGGAGGAAGCTTCGACCCGTCGACCCGTCGACCCGTCGACCCTTCGACCCTTCGACCCTTCGCGCTTTGCAAGACGTTGCAAGACTGCGGGCGAGAGTGGTGCCAAGCCACATCTCTGCGAAAGGTCTTGCTTGATGCCCTGACCGTGTCAGGCTCTGTCCCATCCCCGTACCATCCCCACTATCTCTCTCTACGTATATGACTCATCTAAATGATCTAAAGAACTCCATTCTTCAAGAGCCCCTGTCCAGCGGCCTGAGCAGTGCAGCCTGAACGTCCGCCGCCTGCTCCGCGCAGCGCAGCTTGTAGCTCAGAAGCTGCGACGCCCCGGCCAGGATGTACTTGTGACACCTGAGAGAAGACTCTCTCACGTTGAGCTCTGCAATGTTCGCGCAACTGCGGGCGCACTGGGCGTAGTGGGAAACCGCAGCCTGGTGAAGCTGCCGGAAACCAACACGCCCGGAGGGACAAGGGATCATATGGCCCAAGGGAAGCGAGATGAGCACTCCGCTCGAGGCAGCAATAAACTACAGTGGCAGTCACGGTCTTCACCGTGAGTGCGAATCCCAAACAGCGGGTGAAG
Organism: Symbiodinium natans; assembly: GCA_905221605.1. Classification (NCBI taxonomy): domain Eukaryota; class Dinophyceae; order Suessiales; family Symbiodiniaceae; genus Symbiodinium; species Symbiodinium natans. Next base: position 172,695 of record CAJNDS010000203.1, read on the forward strand.
CGGGAAACCTTGGGGGGGCGGGGTGGGTTTGGGTACTTTAAACTGCGAATGGGTTCGTACCTCGAAGGCCTGACAAAGGGTGAGAAGCCAGAGTGAGCCCTGTGAGTGTTGATTTTGGGTAAATCCAGGACACAGGAAACGCCTATGGCTTGTATCAACAACATCAGAGGTTTTAGCAGCTAAGGTGCAGAAAAGCCTTGACTCTTTCCACTTGCATCTCCGCCCCCAGAATATCTGCTTGATCGCCATGCCTCACCTGCCCCCTTAGCTCCAGGCAAGAAGAAGCCTTGTAGCAGCTTGAAACTCTAGCCGACATTGGGACTGCATTCCTTTCTGTTGTCCTGCAGGAGGGGGGGTTGCTATGGATGATGCGCAGCCATGCAGCAAGCTGAAACGCGGTCTGGACGAAAATGCTGCTTCTGCATTCGTCTGTGTCTTCTCGCCCTCATCGGTTCCCGTCTTCTCTTCCAACACCCAAACTCGGACATCTGCTGATCCCAGCCAGGACCTCTGCGCAAGGTCCTCAGGCCGAAAGGGGCTGACCATGTGCTTCGACAAAAAGAGTCTACCCCCCACGATAGCCCACGAGCCAGTGTGATCCAACGTGCCTCGCCGGCTTTGTAACGTGACTTGAGACTTTGGATTTGCCTGGCAGTCTCTGAAAGCAGCACATGCTCTTCACTATCTTCACCTCCGCATTTACCCATGAGAATAACTTTGATTGGTATGCCGATAAATATGGCTTAGTTCCAAGCCTCGGGGGCGGTCGGGGTGGCTGCTGCGACTGCGGCCGAGCGATCCGAGGCATGTGCCTGGCAGCGGAGGCCAAGGTTGTAAAGGACAAGATGCCTGCGGCCCGACTTGTGCTTCAAGGTCACAGGTCATCTTGCCAGGGCTGCAGGGTCCTGGGCTGAGAGACCAGCATGCCAAAAACGTGAAGCAAGCAAAATGCCAAGCATGAAGCTGTCGGTAACGCTCTTGACCTCGTGGCCTTCCTTCACTTCTTCACGTGATACTTTTTGTCCGACAGCAACCGACTGCGCCCAGTTGACACGTTCTGCTCTCCAGCGGCCCATAGCTCTCTGTTTTGTTTGTGGGCTTTTGCCCAGTCTTCCAGCAACATGCTCTCCCTCAGGCACCCGCCTTCCCCTTGGACGCACTCGGTTCAACATCCCAAAACCCCAGCTCTATGAGGATGTGTAAATGCTCCAAGCTTCCCGCTGGACACCCGAATTGCCGCGAGCTCGGCCAATGAAGACACATCATCATGGAGAGGGACAGTGCTTCGACTCAACATCAAAAGGCGAAAGCGAAAACGTCGCCATAGAGCCGAGATGCTTCAAGAACCCAGTCGTACAATATTGCAGGCGTCAACGCAAAGAGAACATGTTGATGTGCTATGCTTGACTGGTTGCATGGCGCAGTCATTAAATAAATTCTGAGGTTGCGAAGCATGCACGGGATTGCCCACCAGCCTGACCAGCCTGTCTTCTTTTGCTCTTTTGCCGCCGCAGGACGTACAACCGGCTAGAAACCTTCGCTTAGCGAAGCTCACCACCAGCTGCATGGCGAGTCACGATCTGGAAAACACGCCGGCTTCATGTCTACGGTATCCGAGCCAATGACTCACGGCGCAATGTATGCCTGGTGCACCAGTCACACACTGGTTGCTGCGCAGGACTCATTACTCGCTTGTACACTGCCCTGCGGCCGTCAGGCACGCACGTGAAACTAATTCCGGCCCCTCCCTACTTAAAGACTTCCTCATCTCGTCGCTGTGATCATCGAGTCTGTTATTGCTGCGGCTGTGCACGGAAACAGCCGCACAAAGAAGAGATCCTTAAGTGACGGTCTCAGTGGGGCCGAATCAGGTCAATTGTGCCAACAATCAGGGCAAGCGGTTAATTCGAACCCTATACATTCCCTATACTATACCCAGACACTTGCACTACTCTTGCACTACTCTTGCACTGTCAACAGGGGTGCTCTGATCGATCAAAGCATCAATCCTCGCCTGTCTCCTTGCGCAGCTGCCTCATTGGGAATGCGGACGTCGCTGGCTTCGTGGACCATACAATCGCCGAGGTTGTTTTTGGACGTCACTCTGCTGGCAGTGCCTTTGTGGAGGCTGCATGGCTTCAGGACTACGCAACGCAACGGCGCATGGCATAGCATGGCATAGCATGGCCATGACTGCGACCATGACCATATCATGTTCTTCCAAGGTTCGAAGACTCGTCCGGCCAGTTTCCGTGGCCACGACCCCTGTCGAGCTTGAAAGCAGCTGGCCTCCGGCACACAGACGTTGCAACACAAAAAATTCTGTTAAAACCCCAACCCCCAAATCTTACCCAAAAAAGCCTTCAAGCCTGAAACCGCTTTGAACGGATACAAAATCCTTACACATCATGCAGAAGTAAATCTGTTCATGTGTGTGTGCTCCGCGTTCCGAAGCCGGGGCACGTCTCGAGCGCTTGCCCGGCTTGAGGCCTCCAGGGGGCAACTTGCAAAAGGACAGGAAAGATTTCAATCACCGTGTCGAATCAGCTTCAGGGGGGCGGGGCGGTCACGTCATACCAATCCTCTCTCGACGCTGCCAACCATGACATCACAACATTTTGTTCTCTACAGTTACCGTGGGATACCCTGCACGTCCTGGACTCCAGGTGTGCGGCTATGCGACAAGGAGTTGACATGCGACCCCCCTCTTTGTGCAGTGTCTGCACCTACATCCAGGTGCAGACGCTCTCTTCTTGTCGTATACGGAATTTTCGTGAAGTACGTGTCCAGGGCTTCTATCTCCAGGGTTTTGATGTCAGGGTTGACCTGGCATCCCTACTCCTGCGCCTGGCGATCATGGCTGGCTTTGGCACTCAATTTCGCTCTGGTGCTGCTGCCAGAGGGCGTGGTTCAGCAGCCCAGGGCTAAAGCCAAGCTTCGTTTCGACGACGCGTTTATCTTACAGTACTTTGAGCTTCCGACGATGCCTTTTTTTTCATCGTCGCCGAACACGTACCAATTGACAGAAACTTGCAGAGGGGCCGTGACCCGGCTGTGACAGGGCGGTGCCCCAGCGCCGAGGGAGCGCTTGCAGTTCGACGAGAGCTTGCGGCCTTTCATTCGTCCCTGTTTAAACCAAGGAACTTCGCAACTTCGCAGTACTGTGGTGTCAAAAACGCCGCCATCACGACGAGCAACTAAGCACCGCATTACAGAGTTGTTGCTAAGTATTTGGTTCGCACGTGGCATATGCTAATCTTGTCGTTTCTGCTAGAGCTGCTAGATGTGGTTGAAAGGTTGGCGGTTTGGGGAACTGCTTGCATTTTCCGAGAACATCCTCGCACCTTCTTGCTCACCCTTGGACTTGCTTTCTTCAGATCGGCCGATCCGGCTACTCCACTCGAACCTCATGCGACTCATTCGCGGGCCGGGCTCTGGAATCCGTAAGGATTCGATCCGTCTGTCAGAAGCCGAAGGAGGTGCTCGGTGCTTGCAAGTGGCTGGCCATCGCTTTCCAAGCCCGACTTCAACAGGAAGTCCTGGCGCCAATGAGCACTGTCACCCCCTTGCGTCCCCTGTCTTGTGTCCATTACAAGGGCTTACAATGTAGTGCAATGAAGCGTGAAGCCCGTAGCAACATTAAGAACTTTACAAAAGACACGAAGAGAGCAGTGAATTAGTTTATAAGCGAACGAAATGAGCGCAATAAACGTAATGAACGCCCGAACGTAGTAAAGCACGGGATTTAACAGATAACCGTCTATAACCAAGAATTACTGGCCATTGACTGCCAAGGAACAAATCATCCAAGAAGCATTCTATCTTTCTTGGTGGTTTCTTTAAAGGGGCTTTAATTAATACTACTTTTATCGCCCCTTTAAAACCCCAATATATTATGCCAATAGTGGTATTAATGCGCTCACTCTGTTCCCTTCAAATCTTGGTATTACAACTAGTGAGTGAAGTGAACAAATAAAAAAAGGAGAAAACGACGCGTGCTTTTATTGCGTGAACGAGTGAGCGAACTTGTGATTGAGATGTTTTTGTGTTCGCTGCACCTTTATTAATAGTGTTCGTGCAGCCGGGATAATAACACTAATAATAATAGAGTACACTAAGTCAATACATGAACGAACTGTACGGGCATAATCTAATCGCGCGTTCTTTCACGCCTTGCATTTTAGTTATGAAATAAGCCCGTTAATAATATGATATTGTATGTGCTGCAAGAGACCCACTAAAACTACTGCATTTCGCTGGGTCTTTTAGCGAGCACCAGGACACAGCTTATGATTGAGGATTTTTCCAGCAGAAACCCCCCCACTCCGCCCACCATACCCGCACGGCTTTCATGCGTCTTTTTAGTCCTTATAAAGCCGGGCAAATATTGCTCTCTTCGTAGTTCTTTTAATAATAGGTTTACAAGGGCGGGCAAAAATAGGTTATAATGAGCCCGCCGTAACAGAAATAATTTGAAATAATATTGTGTGTTACGTTCATATTAATCAAATTCTTGAGCCGTGCAAGCTTGCTTCAAAGCAAACGAGTCTTTGTTAAAGCCCGTCATGCTCGAGCATCATGTTGCGCCCCCTTCGAAGCATATGGGTTTTTCAGTTTTTCATGCACATCATGCGAGCATTGCGTTTGCAAATGGTTGCCTCCCCCCCAACCCTCCGGATTGTTAAGGCGCACAAGCTGGCTTCAAAGCATATGACTCTTTTTGAAACCTTTTTCCAAGCCGTGCACAGCTTGCTTTAAAGCAAAGGGATCTTTTCACAAGCCCTTCCTGCGAGCATGGTCTTTGCAAACGAGCGGCAGGGAAGGCGGGGGCGGTGAGGGGGGGGGGGGGGGGGGGGGGGTTCATACCCTGTCTATGGTACCTCCCCCTAAACTTTCTTTTGCCCCCCTTCACGGAGAACTATCATTTCAACCTTTTTGCCTTTTCCCTTTTCCCTTCCTCCTTCCCCTCCCCTTCTTCTCTTCTTCCTGGGGCTAAACCTTAGACGCATTCGTCGGCAATTATAGTTGCAGTAAAGCAGCATCCGAAAACAAAAACTGTCCTCGTGCCAGGTCGGACATGGTTTCATGACCGGATATGACCGGAACAAATAACACCCCCAAAACTGTTGTTCGTCGCAGAAGCGAAACTCAAGCACTGTTACCACGCAGCTTCGGATAGGAGAGACATGACGGGCACCGACAGAACACAAGCACATGGAATGCTGCGACGAAGCCGGTCCGCGAAAAGCTGCTTCAAGTAGCCGTAGTCTGGCTCATCTTCGAAGCCCAACGACTTGCAGTAGGAAACCTAAGCAAACGCGAAAAACTCCAGGCAAGTCTCTGTTGCTCGTCGCATCAAAAGCATGGTTGGTCCACCCATTGCTGAGGCGATGGAGTGCATGAGTGAGCTCGAAGAGTTAGCAAGTTTGAGCCGCTACAAGTAATGCATACAAGTAGAGAGAGAAAGCGAGCGAAATGAGCGGTTCGACTTCGGATATCGGACAAGCTGATTTCCAGGTCTCGGATCTCAGGACCCATGCTGATTGTCTGCAACCCAAGTCTAGATGCGGTGGAAATACAGACTTGAAACATACACCTGCAGCTGAGCAACATATGTTGCGAAAACTGGAGGGCAGTTTTCGCACAATTGCTCAACAGGAATACTCTGCTTCTTTTCCAGAATTTTCCTTAGAGACCCGGGACAGACTGCGCACACGTTCTGCCCTGCGCACGCCCTGTGCACGCCCGCGTACCCCTGCTAGGGCCGCTAGGGCCGCTAGGGTGCAATCCGAGCTTCTGGTATTTCTGCTCCTTGGTCTGCGCCTGCTTTGACGAGCTCTTCGAAATCTCACACGGCTTAAGTGTGCACGGCATGCAGCGCCTGCAGGCCCTGCCAAGGAAGCAGCCCCCGGCTGAAATAAAGCAGGATGTAGCCCAAGGCCTGTCAATGGGATGGTCCAGCAGTGTCCGTGTCTGTGCGACTTTGATGACTTTGGCTCCTCCAGATCATCCCGACGGCTCTGCTCAGCACCCTTGTGGGCGTTGATCGACGCCTGAGTGTGCAGATCTGCGCATGGAGCCATGAAGGCGGAGATGAAGAAAAAGAGCCTGCAAAAGCCTGCAAGAATGCATCTATTCATATGTGCCACTCCGCCTGAAGGACAAAAAAAAAACGAGGCGTTCCGCAAGGAGACTGGGTCTGGGGCGTACCGAGCGGTTCCCGTCAAGCTTTTGCGCTGACCTGCGATGCAGTGCACAACACAGAGTTGGTGCCGAAATATGCCCGGGGAGCAAGTCATCAAGCTGTCGGCACCGCAGCCCTTCACTGCCGCTGGGCTGCTAAACGGAATGTGTTGGCGCTTGTTGCGATATCGCTTGGCGAGGCCGAAGTCTATGATATGAACCTCACTTCCCACGACTAGAGACGGCTGGAAGCTTAGAGAGCGGACAACGTAACAGGCTGCAGCTGGGGGACAACATTGCACTTCATTCCCGCGCCCACAAGGAAATTATCTGGCTTCAAATCTCTGTGAACAAAGTCCTGGTTCCCACAACCGGCTGAAACCTATAAGTTCATAATTCCTGGACTTTCGAGACTGTAGACTGTGCGTGGGATACGTGGGCTATGCGGCTTGGACAATTCGTGGGGCAAGCAAGCTGCTGTCCTTGTCATGGAGGTACTGGATTCTCGAAATCATCTGCTCAGCAAGCAAAATGACCGTCTTGACAGAGAATGTCCGTCGACACGAATTGAAGAGGTCCTGTCAGCGAAAAACCACCTTAAAACTCGAACACAGCATGGCCCACCAAAGACAGCTTTGTATTGCTGCCTCAAGCGAAGGACCAAGAAGGTCCATCACCATGATGTTGTAAGTGCCTCAGAATTCAGGGGCTCCAACATCCAAAACCGACTTCAACCCAAGGCATCGGATGTCATCAGCTTGCGGGCGCCTTCCTTGCCCGAGAAGTAGACATTTGCGATGCCTTCGCTCCCTTCGAGATGCTTCAAAAGCTTCGCTTCATAAGGAAGCATCTGGTGCAAGCCTGCGGCTCGTACACACATGCTAACACTGCAAACAACCAGCTGTGCCGCGTCGCTGTCTTGTGCTAGGGTTTCCGGTGCCGAGACGCCACTTTGTTCTTCCAGTTTCACTGCAACCTCCTGGCCATTCTGTGAGTTCACCGCATAGTAGACTTTCCCAAAAGAGCCACTTCCTTCCAAGCACGACTGCATCCCTTGCTTGCACCCCACCAGATCTACCGCACCTATCTTCCGCCCCAGGACGAAGATGCCAGCGACATTCTCAAGAGGCTGCGCAGACTCCTTTCGAACCGCATGTGCCACACACAGCGGAACTGCAACTGGATGCAAACGTCAGGTGCTGCAAGCGCAACCAAGGATCCGCACTTCCGTCCATGTGGTGGTCAAGTTACACAACGCACCGCTGCCACGGCATGCCCACATCTGGCTTCAAGAGCCAGCCACGGACTCACACAGACGCACACCAACAAGATCCAAGAATACCCACACAGAGGAGACATGTTTGCGCCTGCCATCGCATCCAGCATGGCCGGGCTGGGACGGCAATCTGTTGCGACGTCTCGAGCCATGGGGCTGCGAGGCTTCACATTCAAGAGGTAAGCATGTCCCCCACACCTCCCCTCGCTGCCCGCCCCCTGCTTGGCAAAAGCACTGGCTCATATCAACCGTCCGCCTCAGCATCAAAGATGCTCCTTGGCAAGACCGAACGGAAACAAAAAAAGGCTTGGCAAAGTGGAGCATGACTTCAGAACTAGTTGCTCAGCGTGGGGCGTTCTGTGAAGATTGTCAAGCAGCCTCTGGCAGCTGGCGCATCAAAAAACGAGCAGCATGCCCATGTGCTCTGGCCAAGAATGTCGATACGGTCGACGCTCGTTATTTGAGAGTGCCGCTGAGCAGAGGCGACACAGGAAGCTTCAAAACCAACTCCTGCACATCAAACGCAACCGTGCTACATAAGAAACACCGCTGCCCCGCATCGGGGGGAACAGGACCGCCTCATCGCACGCAGAATGAAAGCTGTACCTGTTCACTGCGTTGCTTAGGACTGCATGACACCGCATGTCATGCTTCGGCTAGCAGAGTGGCATTGACATGGCATTGACATGGCATTTGCTGCACATTTGCTATCATTACACGCGTTGTTTTTTTCACCAAGAGCATTGGAGCCAGCGTGTCTAAGATGGCTCTTATACAACCCCAGCAACAGCCACTATCAGCCACTGCTACACCACGCCAAACAGTTTAGATCGAGACTCGTGAGTATTCAGCTGCTGTTGCGAAATGGGAGCACTCACTATCCGGCCCCTCTGCGGCACCTCAGATGGAGTCAACACAGCTGTGGCATCTCTTCAATGCCTTCAGCGTCGCCGGCGTGATCTGGAACGAGAGTCACGGCGGCCTCCACCACCCTCCGGGGGCTTTTTGGAGCCGCACTTGAAGCACTCAGTCCTCCTTGCGAAATTATTGGCCCCGCAGGACGAGCATTTCCAGTCACCTGGCCTGGGCTCTTTGCCACCACCTTTGCCCTTGTCGCCATCTCCTTTTCCACCTCCTCCCATCATTCCTCGATCTTCTCTCAATTCCCCACGGGCTGCCTTCTTGCGCCGCTCGCGCAACCAATCCGGGGTGCCACTTTCTGAACTCTTGCTTCGATCTCTGGGCTTCTTCTTTCCATCTGGCTCAGCCGAATCACCCATGATCTGTCGATCTACTTGAACACCCCTCGAACCACGTGGATGGCTGCAAGGCCGTTGACCGATCACAATGCTGGACGGTTACCGTACATTGCAAACCTCACGATCACATGCGACATCCTGCGGCCACAATAGCATAGACTCTGACGCGCCCACTCTGCGAAGGCATCTTTGAAGAGCCATCCCAGCACGGCCACATCCTGCGGCCCGAATCATGAGATGCATTGAATCATCTAGAACAGCAGGCATGATGGGAAGGCGCGAGAAACACCGGCAGATCACGTGAAATAGGACTGCGCCCGGGCCCTGACTGTGAAACCTGTGCTGCTTGTCCTTGCCACTGCTTTGAGCCGTTAACTTCAATCCATTTGCGCTCGCCTCAGTCACAAAATGCCACCACTGAGCTTCCCTGAAACGTGCCGCTTTGCACACTTTTAGTCGAGCTGAGCGCAAAACCTCGCACAAGATGCTTTGGTTTTTTGCGTCCTGCCAGGAAACCGTATGGTCAAGCACTAGCTATCGGACACTGTGCTTTTGCCCAATTCCACTTGTACCACAACCACAGGTTGAATCCGACATTCCTTTTCACGCAATGTCAAAGCCGCCAGCAAGGATGCCAAATCCTCAAGATGCAGCGTGTCTGCTAAAATGTGAAGATCGTTCGTAGGCACTTTAGAAACCATTGTATAAGATTCTGTGAACTATCCCGTCTTGCTGCCCAGGCACACTGGCATGGTCCAAACGACACTCCACCGATCCGCCTGGCAACACGATTGCGGGTCATTGCAGCGTGCTACGTCCGGCCACGTGAGGCTACGTGTGGCTACATGATGCTATTTCAACCACAACCCCACCTGGCATGTCACGGCTGGCCAAGCCATCATGGCATGCTGAGTCAAGTTTCGGTCCAGGATTTTGGAAAAACCAGTCGATACCATTGTTCTATTGGGTAAGAACTTCACCGTCTGGACTCCAAGATCCCAGCTGCCAGGTGCCCTTTTCAACAAAAACTTTTGCGGGGACTTTGCGCAGTCAAACTACCAGGCTACAACTTCTCCAAACACCCGCATACGAACACAGATCTATGGTCAAAGTATGTGAAGCAAGCTGTGAAACAACCGTGCATCGCGAAGTCTTTCTCGTGAAATTTTGCGGTTGGGGGTTTAAAGTTTAGGGGGCTTTGGCGGGCTGAAGGGTTTGGGTCTGAGTCTTTCGAATGCTGGCTTCAGGGATTCTCGCTCCCGCGACGATTTGAGGCATTGGGGTTTAGGTTTCGGGCCAATACAAGTGCATGGAAAAAGGAATGAATAATAAAATTCGGAATTCGAGAATGTCTTTCGAGATGATCCAAATCCAGCTGAACCAGCGGGGAATGGGGAGATGTGATGTGAGGCATTGATCTTGCGAAGCGTCGAATGAAACTTCAGAGCCTTTGGCAAGCGCTCTCAGTTTCGGCCACAGTATGAGCGATCGGCCACCTCAACGGGGTTCATTCCCCCCCCCCTTACTTCCACTGTCCACTGAACTGAATCGAACATGTATATTTTGTTGCGGCGCCCAAACAAGTCGTTGCGAAGCTTCGAATGAAACTTCAGAGCCTCTGCCAGCAATTAACTGTCGGCCACGGCAGCATGAATAGCTTCGAATGAAACTTCAGAGCCTTTGGCAGGAGTTGACTTTCGACCACAGCAACATGCATGAGGCGTGACTGGTTGCGTGGCTTCAGCACCTGACATATTGCCCAAAACCAAAACATGTCTGTCGAATGTCCTGAAACGCATTCTGCAGCGAACAGGCCCAGCGAACAGGCCCAAGCCGCCCAAGCGCGCGGGCAAGAAAACGATGTTCCGTGGGCTGGTAACTGGCGTTTTCCCCAAAGTCAAGGCTGCTAAGCGTGCGAGCGCGTAGTAGGCGGCGAGCTCAGGCGGGACGTTGCGCAAGAAGTCCTGCGCCAACGGCGAAGCACAGAACAGCAGTGAAATTGTCAGCATGCAAACATGCCGCGTCGCAAAAAACACACGCCCACGCCCAGCCAGCAAGCCAGCAATGAAGATTCCGGGTTACAAAGTCGACCATGGAGTGCATCGAAACAAGCATCACTTTACCAAGAAGATTTTCTTGGAGAACGTGTACGTGAGCATCGAAAAAAACTGTATGCGCACTCTGACAGGTGTTGCAAAAACCACTGATGCACATCCCGCATCTGAGCGCGGATCAGCTTGGTCCAGTCCTGAACATGGGGCGTCGGAGCGACCGGCGCACGTGCCACTCGTGGAATGTTGATGACCACAACCCACTTTCGCGATGTGCCGTTAAACGCTTGGCCTGCTGCTGTGAGCGCGGACAATTTGGCCATGGATGTCGAGGGCACGGTACAGCAGTTGAGGGCTTCTATGCCCGCTAACGTCGGTCACCTTGATTTTCCGCTGTCGGAGGCCAAACTCACCCAGGTGTTGCAAGAGCTCCCCTGTGACCGCTCCCCGGGTCCAGATTGTTTGCCTTGTGAAGCACTTCGGGTTGACGATCCATGCCTGCGCTCCTGGTGTTTTTCGAGCTTGTTCGGTCCTGGTCGATCGTCCCTACTGTGTGGCGCTCCACCGTTGTTGCGCCTCTGCACAAGGGCGGCTCCGCAGACCAGCTCACGAATTATCGTCCAATCAGCCTGCTGTGTAGCTGTCAGCAGGTGTTTGAATGGCTTGGATTGAAGCGCTTGCTGCCGCACATTGAACCCTTACTTAAAAGCCAAGCTGGGTTTCGCTGGGGGGCTAAGGAACAGATTTACACCTTGGCAGAAACTGCACTTTTTGCGCATTCGTTGATGTACGCAAGGCTTTCGATGCGGCCTGGCGGGACGCAGTCCTTTTGAAGCTTGCTTCTGCTGGGGTCACTGGGGGGCATTTTGATGCTTTTGCTTTTGTGTGTGACATGTTTGTTTTTCACTTGCTTTGTCTTTCATGCACGTGGCGTCTTGCTTGTTGTTTTGTTCTGTACTCTACCCTACCGAATGGATTGCATTTGAATATTCTTAATTTCTGAATGGCAAGCGCGAGGCGAGGCGCACATAAGCAAAAGCAGCCACGCGCACTGAAGGTCCGGAAGTTGGGGCAGTTGGTCGAGAAGCTCGTGTTCGGCCTGGACGATGGCAGGGTGCCCCAACGGCGAACCGAGCACAACTACGCCTCGTTGGGCTTCGGGCTTGTCGCCTGGCCACACATCATCGCTTAGTTCTGCGATTCCAGGCGGAGCGGGGCCTGCCTCTGCAGCGATGACACAGGTCTTGCCCCGGTTGGACGCGATGCCACACCGGCCTTGATCTCGTCGTCTACGGGGCACCGCCAACGGAGGAGCGCTGTGCTGCGACGCGTCTCCTCGAACGGTCATCCACATCCATGCGCCGTGGAGGTGGACGGTGCCGTGCTGCAGGTCGCGGAGCGACGCAAGCGCTGCACATACCCCGAACTCGCGAAGGGCGGCCCGGAGAAGCTAGTGGTCCTAGGCTCCGAGATAGGGAGCCGCTGGAACACGCAGCACTTTGTTCGCGACCTCGTCCGGCTCCGCGCTTTACGTGCGCCGCCAGCCGTGCGCGCTGCGGCGTCCTCCGGCTGGGCAAGACGCTGGTGGGGAGCCCTTTCCGTTGCGGTCCAGCTCGCCGTGGCGAGATGAAGTTCGACGTTTGCAGTTCAGCTTGTTCGGCCGCTTGAGCTCTGCTGGGGGCTCGAATGATGGTCGCGCTTTGGCAAGTCGGTGTTAAACAAGTCGGTGTTAAATTATGCTGTGCGCTGGCATGGCTCATGGGCTCACAATGTCAAGCTGCAGTTGCAATCTTGTGGTGGTTTACGGCCGGATGTTTGTGGAGTGGTGCCAGGGCGATGCTTTTAAGCTGTACCATGCAAAGCTCGCGGTTGTGCCTTCCTTAAGGCCCTTTCTTGAGTATCCGCCCCATCTTGTGTGCGCGTCACAAGTACATGGTGGGAGGCTTGGGCCGAATATTGCCCGCGAGTGGACGTTGGCTCGGTGCGGCCACCATCCATTTCCAGATGGGCGAAATGCGCGCCACCGTGCTTCTGCTGACCCTCAGCAATCGTGTCTGTGTGGCAATCCAAGCTGGAATCTCTTCCATAAATTACGACATTGCTCCCTCATCGACATGCAACGTCAGACCTGGAAGCTTCATATGCGCAGTTGTGCTGCCATTATTGCACAGCTGTCAAACGAGGATTTCCTGCGTTTGATATTTCTTCCACTTCATCCATCTAATGCTCCGCCCTTGATTGCAGCTCATGTGCATTTCGTAGCTTGTGTTAAGCTAAGCCTGCGGCTTCTCTGACGCTTGTCGCCAGAAGTGCGATGCGCCTATTCTTTCCGTTTCACTACTGACCACTGACCAGATTCTGGCCAGACAGCATGCCAGGGCCTCGCCGTCCTCGGCTACCCCTTCGGGCATGATGCCGTCGTCGCGCGCCACCTCCACAACAAAGCGCGATAAGCAATTCCTGCTTGCGCCGCGCATGCTCTTGTTCCGGGCGCGAGGACAAACACGCGTGCCCACAGAGGAGCTCCGGCGGAGGGAACGTTTCTTCACGCATGGCGAATGGTTGCAGCTGCTGCGTGAAGGTGCAGTGAAGGTGCGGTAGCTGCGTACCTTTGCGCATGGGAGGGTTGGGGCTGCATCAGGCTGCCAAACACAGGCGACCTGGCGCTCACTGTCAGGTGTCTGCGCTGTGTTGTTTTGTTTCCTCTCTATTTGTCTTTATCTCTCTCGCTCTTTATCTCGCTCTCTTTGTCTCTTTCTCTCTCTCTTTGTTTCTCTCTCGTTGGTGTTCTCTTGGTGATCGGCATGTTTCGTTCCACTCCGTGCATCAACATCACAATTGCGCGTACAGTGTACAGGCCGCAGTGCTTGATACGCGCACTTTTGGTTTTGCAGAGCGTCCCGGGTCGCCCGTATTGCAGGCCCTTTTGCCTTTCTGATTTTGACAACGCCCAAGGGGCCCATTGGGTCGCACCCTGGTGTAACTTCCTTCCTCCCTTGGATAGCATGTGTGGTCGTAGCTCGCTCGCCAAGATGACCAACGAGACATACTTTTGTACAGTTCGCCACGGCCCAACACATTTATAGCTGGTGAAACAACCACCGTTGTCGATTGTCCTGAAAGGACCGACGTTTTCGTAACTCGAGCCAAGTGCAAAGTACCGTCGATGCGCAAGACCATCTTCCGGCAATCCGTTTCCGTAGCGACGCGCAAGGCTCGCATCACGGCCCGCGCGTGCTCAGTGCATTCCCATGCATGGTCAAGCTTTTCTGGCCGCAGCCCGCAGGCCAGGTCAGCGCATTTTAAAAGCTGTTGCTGGCTGGCGTGTGTCAGGTGGGCCGCGGGAAGTGGGCAATGTAGGAAGCCTCGGTCTAGCCCTGCGGCCAAGCCATTTGCCGGGTTTGCCTCCAAGCCTGTGGCTGCCGAACAACAACGATGGAGCCATCTAGGCGTAGCTGCTGTGCTGCGCCTAAAAATGGGCCATCCGAACCCTGCCCCTTGACATTGCCTTGAGAGGATACTGGCGCTCGGGCGGGAAAAAGGCGTTGTCGTGTGTAACAAACCGTGGGTTAGGAATTCTCGTCGGGCTGGGACGGGGCATGAGCAAATTGGCCTCTCGCGGGAGACTTGGGCGGCGCTGTCAGTCGCAAGGATAGCAACCAGCTCGCGAGCAAAGCCTCAAGCGTGTGCCTGGCGGCTGCGCGGACCTACCCAGGCCGACGTCAGCATACAAAAGCGACCGAGAACAAACAGGACTGCGGCGTCGTGAAACGTGGGCAGACAGCTGCGGGAATGGTGGGCACCGCCTTCCGTCAAAGCAGGACCAGCCGCAAGCTCCGGGATTAAACATCTTGTGGGCCGTCTTGCTTTGTCGGAGTTGCGAGCATCAACGGTGGCGCTTGGTGTACAATTTGGTTGTTTGGTTGTCATGAAGCAGGGGAACACCGGGAAAGTGCGTTAACACCATCCCCAGATTCTATTTCCTCCGTTTCGGCTTGTTGGACTAGCATTTCGGGCGGCAATCCCCGGGCTGGAGCTGCATTTCAATTGCGAATACCAGCACCCTCCGGTGCATGGGCAGGGGAATGGTTTTTGGACGTGGCGAGGGAGGGTTACGTCGCGAGCACGTCGCCGTTTCCTACCCCGAACGCGCATATCGACATGTCATCTTTAAGCATTTGTGCAGGTGTGGCGCGGCGGGTGTTGGAAGCCTTCGGGAAGATGCCATCGAGTTTGGCTGGGCCAATACATGCGGCCAGGACGAATAATCAATAATCAAAGTGCGAACAAGCGTGCTGAGGGCAGACATGCACACGCAACGGCATGGCCAATATGAGCAAGAACATGAAGGTCATAGTTTTCCGCTGGCCAACATCCATGCCGCGAGGTGATCAGCGGTAAGTGCTACGTACGGCAGGAATTGCAGTAACTGGCGCGCAGACGTGCACAGGACGTTGGCCCTGAAGCATGTGGAAGGATTTGCCGAAGCACATCCCCACGGAAGTTCATGCGGAAAGGCCTGGCCCCTGAGATCGGCATGCAGGCTTCCGCAGATCGCCGAATCTGCGTCCACCGTCGTGGATCGAAGCCAGTCCTGGCTTGGCAACAAGCCAGAAATTCCGACTTCCCAAGGCCGTCACAAACACTCACGCCATGGTTGCATTGTGGTTTCCCGTTCGTTGAGTCCGGGCTGTTGGAGAATCGACGGACCTCCGCAATACTCTTTTTTTCATACTACTTTTCCGCCGCCGCACCCAACCACCCAAGTCCCACGCCCGATTCAGCAGTGCTTCGTCAGACCTACTCACGCAAACAAACTTTCAACATCCACGAAATCAGCTCGCGGAAGCGTAGAAGCAAACGTTCCGGACGAGTACAAACAGTATTTGCGTGAAGCGCCGCGGACGGGTTTTTGTGGCTCGTTTCTTCATAGAAAATCTTGGCGCTCTGTCAGCCGGCGCCCGCTGCACCGCGACGGATAACCGCGTCCACAAACGACAAGCTCTCCGTCGCTCGCGCTGCGCAATGACAACTTCCTGCTGCGGCAATCGCGCAATGAGCATCAAGATGACAAGATGATGACACCTTTGGAAACCTGGGTCCGTTTTTCAGATAGAATGAAGCACAAAACTGCTGGGGCTGCTGGCATACGGTCGCTCATTGACGCAGACCCAAGCTCCCCATGCTTTTAACACACCTCCTTTCATCGAAGAAACATATGCACGCGCTTCGCGTCCGTGAAGAACACAGAGCATCCGGATATATATTGTAACATGTTGTAGTTGCAAAAACTCAAAAAGTTAGTAAGGTTCGCCTTTTCCCGAACGCTCCGCAGAAGGGTTCCCGTTGTAAAGTTGGGCTGGGTGGTTACCAAACGTCGTTGCGTTGTGTCCGTAAAAGCGTTCGCAAAGCGTCCGCAAAGCGTCCGCAAAGCGTCCGCAAAGCGTCCGCAAAGCGTGCGCAAAGCGTCCGCAAGCGTCCGCGAGTGGCGTAAGCGTGCTGTTAAGGGGGAACTGCACAGGACGCGCACCGACACGGCGTTCCGTAGCGTCCGTCAAGCTAAGGGGAAACTCCACAGGACGCGCGCCGCTGTGGCGTTCCGCGGCATTCCGAATCCGTTAAGCTAAGGGGAACTCCACAGGACGCGGGCCGCCGTGGCGTTGCACGTGGCGCTCCGCGGCGTTCCGAATCCGTCAAGCTAAGGGGGAACTCCACAGGACGCGCGCCGCCGTGGCATTCGACGTGGCGTTCCTCGGTGTAGCTAAGGGGAAACTCCACAGGGCACGCGTCCGGGGGCGTTCCACGTGGCGTTCCGCAGCGTTCCGAATGCGTCAAGCTAAGGGGGAACTCCATAGGACGCGCGCCGCCGTGGCGTTCCACGTGGCGTTCCGCGGTGTACCGAATCCATCAAGCTAAGGGGGAACTCCACAGGGCACGCGTCCCCTGGCGGTGGTCCTGGTGGTGGTCCCGTGGTGGTGGTCCCGTTTTGGTGGTCCCCTGGCGGTGGTCCCGTGGTTGTGGTCCCGCGGTGCGTGGTGGGTCCGCGGTGGTGGGCCGTGATGGTGGTCCGTGATGGTGGTCCGTCCGCCCGCCACCGACGTTTCGTTTATATTGCGTTATATTTACGTTATAGTTGACTGCTTTCTGCATTCGGGTTCGTGGATCCTATCAGGTTGTACTTCGTTGACAATGCTCCATATACAAGAAAAGTTTGAAAACGTTGATTGATGGGCGCCGCTGAAAGTTTCAATCTTGCTAAAAATGACTGTTAAAACGACCTCTTCAGCAGCGCAGTTTGCTTATCCAGCACAACATGGCTGATAGAGTTGTTGTTGAGGCAATTTTTTGTTTTTGGCACAAGGCTTCTGAGAAAACATGTTTTTCATGTTGTTGAAATGTTGTTTTTTGAAATGTTTTTAACACTTCCAGAGTCTCAAGACAAAGCAACTTTGTTTGAATGTGCGTAATGTCCAACGCAACTAACACTTATGCGCTGTGCTGCAAAAAACTTAACACATCTTCAGCAAAATGTGTTTC
>CAJNDS010000203.1:192500-198276 GCA_905221605.1 Symbiodinium natans
TGCCAAAAAGATATTTTTCTCCTCAGCAAGATTTTGTAGAACTTATTATTTTTGGTTTGCAGAATTTCTGAAACCACGGTCGCCAGCCTTCGACCGTTTTGGCGCGGGGATCCGCTAAGATCCCCTTTCTTCCTGTCTCTTTATGATTTTTTCTGTCTGTTTTGTGTGCCGGCACGGCGGAGAAAAATCAACAAAGAGTTGCAAAACAGAAGGAAAATCAGCGCTGCACGTGGCGCCGCGCATAACAAGAAGGCGACGCAGGAAATGGCGCCAACTCACAGCGCCGCGCTTTTTTTTTTTGAACCGATGCCTCTTGACAGGTAAAATGGAGCAGGCGCAAAACCAAGCAACACACGCCAAAACAACCACAAAACCGCAAGAAGAGCACCAAACTACGTGTCTTCCGCGCTCAGTACTTGAAGTTGTTGCAAAAGTCCAGGTGCAATCAAAAATGCGAGAGTATGCCAGATTGTCAAAACCACCATCATGTGCTGGGTCAGCCGGCAAGCTGTAAATCGAAGAATAACAGCTGAATTACCAACCGACACAGTAAGACTAGGCGCACAGTTGCAAAGAAAGGTACAAAATGGCCAATATTCCAAAGAAAAAGCAAGGGAAAGACCAGTTACGCGCCATGGTGGTCAGCCAGTGGGGATTGTTGGCAAGAACAAGGAACCGACTCTTTGCACAACAAAAGCCCAGTTTGAATCCAGAAATGGGAGCCGTGGTTAGCAGGGCTTTGAACACTTCCCAGATAGAGAGCAGAGAGCCTGCGAGAAGCAGCAGCTACCGATTTAGAGGAAAAAACTCTTGACAATGATCAACTAGACAGACTCCTCTCGCACGCGTTTCTGCCTTTGAAGCCTTCGAAGGCCCCTTCGTTCTTATGAGCCGAAGGAGGGCTTAAGACCTTCAACGCGAAGAAGCTTCAAAGCTCCGCTTCGACCCTTCGCCTTCGAAGGCTTCGAAGGCTTTGAAGGCTTCGAAGCGATGGGACACTTCCAGATAGTTGTTGCCAATCTTATTGTTTGGCTTAGAGTTCCAAATCTCTGAACTACAGCGTTTTTGAACAAGCCTTGCGATTCTCATAAAGCGCTTTCTTTTATAGGGTACCTTTCACCTACAGATGACAATGCTCCAAATGGGGGGCTCGCGAAACGTTGGCAGGCGACACAGGCATCGTTTGTGCTGGCAGGCGCGGTGCTTAGGGGCCCTGGACCCTTGCCGCGCGCGCGCTGGGGGGCTTGCGAAACGCTGGCAGGCGCGACACATGCGTCGTTTGTGCCGACTCGCCAAACGCTGGAAAGAGATCAAGCGCTTGCTTTAGGAGACGCACTCGGCGACTTCCCTTCATTTCAAAGCGCTTTGGACAGGGCTGCTCACAGGGCTTCTAGACTTTGACTTGCTTTTCGCCTTGGAGAGAGCGGAGAGACGAGACCTCTTTTTGTTTTTTCTGAAAGTAAAGAGCGGGGTTGGGGGGCGCAGCCCCCATTGCTTATTGTGGAGTGGGAGGAAGGGAGAAGAGGGAAGAGATTCTAAATTCCACCCCCCTCAAGTCTTGTGAAATCAGACGAGACTGTTTTGTTTCTAGAAGTAGAGAGCGGGGTTGGGGGAAGCAGCCGCCCCATGCCCATGAAGGCGAGAAGAGAGAAGGAACTTCACTGTGGAGGTTATCTGACGTGTCCTATGTTTTCTGTGATTTTTCGGACCCTGAAATTGGATCCGTGTGACTGGCCACGTGGTGTTGCATTTTCGAGCATGTCTGGAACGTGCAGGCCTCTGCCAGCCAATTTTTTGGTTGTAGCAGTCCACCTGCGTTCCAGTGCGCAACATGCAGATTGTGCACCAGTGTGGCGTTCGAATGCAATTTGCAGTTGGTAAGGGTGGAATCAGGCTGATAAAGAACATTCTTTTCGTTGTTTTGCCGTAAAAGTTCTGCCGAGATACATGTCGAAGCTCCGGGGTCTAGGGGCGCTTCATTTTGTGTTTGTCGTGCTGGGAAGTGTCTCACGTTGTAGCCCTAGTGCCCGAGGTGGGATGCAAAGGGCCCGGCCGTGCTACACTCTTGATTGAGGTGGGAAGCAAAGAGCCGTGCTGCAGCCTTAGATTTTGGGTGAGGTGGGAAGCAAACAGCCGGGGAGGCGGTGCTGCAGCCTTAGAATTTTGGGTGCGGGGGGGGAAAGGAGCCCGGAGAGGGGTTGCAGCCCTAGTTTTTTTGGGTGAGGTGGGATGCAAAAAAGCTCGGGTATGCTGCAGCCCAGTGATGCCCAGTCAGGTCGATCAAAGACCGTGGGCAGGCTGTGATGCAACCGCAGAATTTGGGGTGAGGCGGGAAGCAAAGCCCTGTGTGTGAAGCCTGTGGGAAAGCGACAGTTGCAAAGTAGATTGCCAAAAAACAGACTCGGAAGCCGAAAATCGTAAAGTTGGACCTTTTTTAAAACACTTATTATTAGTTCTTTAAAGCGGGTCCAACTCTACGATTTTCGGTTTCCGGGTCTGGTTTTTGGCAATCTATTGTGAACTGGTGGAATCCCCGCAGTTTCGTCGTATGCGTCGAAGCTCGTGGTCTCGCGCGTTCACGCTCTAAAAGTGGCGGTTTTCGTGCAGCTTTTGCTTCGATGCATAACCGCTGTGTTATTTTGCCAAGAGTGGTGTTGTTCTTGTTGAAGTGTCAACCGACAGGTTATGCCGTAGCCGCAAAATCGTAAAGTTGACAATCTGCTGTTCAATGTTGGCAGTAGACTGGGGCTTCGGTTGCATGGGTGGAGGTGGGAGCAAGTCGCTACCTGTCAAATAACTTTCCAGCATTGAACAGCGAAATGTCAACCTTATGATCTGCCTGTCTCTAGAAAGCGTTGATCTTTTTCTGACGACACTTGTCGAGGCGATCAAAGAACAATGCTGCGTATGTCTCATCACTTGAGTGCAGTTTCAGGACCTAAAAAAACACAAGAAACGTAGGACGCATCACGTGACCTCCACAGTGCGAGAAAGATCTTACGTGAACACTGCAAGACTGCTTTGTCTTGGATGCCAGCCAAAGATCAGTCTGGCAAGCCACACACATCGACGGCGTTTTTGTTTTCTTGATCCAAACAGTCGAGACAGAATATCTTGTTCTTGTGTGAGTTGACTGCAGCATTTTTTGAACTTAAGCAGGTTCCAAAAAAGCAGCTGTATTCCGGGCACCGAAAATGGGCCCTGCACTGTGGATTTCTTTTCTGAAAGCACAAGGTCACCCAGTTTGGAGCCCCAATTTGGGGCCCAGATTTAGGAGCCATTTCTGGGCCCGCTTGCGCCATTTTTTTTTGCGGGCAGAAGCCAGATCTGCTTTACACAGCCGGTCGTTGTGAGCAAAACAAATAAGCCTCTTGCTCAGTTCTGATCTACGTCTTGCCAGTCTCCCTTAAAATTTCGAAGAATAGCAAGAAGAACGCGCGGCAAAGTCTCATTTGGAACCGGAAGTTTCTCTGACTCTAACTGTGGAGGTCATCTGACGTGTCCTATGTTTTCTGTGATTTTTCGGACCCTGAAATGGATCCGTGTGACTGGCCACGTGGTGTTGCGTTTTCGAGCATGTCTGGAACGTGCAGGCCTCTGCCAGCCAATTTTTTGGTTGCGTAGCAGTCCACCTGCGTTCCAGTGCGCAACATGCAGATTGTGCGCCAGTGTGGCGTCCGAATGCAATTTGCAGTTGGTAAGGGTGGAATCAGGCTGATAAAGAACATTCTTTTAGTTGTTTTGCCGTAAAAGTTCTGCCGAGATACATGTCGAAGCTCCGGGGTCTAGGGGCGCTTCATTTTGTGTTTGTCGTGCTGGGAAGTGTCTCACGTTGTCGCCCTAGTGCCCGAGGTGGGATGCAAAGGGCCCGGGCCGTGCTGCACTCTTGATTGAGGTGGGAAGCAAAGAGCCGTGCTGCAGCCTTAGATTTTGGGTGAGGTGGGAAGCAAACAGCCGGGGAGGCGGTGCTGCAGCCTTAGAATTTTGGGTGCGGGGGGGGAAAGGAGCCCGGAGAGGGGTTGCAGCCCTAGTTTTTTTGGGTGAGGTGGGATGCAAAAAAGCTCGGGTATGCTGCAGCCCAGTGATGCCCAGTCAGGTCGATCAAAGACCGTGGGCAGGCTGTGATGCAGCCGCAGAATTTGGGGTGAGGCGGGAAGCAAAGCCCTGTGTGTGAAGCCTGTGGGAAAGCGAAGTTGCAAAGTAGATTGCCAAAAAACAGACTCGGAAGCCGAAAATCGTAAAGTTGGACCTTTTTTAAAACACTTATTATTAGTTCTTTAAAGCGGGTCCAACTCTACGATTTTCGGTTTCCGGGTCTGGCTTTTGGCAATCTATTGTGAACTGGTGGAATCCCCGCAGTTTCGTCGTATGCGTCGAAGCTCGTGGTCTCGCGCGTTCACGCTCTAAACGTGGCGGTTTTCGTGCAGCTTTTGCTTCGATGCATAACCGCTGTGTTATTTTGCCAAGAGTGGTGTTGTTCTTGTTGAAGTGTCAACCGACAGGTTATGCCGTAGCCGCAAAATCGTAAAGTTGACAATCTGCTGTTCAATGTTGGCAGTAGACTGGGGCTTCGGTTGCATGGGTGGAGGTGGGAGCAAGTCGCTACCTGTCAAATAACTTTCCAGCATTGAACAGCGAAATGTCAACCTTATGATCTGCCTGTCTCTAGAAAGCGTTGATCTTTTTCTGACGACACTTGTCGAGGCGATCAAAGAACAATGCTGCGTATGTCTCATCACTTGAGTGCAGTTTCAGGACCTAAAAAAACACAAGAAACGTAGGACGCATCACGTGACCTCCACAGTATTTCAAAGTAAAGACGAGGGAGTGGGAGGAAGGAAGAAGAGAGAATGTGGTCCAGCTCCTCGAATCTTGTGTACTTCATTATTCAAAAAATCAGAGGAGTAGAGACGAGACTGCTTTTGTTTCTAGAAGGACAGGGTTGGCTATTTGCTGTGGGAGGTAGTAGTAGTAGTAGTAGTAGTAGTAGTAGTAGTAGTAGTAGTAGTAGTAGTAGTAGTAGTAGTAGTAGTAGTAGTAGTAGTAGTAGTAGTAGTAGTAGTAGTAGAGTAGTAGTAGTAGTAGTAGTAGTAGTAGTAGTAGTAGTAGTAGTAGTAGTAGTAGTAGTAGTAGTAGTAGTAGTAGTAGTAGTAGTAGTAGTAGTAGTAGTAGTGGTAGTAGAAGTAGTGGTAGTAGAAGTAGTGGTAGTAGAAGTAGTGGTAGCAGAAGTAGTGGTAGCAGAAGTAGTGGTCGTAGAAGTAGTGGTAGTGGTAGTGGTAGTCGTAGTGGTAGTCGTAGGCGTAGTAGTAGTAGTAGTAGTAGTAGTAGTAGTAGTAGTAGTAGTAGTAGTAGTAGTAGTAGTAGTAGTAGTAGTAGTAGTAGTAGTAGTAGTAGTAGTAGTCGTAGTAGTAGTAGTAGTAGTAGCAGTAGTAGTAGTAGTAGTAGTAGTAGTAGTAGTAGTAGTAGTAGTAGTAGTAGTAGTAGTAGTAGTAGTAGTAGTAGTAGTAGTAGTAGTAGTAGTAGTAGTAGTAGTAGTAGTAGTAGTAGAGGTAGTAGAGGTAGTGGAGGTAGTAGAGGTGGTAGTGGTGGTAGTGGTAGTGGTAGTGGTAGTGGTAGTGGTAGTCGTAGTGGTAGTCGTAGGCGTAGTAGTAGTAGTAGTAGTAGTAGTAGTAGTAGTAGTAGTAGTAGTAGTAGTAGTAGTAGTAGTAGTAGTAGTAGTAGTAGTAGTAGTAGTCGTAGCAGTCGTGGTAGTGGTAGTGGTAGTAGTGGTAGTAGT
>CAJNDS010000204.1:0-85000 GCA_905221605.1 Symbiodinium natans
ACTCAATCTCCAACGCAACAAATTTGCTTATAAGGACTTAATTTGCTTCTAAATAGAAGGGGAGAGGGCGCCAGGGGTCGGTCTTCCAAAATAAGTAGGACCAAAAAACACTCCCCACCACACCCCCCCACTCCCCTCCACTTCACTCCACTGCGTGTTCTGGGTTTGTTTAAGGGTATTGTCAGGGCTTATTCTCCAAAACCCTATCGATCCAGGGTTTAGGATTCTAACGAGAAGCCCCAAAACCCCAAGCCTATAGGGTTAAGCAATTTAACCTCAACCCTTAATCTTTAAACACCCTATAGGGTTACGGTTTAAAGGTTTAGGATTTGAATTTCAGACATGTAAACCTTGACCTACAATTCAACGGAAACACGAAACCTTTAACCCTTGCAGGGTTAAGGTTTAAAGGTATAGGGTTTAAGATATAGGCACTCTAAACCCCTATCGATCCAGGGTTTAGGGTTTTAAAGAAAAGCCCCGGAACCCTTAGAATGAAACAAATAATTAAGCCTAATTCTTTAACCTTTAAACCCTGTAGGGTTAACATTTAAAGGTTTAGGGTTTAAGATATAGGCATTTAAACCTTGACCTGCCAGTACACCGAAACCCTTAAACTTTATGGGTTAATTCAAGGTCTAGGGTTTAAGATATTGGTAGTTAACCCTTGACGTGCAATTAAACCGAAACCTGCAGCCTGGAAACTTTATAGGGTTAAGGTTTAAAGGCTTAGGGCTTAAGATAAATGATTTTCAACCTAAGCCTGCAATTGAACTGAAACACATAACCTTCAAACCTTATATGAGGAGTACGCGTATGCTATGGCTGGAAACTGCGCGTTTATAGCCCAAGCTGCGTGTCGAAATTGAGTCGATTCAACGCATACATACTGGAACCACTTTCAGTGGCGTAATATACAATACCGTGGCCTAGAGTTGCGTAATATATTTTTAACCATAAGAAAAAATCTTCAGGACCGGGAGTTTTAAAACTCCTTGCTTAGCCACGAGAGGAGTTTTAAAACTCCTGCCACCGAAGATTGAAGATTGTCGGGGCCAAGAGTTTTAAAACTCCTTGCTTAGCCACGAGAGGAGTTTTAAAACTCCTGCCACTGAAGATTGAAGATTGAAGATTCCCCGGAACTCTTTCCAGGAATCTTCAGTCTTCAATCTTCGGGGCCAGGAGTTTTAAAACTCCTTACTTAGCCACAAGAGGAGTTTTAAAACTCCCGGCCCCTAAGATTGAAGATTGAAGATTCCTGGAAAGAGTTCTGGGGAATCTTCAATCTTCCATCTTCGGGGCCAGGAGTTTTAAAACTCCTTGCTTAGCCACAAGAGGAGTTTTAAAACTCCCGGCCCCTAAGATTGAAGATTGAAGATTCCTGGAAAGAGTTCTGGGGAATCTTCAATCTTCAATCTTCGGGGCCAGGAGTTTTAAAACTCCTTACTTAGCCACAAGAGGAGTTTTAAAACTCCTGGCCCTGCCAAATTTTTTTCGGCGTCTTTAAGTATTTGCTATTTCGTATTTTATGTATATCTATAGATATATGTCCATATATATATATATATCCGGCTTCGAATATAGTAAACACGTCTCGACATAGAAAAGGGTATGAAACGGTAGGTTTTTTTTTGGGGGGGGGGTACCATATATATATATATGAAGAGAAGGTTTAGGGTTTAGGGTTTAGGGTTTAGGGTTTAGGGTTTAGGGCCTAGGGTTTAGGGTTAAAGTTCCTAGTGCTTTAGGAGGGGCTTTCTGCGACCCTTGCTGAGGCTCATAGGTGGCGGGTTAGGGTTTAGGGTTTAGGGTTTAGGGTTTAGGGTTTAGGGTTTAGGGTTTAGGGTTTAGGGTTTAGGGTTTAGGGTTTAGGGTTTAGGATTTAGGGTTTAGGGTTTAGGGTTTACGGTTTAGGGTTTAGGTTTTAGGGTTTAGGGTTTAGGGACTCAGGATTCGCATCCTGGAGATGAGAGCCATTGCAAACCCGACACCCCGAAACCCCGAAACCGAAACCCCAATTCCAAGAATTCAACACCCTAGACCCCAAAACCGAAACCCGACTTCCAAGTTTTCAACACCCTGGCCCCTAAACCGAAACCAAGATGCCAATTATTATGACCTCAGTTCCCTAAATCCCCCAGCTCTCAGGCTACAGGGCGCCACGCACTCTTAGATGCTAGGGTTTAGGGTTCAGTGTAAGGCTTAGAGTTGCAGCAAGGGTTTATAGGGTTCTAGGGTTTTCGTTTAGAGTCAAAAGTTTAGGGCTTGGGGTCCCATAGCCCATCAAACCCTGTCGCTCCATTCTAGGAGGCCGAGAGCAATCAGCAGAGCCCTTAGGGTTTAGGGTTTAGGGTTTAGGGTTTAGGGTTTAGGGTTTAGGGTTCAGGGTCTGGGGCCTTTGCGGTTGCAGAAATGGCAACCTTCGCAACAGAAATTTCGCTGTTGACTGAAGGCTTGAAAAACCCCCTACCACCCCCCCCCCCCAAGCATACAACCCACCCCCCCCCCCCCCCCCAACCAAAAAAAAAAAGGCGCTAACAGTAAAACCCCAAACACGAAACCTCATGAACCCTAAGCCCTGCACACCGACATTGCACAAGCCCAAGCCGCGAAACCCCTCAACTGTGAAAACCCTGTAACCCGAAACCAGAAACCCTCTACCCCTACACCTTCTGTCCCTAAACCCTAACCTTAGCCCCTGAACCCTAAACCCTAAACCCTAAACCCTAAATCCTAAACCCTAAAAACCCGCAACCCTGGCTTCTGGGAGTGTGTGTGCGTCTCTCGTCTTGGCACCCCGCTGCTTGATGTTCAGCTTGAGCCCTTCGGGGGGCTCGGTCACCACCTGGCGGGGTTTAGGGTTTAGGGTTTAGGGTTTAGGGTTTAGGGTTTAGGGTTTAGGGTTTAGGGTTTAGGGTTTAGGGTTTAGGGTGGCGCGGTGGGGGTCGTGGGCTTTTTTGGGCTAGACCTGTGAGCCCTAAAGCCCTGATAAAACCCTATAAACTCTCTCGACACCCCCACCCCCCATGGAGTCTCCCCCAAAGCCTTGACTGTTGACCCTCAAAACACCACAGACCGCAGGGGTGAGAGGGAAACCGTAAACCGAACCCTCAACTCTAAACCCTGAACCTGAAGCCCTAGAAGGGGGAAGAGGGGGAAACGCGAAGCCTGAACCCTGAACCCTAAGCCTGAACTGTAAACCCACCGCGATGCACAGAAGACAGGGGAATCCGAAAAAACACGCCTCAAACCTGAACCCTAAACCATACAGAGTGAAAGCGCTAAACCCTACAGCCTAACCCTAAACTCTGAACTCCTGAACCATGAACTCCGTGAATGCTGGCACACAAATGAACCCCACAGACCCCAGAAGTCCTTAACCCCTCAAACGACGCCTAAGCCCCCCGAAACCCTAAACCCTAAACCCCATACCCAAACCTAAAACCCCCTAAACGTTCTGTGCACTCACTCCATGAACATGTAGGGGCGCTACTCGGTTCATGAGGGGTTCCCTCATAGTGCGTTGGATGTCCCTGATCTCAGGGGCCGCCCAGAGGCGCGCTGCACACAGCGAATACTCATGGGCATGATGGGGGACAACACCTCCCACAGCCCACAGCGGCACCCAGTGCCTCTACCACAACCGCCAAAAATGCGGAGGGCAGTCGCTCACACCGTGAGTAAACCCTCCCTGAATGACCCACAGAGTCCACAGGAGTGTTAACGAGGACAATAAAAAACTTCAAGTCCAGGGAGAGGAGGGCGGGGCAAACGATTCTTGCCTAGGCACACTAGGCAGACTCTGGCACACAGAGTCTCACATTTTGGCTCGAGTACACTTGAGCCAACAAAGCAAGATACATGTTTCCAAACATGCTCACTGTAGTGACGCAAGAACGAAGGCTGTTCACCTAGCCTGCCCGAAGCACGAAACAGCGACACCCTAAACCCTAAACCCCAATCCCCAAAACCTAACCCCTAAACCGTTCTAACCCAATCTGTGCCACGAGCCTTGGAAATATCCTTACACACTTCATGCTAACTTGAGACTCAGGGACTCCCAAGTCCACAGGAGCGGTTTAGGGTTTAGGGTTGAGGGTTTAGGGGTTTAGGGTTTAGGGTTTAGGGTTTAGGGTTTAGGGTTTAGGGTTTAGGGTTGAGGGCTTTCTGCAGGGGAACATTCTTCGGTAGCGCCGTCTTTGCTGCGACCAACTTCAGAGACATCGAATTCAAGAATGCGTGGTCCTTCCCGAAGCGATCGTCAAGCAGCGTGATGACATGTTCTGCCCCGTCTACTTCCGCAAAGCGATCGTAGACCCTCAGCATCGTTTTGATTCTCGATGCTTTGAGACCGACCTTGCGGCCGAACCTGAGCTGTCACCACCAGCCAATGAGGCAACAATTGGAATAAGGTAACGCAGATGACGCCTTCCTAACTTAGTGCAAGTGGCCATGCTACTTTCGAGTGCCCTTGGTTCACCTTCACCATAAGCATGACGCATTGCCCTCAGAGACACAAACCCTAAACCCTAAACCCTAAACCCTAAACCCTAAACCCTAAACCCTGAAACCCGAAGTCGCCTTGAGGGACCTCTGTAGGATGCCCATAGGGAACGCACTTGTCCTTGAGATGCGTTTTGAAGGGCTTTCTTGGGCTTTGGGGATTAGGGTTTAGGGTTTAGGGTTGAGGTTTTAGGTTTTAGGATTTAGGTTGGGGTGAAGGGCTTGAAGTATTGTGGATGAGGTTTAGGGTTGGGGTTTGGGGTTTCGGGTTTGGGGTTGCGAGTTATCGGGTTTGGGTTTTGGGTTTAGGGTTTGAGGCTGAGGGCCTTAGGGGTTTCGGGCGTGGGTTTGGGGTTTGGGGTTTAGGGTTTAGGGTTTAGGGTTTAGGGGTTGGGGTTTCCGGCATTGGGCCTCTGAGGCCCTATAGGGTTTCCAGGGCTTATGGGGTTCAGGTTTTTACTTGGAGGTTCATGGCACTTAATAACCCACACATAACCATATTAGGACACTTGAAGGGCTTGTAAGTGGGTTATAAGTACAGTTACAATTGGGTTATAAGTACCATGAACCTCCAAGTAGGGACTAGAGGGTTTCAGACTTAGAGCGTGGGACTAAGAGCCTACCAGGTAGGGGCTGCAAGTAGGAGAACCCCCTTTCTATTGGGTTTAGGGTTTAGGGCTAGGGTCTGAGGGTTTAGGTCTTAGAGCTCTGGGTAAGAGCATAGTCCCCTCAACATGATCCCTTCCCATGTCTTGCAGGGTCCCGAAGCATCGGCCTTTGGGCTTCCTAGGGGAGAAAAGGTGTTTTGCAAGCCTCACTTCACTGTGGCATAAGGCATGCGCACGCTGGAATGCAGGGAGGTTCCTACTGTCAAAAACTAGCAGGGTAGCTTTGTAGGCTTCAAGGCTCGGAGTTCAGAGTGCGTTATGTTTGTAGCTCAGAGCTTACCACCTAAGTCACCACCCAACTCTAGGTCACTTTTTGGTAGTGCTTCTACTTGCAACCTGCAACTACGGGACCCCCCCCCCCCCCCAGTCGGCTTTTTCCAGGGAGATCATGGTGGGCGTCTATGGGGGGATCGAGATACCCCCTGAACCCTGATCCCTGAACCGGAAACCTCCTAGACCCTAAACCACAACGAATCGCGCGAGCCCAATGATTTCGGCTGTAGAGTGAATTTTAGTCTTTTTGATATACTCGCCAACCTTAGCCCACCTCCGAAAACCCCTGGACACACTCTGAAAACCTTATTTATATAAACCCAAACCCTGAACCCTGTCCCGACCCTGTAATCGCTCAATACAGAAAAAAAGACCTACAGAAACTCTAAAGAAGCTGCGCTCAAAACCCTACCCCTACACCCTAAACCCTGAACCCTAAACCCTAAACCCCAAACCCCAAACCCCAAACCCGAAACCCTAAACCCTAAACCTCGTGCTCTGCCGGGCTTAGCTCAGCACGGCATGGTTGTAAGCCAGAGCCGGAAGTCCTCCCGCAGCCCCGGCTTCTGAGAGCCCTTCTAGAAACTCAGAAACTCAGAGACACATGTGCTACTCTGAGATGAAGAATCAAAGTAACATATACACATGTGTTTTGCTTTTGTTTCATGGTAAGCAGATGTATGAATATCAATAGACATAGGTATGCAAAAAATATGTAGGTATACTATCTCAAAAGGAGGACCGGACTAAAGCCTGGACTCTACCTGGCCCCGACAAGTGGGTTGAGGGTTTAGGGCTAAAGGGTTTAGGGTTGAGGGCTACCTCTAAACCCTAAACCTTAAACCCTATAGGGTTTTAGGGTTTGGGGTTTAGGGTGGATGTCGCAGAACCTACCCGCTCCTTGTGCGGCTTGTGCATCTGCTCCAAAATCTTTTCCAAGGTACCTGGCACACAGCAGTGCCCTAAACCCGAAACCCCAAACCCGAAACCCCAAACCCTAAACCCCAAACCCCACACCCCAAACCCTAAACCCTAAACCCTAAACCCTAACCCTAAACCCGAAATTCACCTTGTCAACGCTACAAGACCAGCAACCTCCCGAAAACCCTTGCGAACCCCGGGAGTCCAACAAGGAGTGCCACCCTAGACATGGGTAGAGTACTATAAGGCCGCAGATTGAATTGCGGTGAGGGTTTAGGGTTTAGGTTTAGGGTTTAGGGTTTAGGGTTCAGAATTTAGGGATTAGGGTTTAGGGCTGAAAGGGCCCCTGTGGCGAACGCCTTTGACTGTCACACATGCGAACCGGTCCGACGACGCCGCCGTTGCCAGGCTTACGAAGCCTGTGGACCTGGGCGGGTATCAGAGTCATAAATTCAAAGAGACAAGTGAATTTCCATGTAGTTACAACTTGTTTGCTGAGTTCACAAACCCCCGAAAAAAGTGTACAATTTCAGTTTTATAGGGGTTATAGTATTCCAAAAAGTGTCAAGTGTACTCACTCAGCTACTAAGACATGTCCATCTGCCCGAGTTAAGCAAAAGTCCTTTCAACCAAGCAGGGCACCGTGGACTCAAAGCTCGGCGTTCTAGACAGGGGAGGGAGCCCCTCAGCCATCCCACAGCAACGCGCATCACCCGAAGGGCGTGGCCTTTGGTATCTCACCTTAGGGCTGAAATACAATAGCCCCACAAAGATTAACCTTTCTTTGTACTAGGATTTAGGATTTAGGGTTTCGGGTTTAGGGTTTAGGGATAACCAAAAGGGTTAAAGGTTAACTACCCAGCCACTAAGTCACTCGATACGGTCGGGATCCGTACCTCCCCAGGTGAGGCGGGCGTTCACATTTGCAGCATCGATGGCCCCTACCTCCTCTTCCATGAGGGAGAAGTCGAAGAGCCCCAGGTTCTGCTTCCTTGGGGTCGATAGGAAAGTATGCTAGTGGGATGATATAAATTCCATGGACCAGAATAACCCTGAAATAGTAGGACCATATCCCTTCTACTACTATAAATCTTGCAAGGCTTTGGACCATTTTCCTGGTAGTGCTTTCGTTTAACCCCAAGGTTCATGCGGGTGGGATCTGAAGACTTGGGGATCACGTGGCAGCCCTTCTGCGTGGCCCAGCGCAGCAGCACGGCCGCGGGAGCGGCGCCGTGGGCGCGTGCGGCAGCCTGCACCTAGGTTGCGGCTATAGGAATGAAATATCTAACTTATCAGAAATGGAAATACAAAAAAACTATATGAATATGCATAATTGCATATGTACATTGTTGTATTTGAGTGCTTGTTGACTTGCTGACCCTAAACCCTACACCCCAAACAGTGGTCGGCAACCCTGGCACCCCGGCGAGCGCGAAGAAGTCCGCCGCCCGCCGAGAGTCTCCGGAGCCCAGCGAGGCAAATGCTTGGAGGGCCACGCCCTCTTGCGCACAGAACCTAGCATGGTTTAGGGTTTAGGGTTTAGGGTTTAGGGTTTAGGGTTTAGGGTTTAGGGCCCTTGAAACCCTCTCAAACATATTCCTGAATATGATCCTCTTAAACCCAACAAGGGAAAATACAACATGTCCCAAGGGCATACCCCCCGAGGAACTCTAACAACTCCCGCTGCACAAGGAGAGGGTGGAACTCCACCTTGGTAGCGCAGAAACCATGTGATTATAAGGGCACCCTTTTTGGGGGGTTGGTTACTTTCTAAGGAAACCCAGAACCAAAAACCCAAAAAAGGTAAAAGGTACCAACCCTTCTTGGGTGGTTGATTCCTTTGTAAGGAAACCCAAAAGCAAAAACCCAAAAAGGTAAAAGGTACCACCGGACTACCAAGCCACTTGGTTGACCATGGGACGAACCTCACACGTCTCAAAAAGCTCCTTCAAGTGCCTGACGGAGAAGTTGCAGACCCCAATGGCCTTCACCTAGACCCAGGAGTGGGACCTAGGAATAACAAGGGCTGGTTAAGGGAGCTTCTTAAGGGAACCTAAACCTTAAAGCAAAAATCGGGGGGAGAATAAGGGCCTACTCTGGGTCCTAAACCCTAAACCCTAAACCCTAAACCCTAAACCCTAAACCCCCGAAGCCCATGTCCGAGTTACTCTGCCTTCCCTCAGAAGCCGTTCCATGGCCCGCCAGGTCTCTCGGCGCTGCTTTGGTGACCAGGACGCTGCGTTGCTGGGCTGCGGCCCGGGCCAGTGCACCATGTACCTTAGGGTTTAGGGTTTAGGGGTTGCTCGCGCGATCACGATGCTCAGCTGCTCCTAGATGGTCACACGAGCTTGAAGGCGGTTCTTGAACCTATACCCTGAACCCCTCGACCCTCGACCCTAAACCCGAAACCCTAAACCCTAAACCCTAAACCCTAAACCCTAAACCATCCAGGGCGCAAGTCGACGTAGTCGACGCCCAGCCGCTTCAAGGACTGGCTGCAGGCTTTCAGGGTGTTCTCGTACCCATGGCTGGACCTGTGCGGTTCAGGGTTTGGGGTATAGGTTTTAGGGTTTAGAGGTTGAGGTTTAGGGTTTAAGGCTTTAGGATTTAGGCTTTAGGGGGGTTCCAAGCGGAGACATGTACGTGGGTTCATCGGGATGTGAAAGCATATTAGTGGGATTATAGGGTTTGCTGTATAGGTTTCAAGTAGTCTGATTTCGTGAGGGTTACTAGAATGAGGGTTGGTATAGTCGTTGATGGGTTTCCCATGCGGTGCTAAACCCTAAACCCTAAACCCCAAACCCCAAACCCTAAACCCTAAACCCTGAATTATTTGGGGTTGACAGGGCTTGATCACAGTTAGAGGGTCCAGGTTTCAGCCCAGCCTTAGAAAGGTACAACATTCCATGGGAACCACTTGAGCAAATTCTTTGTATTACGGAGGTTGTAAGGGCCTCAATATGGTTTCGCATATATAACTTCTCATAGAGACATATTTGTTAATATGTGTATTTGACATGCATGCTCATATTCATATAGGCATCATGTTCGATGTATATCAGGGTTTGGGGAGCGCCCTTACTAAATCCTCAAACCAAGTGCCCCAAGGGCCCCCGAACCCAAAAACATCGACCCTCCACACTAGATCCAAAGCCTACCCCGACTACCCAACCCCCTAAACCCCGACTAGGAAACTTTTAGGCTTAGGGTGTTTAGGGTATTTAGGGTATTCAGGGCTTTTACCCTAAAACCCTAAACCCTAAACCCTAAACCTAAACCCAAAACCCTAAACCCTGAACCCTGGCGCCTCCACAGTTTCGTGGAGAGGAAGACCTCGGACCGCGAAAGCCCCGACTGGCGCAGAGCCGCGCCGACGCTCCTCTCGGTGTGGCCTTGGTCGTACACCTGCCGAGTTACGCGAGGTTACCAGAACCTAGAGGGCTTAGGGCTCAGGGCTTGGGGCTTGGGGCTTGGGGTTTGGGGTTAGGGTTTAGGGTTAGGGCTTGGGGTTTGTTGGGTTTAGGGTTTCGGGTTCAGGTTTCCGGGGCTTATAGGGGTTCATAAGGGTTCATAGGGTAGGGGTTTTAAAGGGGGTTACACCTGGGCTGATAGTGCCTTCGTGGAGTTTGTGTCTGTAAGAGGTGTATGTAGGGTTTTACAGCTTTCTGGCTTCAGGTTTCGGCCCTTTGAGGTTTGTTAGCTTAGGAAATTTGCCCTAAACCCTATACCCTAAACCCTAAACCCGAAATGGGTCCTAACAGGCATTCTGGCGTTGCCGGGGCTTGTCTCCAGGCAGCTGGGGTCCCTGTGTTATTATCGACTGCAAAGAGCCGGTTTGCGGGTTCCAGGGGTAGGGCATCGGGGCTAGGGTTTCCATATTTATGGAGTTTAGGGTGCTTCGGGCTTCGGGCTTTTTGGGCTTTTTGGGTTTATAGGGTTTATGGTTTATAGGCTGTATGGGCTTTTGGGTTTATGTTTTTATAGGGTCTATGGGCTTTATAGGGTTTGCTGGGAATTTACAGGCTTTTAGGGTTTAGGGTCTGGGAGGTGACCGGCACCGTTGAGTTTGTTCCGTCCCCGCCTGGGCTGTGTCAATCAAGCGGTAGCCGGCCTTGTCAGGAGGACTGCATGGAGCAATGCGAACCAGGATTTATGTTGGGCTCTTGACTTTGTGTATCTTCCTGGGTGTGTGTTGCTTGCTAGAGCTCCTCAACCCTCACCCTAGCCCTAAACCCTAAACCCTAAACCCCAAACCCCAAACCCTAAACCCTAAACCCTAAGCCCCCAACCCTTCAGCCTTCAGGGCGTTGGCCACGATGCCCTGGGCCATCTGGCGCCCGAGGCGGTAGGTGCCGAAGCCGCAAACGGGCATCGCCAGACCGTTTCCTGGATCTTTTTTCAGGGTTTAGGGTTTAGGGTTTAGGGTTTAGGGTTTAGGGTTTAGGGTTTAGGGTTTAGGGTTTAGGGTTTTAGTGGTCAGGGTTTCTCTTGCTGGTTTCCTAGTAGGGCCGCTTTTCAAACAGCCCCTGAAGGGATCATTAAACCCTAAACCCTAAACCCTAAACCCTAAACCCTAAACCCTAAACCCTGAACCCTGAACCCTAAACCGGGCTTCGGGTATGAGGATCCTAAAGTTGAAAGGGGCACTTGATGCCCCTCATTCCCTTCTAAGAGCTGCTGTTCTTCCACACTAGGATAGCTTAGCTTAAGGTCCGCAATCAGTTCCCTAAACCCCAAACCCCAAACCCTCAAACCCTGAGCCCCAAACCCCCCTAACCCTAGACCTCTAACCCCTAAACCCTCAAACCCTCAAACCCTCAACCCCAAACCCTCAAACCCCCCTAACCCCAAACCCTAAACCCCAAACCCTAAATCCAAAACCCTAAACCCTAAACCCTAAACCCCTAAACCCCTAAACCCTCAAACCCCTCAACCCGAACTCCGCCACCCAGACGCGGAGGCGCACGGCGTCCCTGGCACTCTTGGCCTGCGCCGGGCACCTGACCAGCGCCGAGCTCCCTTCTGCCCGACAACGATAACCCTAAAACCCTACGAACCCTATAAACCCCCTATAAACCCCCTATAAACCCCCTATAAACCCGCTATAAACCCCCTATAAACCCCCTATAAACCCCCTATAAACTCAATAAACTCAATAAACCCTCTAAACCCTATCAACTCTATAGGCCCCCTAAACCCGATAAGCCCTAAACCCCTAAGGCGTTTAGGGCTTAGGGGACTTAGGGGGTTTGGGGTTCAGCGCTTGAGGGTCTTCACACGAATTTCAATAACCCCCCCCCACCAAAGAAGGTTTTTTAGAAGGGTTAACAACCTAAACCCTAAACCCTAAACCCTAAACCCTAAACCCTAAACCCTAAACCCTAATTTCTCCAAGGCACTCCACCGAGGTCCACGAAGATTGCGAGGGCGTGGGGGCAGAGGAGGAGGATGCGGAGGAGGTGGTGGCGGGGAGGGAGGTGGCCTTAGCTGTCCAGCAACCTGGGGGAATTAAAGGTGAACCTTAATGGGATTTTTAATAGGGATTCGAATACCCCAAAAAGGATAAAGGTTGCCTACTCTACTACCCTAAACCCTAAACCCTAAACCCTAAACCCTAAACCCAAAACCCTAAACCCTAAACCCTAAACCCTAAACCCTAAAACCTAAACGGCCCTAAACCCTGAACCTACTACTAAGTGGCGGTGACGATCTGTGCGTCGCTGGCAGGCGGCCGGAGGTCCGTGGACTTGGGCTGGAAGAACCGCGACAGCTTTGGCTGCTTGGGCTGCTCCGGGTCCACGTCAGGGCCACGCTTCATGACTCCCGATCCTAAACCCTAAACCCTAAACCCTAAACCCTAAACCCTGAACCCTCAAGCACCCTAAAGCACCCTAAATAGTAAATAGCTACACAGCTGTGAACCCCAGCCCGAGCCACGCAGCTGCGTCACAAAGTTGCTTCGTCATCCCCTCCGCCCTTGTAGCTTTGTCTCCCTTGACTGTGTCACTGCCGTTTCAAGGATCATGGGTATGGCGAGAAATGAATGTTGAGGGCTTCAGGTGTTAGAGACCTACTTCTGAAGTGGCCCACGAGCCTTTTTATGTCGTTTGGGTGGAGTTGCGGGTTTTGTGTAAGCCCCTAGATAAACCCTAAACGCTGAGCAAGCAAGTCTCCGTCAACACTCACCAAACCCTAAAAATGTGAATTGCACGGGCAAAACCCTATACCCACCATGCCCAGCAAACGCACACCCTTAACCCTAGTTAAGCCCTAAACCCTGAGCCCTAAACCCTAAACCCTAACCCTAAACCCTAAACCCTAAACCCTACACCCTAAACCCTAAGTCATCCAGAGCCCGACAACCACGTGCCCGAGGTGCGTAGCCAGGAAGCCAAGAGGTGACAATTCTGCAGCATGACCTGGACAAAAAGAAGTTTTTAGGGTTTAGGGTTTAGGGTTTCGGGTTTAGGGTTTGGGATGGTTTGGGGGTCCAGGGTAGGTTTGTAGAAATCGCACATGACGTATGGTACAATCTCTTGTTGAGTCACAACAGCCTTAAGTAAATCTCATGTACATGGTTAGGAAGGTCTTGGAGCACCTGTCCGATTCAGCGTCCTAAACCCTAAACCCTAAACCCTAAACCACACAAAATGAACCTAAGAAAACATGGGCACACTGCTAGTCTAAAGAATGGCTACAAACCCTTTTTGACTTATTTTTCATTCAGGGTTTAGGGTTTATGGTTTTGGGTATAGGGCATAGGGTATAGGGTTTACGTCTTCTGTTGGAGTCACTTTCCGGAGCGGTGCGACGCAACTTCGTGGACGCAAGACTGCTTACGCGAACGGCGCTGGGCAACCCAGTAGGCTTGCAACATCAAATGTTCTCCCAGGGTTTAGGGTTGGGGTTTTGGATTTAGGGTTTAGTTTAGGGTCTAGGGTTGGGATGTTCCCCCGTATACTAAAAGCCTTCATTAGGGAGTATAGTAACCCCTACTATATCCCTATTAAGGACTGTTAGTATAAGGGGGAACATCCCAACTTAGCACCCTCAAGGGAAGAAACATAAACTCTATAAGCCCAAAGATATCTGGACCCTAGAGTATCCAAGGAATGAAAAGGGTGCCCTTTTTGGTTTAAAGAGGCTTCTAAACGAACCTAAACCGCCCAAAATGGGAGTAAGGGGCTTCTAAAAGGGAACCTACACCCCCCAAACAAAAGGAATAAGGGCCCACTCTGTGTCCTCAACCCCTAAACCCTAAATCCTAAAGCCTAAATCCTAAAACCCAAAACCCTAAACCCTAAACCTAGACACCGAAGGATATAGCTTGGGCCACCCGGCCCAATGACCCCGCTGGTAGCCAGTCTCGATGGTCTGTTGGGCCACGCCTCCCATACCCTGACCCAGGGACACAAACCTGCGGCGCAGCAGGGATGGGGATTAGGGTTTGGGGTTTGGGGTTTAGGGTTTAGGGTTTTTGGGGTTTGGGGTTTGGGGTGTCGGGTCGTAAAGGTTAAGAATGGGTAGTTGCAAGTAGAATTGCAAATGACTGTACTCGACAATACTGCAATACTGCAAGGTCATTCCTTGTTTTCACCCCTTCTTCTTCTAGCTACCCATGAACCTTGAAGTAGTTCCCAAAACCCTAAACCGTAAACCCCTAAACACCTACACCGCAAAACCCGAACTCCGAAGCGCCATTAAGCCCTAAACCCCTAACCCCCAGGTCTCCAAAGTTCACGGATTCCGATTGAGGCGCCGTGAAGAAAACTCGCTTGGGGGGGTGTGGGGGTGGGGGGGGGGTGTTTAGGGTTTGAGGATTTAGGGTCTAGGGTTTAGGATTTAAGGTTTAGGGTTTAGGGTTTAGGAGGGGAGGATTGACGGAAGTCATGGGCCTTCTGTCAGGACGGCTTCCAGGTTGGCAGTTTAGGGTTTGGGGTTTAGGGTTTACGGTTTAGGGAGAAGCCTGTTGTTTGCCAACGTTTTCGGGCTCACGCGTTCTTAACCTATGAGGGAATGTGAATCATCTTTTTGCGGTACCTGAAGACCACCCAATACCCTAAACGATACGCCCCTAAACAGCCTAAACCCTAAACCCCAAACCCCAAACCCTCATGCCCCCCTTCGAACCTTTACCTGTTCAGCCCTAACTGTTAAAACCACAATAGCCTAAGCCCTATAAACCCTAACCGTGCAAAAGAACCCTAGACCCTACACCCGAAAGCCCACACCCAAAACCTCAAAAAGCGGAACCCTGAGCCTTATAAACCCTCTGGGCGCCCTGGCTTGAACTTACTTCCCGAGAAGCCAAGCTGATCGCCCAACTTGGCAACATCCTCGGCGGGTCTCCGACGTTCAAAGGGTAGCTACATGGTGCCTTAGTATGGGCCCTGAAAAAAGGACCCCGTATGTGCACCTTATATATATATATAATATATATATATATATATACTTAGACATACCCTATACAACCCAAGGGCACATACTTCAGAACCCCTTAAAGGAGGTAAGGGGCCAAATTAAGGCTCAGACTAGAAGCACCCCCCCCCCCCCCCCCCCCAAAAAAAAAAAAAGAGACAACTCCGATATCACTCCGCCAATGTCTGTAAGGAGCCCTGCATACACTCACCGAGAAACCTTAGAATGACCGCTACGAAACCCCACTATGACCCGTGTAAGGGGCCCTATGGACACTCATCCGAACGAACCCTGGCTTTATGAGGATTATGGAGGGATTAGGGGGTCTAAAAAAATCAAATCACCACTAAACCCTAGCCCTACACCCCAAGCCCCAAAACCGCCTAAACCCGACCTCCCCTTCGGGGTAGGTTTTAACCCTTATACCCTAAACCCCTAGACCGCTAGACACACTAACACCCTTTGTATGAACCCTACCTCCCCATGGGGGGAAAAGTTGCGGCGAGCAGCGCTTTGCGGGTCAGCCCCGGGAGACAGGATGAAGACAATCGGCATGAATTCGTTGGACTTCCTGGGCGGGCGGGGGGGGGGGGTCGTTCGTTGGGGGTTTAGGGTTTAGGGTTTACGAGGTTAAGGGTTTGGGGGGCTTGGGGTCTTTCTTTTGGGGTTTTGGGGCTTCGGGAATTAGGAGTGTAAGGGCTGTGCTAGGATGTATGGGAGAAGCTGGCTGTTCACCTGTGAACTTGCTCGGAAGTTGCGTTTTCTTCTTGCTGGGGAGGGGGTGGGGGGTGGGGTAAACCCTAAAACCCAAACCCTAAACCCTAAACCCAACAGCTGCTTCACAGTCACTCAAAGATCTTGTCGTAGACCAGCGAGGGCGGCTGCACGTAGTAGTCACTCAGCCTTGGGCTCATACGGGAGTATGGCATGGGTTTCGGGTTTCGGGTTTCGGGTTTCGGGTTTAGGGTTTAGGGTTTAGGGTTTAGGGTTTAGCCCTTAAACTCTTTGAGCCCTGCAAACCCCGTAAGCCCTTGTAGGCCCTTGTAGCAATGTAAGCCGTAGTGTTAGAAGTCGTGTGAAAAGTATGGAAAGTGTAGCTATGGCCTTCTGTCGGGTCTCTGTAACCCTACTTCGAACTATCCATGCACACCCCGAAGCCCCAGACCCGAACCCCTAAACCCTAAACTTCCCGCCAGCCCCACACCCCAAACCCCAAACCCTAAACCCCTAAACCCTAAACCCCTAAAACCCTAAACCCCTAAACCCCTAAACCTCTAAAACCCCTAAACCCTAAACCCCTAAAACCCTAAAAACCCTGAAACCCCATAAAGCACCGACAAAGGGGCTTGTAGGCGATGAAGCCCTTGGTGGCTGTGATCATCCGGTCCGGCCTGAAAGTAGCCTACTTGGAGGCTCATGGCATTTATTAACCAACTATAACTGTACTTATAACCCACATATAAGCCCCGTAAGTGCCCTAATATGGTTATAAGTACAGTTATAAGTACAGTTGCCCTAAACCCTAAACCCTGAACCCTAAACCCTAAACCCTAAACGTACAGTAAGAATGGGTTGATACGTACCATGAACCTCAAAGTAGAACGGAGTTTAATTCTTCGGGAACAAATCACAAAGTTCGCCAGTTTGCCAGAGTTCAGCTCATGGCGATTTGGTTTAGGGTTTAGGGTTTAGGGTTTAGGGTTTAGGGTTTAGGGTTTAGGTTTAAGGTTTAGGGTTTAGGGTTTAGGGTTTAGGGTTTAGGGTTTAGGGTTTAGGGTTTAGGGTTTAGGGTTTAGGGTTTAGGGTTTAGGGCGAGCTGAACTTGCTAGCTCGGCTTCGGGATGAGAGGGTTTGGGGCTGAGGCTTTAGGGTTTAGGGGTTTGGGGATTTAGTTTAATTAGGGTATAGAGTTTCGGGTTTGGGGGGCTTTAGGCTTCAGGGTTTTAGAGCTTGCGGTGTTCGGGTAAAGAGGGTTAAAGGATTTAGGGTTCTAGGGGGGCTGTTTGGCTTTTTGGAGCCTAAGGCTTCGGGTAGGGCAATCAGTGCTGTGGACCTGGTGCGAGTTGACTTTATGCTAAGGCTCATGGCGGCCCTACCCGAAGGCCTAAGCCCTAAACACTCTACTAAGTTCCTCAAAAGCCAATGAATAAGAAAGACGGAAAAGGAAGGAAAGCTCTTTTGCTGTGAGGCTCTTAAGCCTTAGGCCCTAAACCCGAACACTTCAAGTTTAAAGAGCACATTCTGGTCCAAGCAACTCGTGCCATTTGATGCCAACTTGGAGGTTCATGGTACTTGATAACCCAATTATGATAACTGTACATGTAACAAAAATAGAACCATATCCTAGTAGCCCAGCAACCAGATGATATTAAGGGCACCCGTTTTTGGGTTGGTTACTTTATAAGGGAACCCAGAAACAAAAAATGGGGCAAAAGGGTACCACTGGGCTGCCAAGTAGTGCTTAGGTTCGAGGCAATGCTTTGGGATCTGTCATACTTGTCGGGCCGATACGGCTTGCAGGGTTTTCGGGCGTTCATGGGGTTTATGCGGCTTGTAGGGTTCAGGGTTTATTGTTTAGGGTTTAGGGTTTAGGGGTACGGGCCTGATACTGCGGATGATCAGCACCTGCTTGAACAAGTCCACCTTCTCCTGGTGGGCCAAGAATCTAGGGGTTCTACCTTCGACCCTTAAGGTTGCACCCTTGGGTCCCTTTTCAAGGATCAGGGCCATATCAGGAGTATATTTAGGGCCATGTTAGGAGTATATCAAGGGGAACCTTTAGGGGTACAACCGAGTCTTCATCCCCTGAAAGAAAACCGAAGCCTCAAAGCCTGAATGAGGTCTTGCACGCCCCCGTGAACTAGGCCCCATGCGGTCTGAAGCTCTAAATCCCTAAACCCCTACACTCCTAATCCCTAAACCCTAAACCCTAAACTACAAGAAAGGCAACGTGACTTCGGCTATGATCTTAGCTGCTGAGTTCATGGGCCCCAAAGAAGTGCATACCTTCACTTCTACCCAGGGAGTATAGTACCCCGAAACACTAAGCTACTAAGTGATACTTAAGGCGAAGCTCGAAACCCTGAACCCTAAACCCTAAACCATATGCAATCTAATCCCTTCCCCCTAATATTAAACGGCCCCCCCCCCCCAAGATGGAAACTGCAAAGTGTTTTTTTATACTTAGGGGGGGGGGGGGGTTATCCAAATGTCCTTAACCCTAAGCCCTAAACCCTTAACCCTAGACCCCCAACCCTAAACCCTCTGAGGTTTTATTGGTGTTGAGGGATTTATTGGAGGTCTGAACCCCCCCCCCCCCCCCCCCCCAAATTCGGAATAGGGTTTAAAAGGCGGGCTCGGTTTCGGGAGGATTTTCCGGAATGTGTTTTTGTTATTAGGGGGGGCGTTTAGTAAAAGGGGGAAGGGATTACACCTTTAAACCCTGAAACCCTGAACCCTCAAGCGACAAAGCCACGTTGCTGCCCAGGGCCCCGGAACGTTCGGAGTGTCAAGGTCATGGGAGGGTGTTTTTTTTTTTGCTTGGTAGCCCCAGTAACTATATTGCAATAAGGGCGCCCTTCTTTGGGTTGGGAACTTTCTGAGGGAACCCAGAATCACAAAAACAAAAAAAAAGAGGGAAAGGA
Organism: Symbiodinium natans; assembly: GCA_905221605.1. Lineage (NCBI taxonomy): Eukaryota > Dinophyceae > Suessiales > Symbiodiniaceae > Symbiodinium > Symbiodinium natans. Next base: position 18,428 of record CAJNDS010000204.1, read on the forward strand.
TACCACTGGGCTACCAAGTTTGGGTTTCGGGGTCGAAAACCCTGAGGGCCTTGTAGCCGCAGGGCATGTCAATCGACTCGGGTGTCTCGGACTCATACCAGTTGTACCTGGCTCGGGAGGGTTTAGGGTAAAGGGTTTGGGGTTTAGGGTTTAGGGTTTAGGGTTTGGGGTTTAGGGTTTGGGGTTTAGAGGTCGAGCGCGTGGGTGACGATTCTACACCCTAAACCCTAGATGCCGATGCTCTGTGCCCTTAGCCCCTTAAACCCTCAACCCTCAAACCCTAAACCCTAAATCCTAAGCCCAATATATTCATGCCCTCGACCCCATGGCCACTACCGAATGGCATCGTGTTCCCTCCATGTGATCTGAGACAGCGGCCATTCGCTTCCGTACTTCTTGACATCCTGCGTCGCGCCACATGTAGGGTTTAGGGTTTAGGGTTTAGGGTTTCGGGTTTAGGTTTTAGGGTTTAGGGTTTAGGGATGAGGGTTTAGGGATGAGGGTTTAGGGTCCAAGAAGACACAAATCGGGGGGGGGGGGGGGGGCTGTGCGTGCCACCGGAGTCCTCGCAGATGTCTTTGATGCTGTCGTCGAAGGTTTTGAGGAGCTGCAGGTCCTTTCTAGCAATCCCCTCCTTTCGTGTTCGGGTTTAGGTTCAGGGTTAAGGGCTATATAAACCTTTTGAGGGTTTAGGTTTTAGGGTTTCGGGTTTAGGGATACTACAATACAACTGGGAGTATGCAATAGGGGACACGGGGGGGGGGGGGGGGGGGAGAGGGGAGTAGCGGGAAAGCCTCGATACTGTGGTTGCGGAACTTAGATTAACTTTTCATACTAGGGTTATAAGGTATGTGGTGCCCATATTTTGGCATCCTCATACGCTCCCGAACAAAGCACCCAGCTTACAAACAAAAAAGCAGCTGCCCTGAAGCCGTAGACCCATAAACCCTCCAAACCCCAACTTCTCAAGCCCCAAACCCCCTAAATAAAACCGAAAACCCCAACAAGCCCTTAACCCTAAACCCTAAACCCTACACCCTAAACCCTAAACCCTAAACAGGCCTTCCAGCCAGACTCAGAGAGCCAAGGATAAGGGCTGGGCTCTTTCGGCTTCCTCCACACGGAATCGGCGCTTGAATGGGGCTTTTGGACGTCTAGGGTTGAGGGTTTAGGATTTAGGGTTTAGGGTTTCGGGTTTAGGGATTAGGGTTTAGGGTTTAGGGTTTAGGGTTTGCCTGGGGCTCCATTTACCTCTGGGTTGAGCGTGTAGATTTGTTTGTGCCCGGAAGCTCTGCAGACTCATGTTGTTGGGACGATGTGCTCATGGGGCTACTGTGAGGCTAGGGGAGGTTTAGGGGAAGCCTCTGCCCATGGACCCCCTATACTTAGACCCGAAATATACCTGCAGCTTCAGCGCGTTCTCTCGGGAATCTACCTTCTGCGGCTCTGGACTCCGAACCCAAGGAAGGTCTACGGCTCTGGACTCCGAACCCAAGGAAGGTCTACGCCCTCTGAGGCTTTCTGTGTGTGAATTTGGGGGATCGTTGTTGGAGATGCTGAGCGCGCATCCGCATGCTGACCGGACTGGAAAGGGGGGGACAAAAACCCTAAGGGTCCATGTGCCTATATAGTACATATTTGGGCCCTGAAGCTACTAGATGGGAACCCCTTTAAGGCCCTAAAGCTAATATATGGGAACCCCTTTAAGGCCCTAAAGCTAATATATGGGAACCCCTTTAAGGCCCAAGTATATACTAGTATAGGTACATGGACCCTTAAGGAAAGAGAGGGGAGGGAGAGTGAAGGGAAGAGGGAAGCAGGAGACTGAGACTGAGATTGGACCAGCGCGAGAGGACCTAAACCCTAAGCTTCAGACCCTAAACCGCGCTAAACACTCAAGACCTTAAGCAATGTTGTGGGAGGCGATGAAATTTTGGGCTCTCTGAAACCTCAGCAACTTCAGCAGTTTAGGGTTTTGGGGTTTAGAGCTAGGGTTTAGGGTTTAGGGTTTAGGGCTTAGGGCTTAGGGTTTCGGGTTTAGGGTTTAGGGATTAGGGTTTAAGGTTTAGGGTTTAGGTTCTAAGGGGGGGTCTAGGGTTTAGGGTTTACGGGTTTGAGGTTTACGGTTTAGGGTGATAGATAACTTTGGCAGCCGAAGCGCTCAAGAGAAGGATTGCCCTTCATGTAGAAGTCGAACTCCTTCTTGTCAAGGTCGTTGTCACCATCCAAGATCCTGAGCTTTGGCTACCATGTGCGTAAGAACCCCACAAAAAACAACTCCTTATCAGGGCAAAATATAGGGGTTTCTATTTTAGGGTTCTTAAGTAGCCAATCGTAGTAGGGCGGGGCGTGTTTAGATTGAGGGCTTAGGGGCCAAACCCGAAAAAACATATTAGCCCTATACCTCAGATGCACACAAATCCTAAACCCGAAAACCCTAAAAACCCTAAAACCCTACACTGCGCCCGAACCCCAGTCTTCACGAAGGGGCTTCGACTTCTGCGCCAAGATGCATGGCGGTCATCTGGAAGCTGAAGAGCAACTTACACTAAGCCCTAAAGCCCTAAACCTAAAAACGCCTACTCTTAACACAAAGGGAGGTTGCCTAAACCCTAAACCCTAAACCCTAAACCCTAAACCCTGGGTTCTGCCAGGAGGCATGGAGGTCATCTGGAAGCTGAAGAGCAACTTGTGCTTCTCGAAGATGCCCATGCACGTGTAGTCGTACATGGTCTGAGTCATCTTTTCCCGCAGGTTCCTCTTGGGCTTTGAGGCTGATTGGGGTTTGGGGTTTAGGGTTTAGGGTTTAGGGTTTGGGGTTTGGGGTTTGGGGTTTGGGCCTGCATTAGGGTTTAGGGAGGGGTATATGATCCGAAGCTTCTTGAAAGGCGCCAGATATTTCGGGTTTCCGGAAGTAGGGGGGTACGTTATTGGGGTCCTTCTTTTCAGGCAATCCTGCTATTTGGGGATATATATTGGGTGTCCTGAGTCTGGGATCAGCAAACTTGGCTTACACACAGGTTTAGGGTTTAGGGTTTAGGGTTTAGGGCTTAGGGTTTAGGGTTTAGGGTTTAGGGTTTAGGGGCATTCTGGGTATGAGAGAACGATTCGTCGAGTCTGAACTCAAAGGCCCTTGCCGGCCAAATGGACCTTTAGCCTCATGCCTATAGACCCTAAACCCTAAAGCCCTAAAGCCCTAAAGCCCCAAAGCCCCAAAGCCCTAAAGCCCTAAAGCCCTAAAGCCCTAAAGCCCTAAAGCCCTAAAGCCCTAAACTTCAGGGGTATAAGGAGGGACCCTTACAAGGAACCTTAGGGGTTATTCAGGAATTTGGGGGCTACTTAGGTATACAGGGACTATATAAGGTATATATATATATATAGGTGCTATTTTATTTAGGGGAATAAGATTAAGGGCCCCATCTAGGGGTCCCTCCTTTTTCCCCTTCATAAACCCAAACCCCATGCCAAAAACAAAACCGCCTCTCCGGCTGAGCGCTCGAAACTATAGGTCCTTTTCCTGAAACATGGAACAGGGGTATTTCGGGTGGTCTTTGCAACGCACGCTTAATAATAATAATCATAATAATCATAATAATAATAATAACAATAATAATAATAATAATAAGTGGCCCAGGTGCTTCAGGCGGTTGTCAACGATCTTGTCGGGCTTCGCGTCGCGCAGGGCAGTGTCGAAGACCCCGAGGTAGCTACTCAGGGAGTACTCGTACATCTCCTGCGGTTTTTAAGGGGGGATTGCGGCTCATAAGGCGTATAGCTCGTAGGGCCTTGTGTACTCGTACATCTCCTGCGGCTTTTAAGGGGGTTTACGGCTCAGAAGGCGTATAGCTTGTAGGGTTTGCTGATGTTAAGCATGCGCAGCTTTCTGAGCTGATGGCTCTGGGGTTTAGACAGGGCAAAGTGCTGAAAAGCACAGAGCATCCTCGAAACCCTACTTTCACAAGCTGAGCGCCCGGCACTGATGGCCACCATACCAGACATGGCAAAGTAGAGGATGGAGCCACGCTTTGCAACCTGCCGAGCACCGTGCTGGGCGGTGAATTTTGCAGATATGAAGCAACTTGGGTTTTGGGTTTTAGGGTGTAAGTTTAGGGTTTAGGACCATGCATGAAATAAATGCAGCGATCTCCTTCCCAGTCCCTGAACCCAAGCACCCTAAATGCAGATCACTTTACTCGCACAGGGGTGGTGAATCCCCCCCCCCCCCAGCAAAAAAGGGCTTGGGTTATAAAGGCCGGTGGCCTCTTTTATCTGCTACTCTGATACCTTAATATAGCCCCCAAAAAGCAGAAACCCTACTTAAAGACCACCAACCAATATAAGGCTTAGGGTTTAGGGTGTAGAAGGTCCGCTGCTTGCTGCCAAGGTGCGCTCACGTACAGACCGCGAGTCTTCTCAATCTCCTGGCAGGGGTGGTTCTATGGGGATTGATCTAAGTTCTTGGGGCCCTTTTGGTACCCCTAAGCCCTGAACCCTAAACCCTAAACCCTGAACTATATACGTACCATAAGGAGGAGTATATGCGAGAAGCCTGGAAACCGAAAAAAGGGGGCCCATCATGTAGAATCACCACAAATTGAGGTGAGCGGGGGCCCTGAGCCCTAAACCATAAACCCTAAACCCTAAACTACCAAAACAGGGAAGAAGGGCTCACCCGGGGAGGGGGGGGGGGGGGAAGGTGCATCCCGGGGAGGTAGCATAGCCACCCCGACTTCGACAGCACAAGGCAGGGAAAAAGCAGGCACTTTAGGGTTTAGGGTTTAGGGTTTAGGGTTTAGGGGTTTAGGGTTTAGGGTTTAGGGTTTAGGGTTTAGGGCCAGGGAACCGACAAGGGTACAGGAATTAGGGCTTCGGGCATCGGGCTTAGGGAGCAGTAAGGATGTGCCAAAAGGTTGAAGTTCAAAATTCAACTATGGATTGAATAAACACCACCGAAACCCCTGAACCCTGAACCCCAAACCCTGAAATGGTCCCAAAAACCTGACCCCTTGAACCCTGAAAGCCTAAACCCTGAAACCCTAAACCCTAAACCCAAAACCCTAAACCCCAAGACGCAGTGCCTCGGCGGTCTTGGCGGCGGTTTCCAATGACTCGCCGATTTCGATTGACTTTGCCTCGTGCAAAGGCTTGCCTTTACCCTGCAAACCCTCCAACCGTAAGCTGCAAACCGACCCCAATGAAACAGGGCCCTAAGCCTTAAACCCTAAATCCTAAACCCTTGCCGTGGCTGAGATCTACCACATGGGCGCTAGGGTGAAACCCTGAGCACAAAGCACCCAAGTGAAGTTTCGGGTCTTGGGGGTCTCTGCACTCCGAGGGTTGTTGAGTGGAGACTGAAGAGGTCCGGGAGCCAGGATCAACAAATTGGGGCTTCAGGGTCTAGGGTTTAGAAGGTCCATGGTGTAGGTTTAGGGCCCTCTCTTCCTTTGTAGAGGGCCCTAACTGGGGCCCTAACCCGTTCAATTAGTTTTTAGGGGTGTAGCGTTTGGGGCTTGCCAGAACCCAACGCTTCCCGAAAACCTAAACTACTGTTTGCTTAAGAGCCTAAAATCCCTGCAGTGCCCTTAAGAGGAAGAACATGTTGACCTTTTGGGGTTCTTAAGCAAATCGTACGTACCCTAAACCCTAAATCCTAAACATTAAACCGTAAAAGCTTGGCTTGGAGCGTCAGGCCTTGGCATTGTTCAGCGTCTGGATTAGCTCGTCATTGTCCAGGATGCTGCCCTACGGCCATCGACACACCCTTAGGGTTGTTGCAGGGTCCCTTAACAAGGGTTTTCCCCATATATGTATATACACATACATATACATATATATATATATATGTTATATGTCCTATATATATATATATATCCACTATACAACCCGAGGGGTCCAGACATCAGAACCCTTTAAAGAAGGTAAGGGACCAAAAAAGGGACCATGTAACTGCCCTTAGACTCATGGAAGGTCTGCTCTGAATTCCCCACCCCCTCCCCCAACCGCCTTAACGGTCAGACTCTTGATAAGGATGACATACTGAAGGGAGGGAGACCAATTCTCAATACCCCACCCATCCAAGTAGCTAAGCCCTAAGACCTAAACCCCCCTAAACCCTAAACCCTAAACCCTAAACCCTAAACCCTAAACCCTAAACCCTAAACCCTAAACCCCTAAACCCTACTGTGGTTGAGCAGATGTGGGGATGTGTCAATCGGAATCCTCGCCTTCGAAGCCGCGAGCTCGCGCAGCAGCGTGTCCTCGAGGCTCTTGATGACCTGGCATTTGAGTTTGGGGGGGAAGGGGAGGGGAGGTTAGGGTTTGGGGGGGGGGGGGGGTTTAGGGTTTAGGGTTCAGGGTTCAGGGTTTAGGGGTTGAGGAGGTTGAGGGGGCTTTGATTTGGCTTTGGGTGGGGTATAGGGCTTCGGGGTTGAGGAGGTTTACGGGACTTCGAGGGAACTGGGATCAGCTTGCCGGGAGAGAGGACATGGGCCTTGGAGCTCAGGGCTCCGGGCTCCAGGGTCTAAGGGTGTCGTTGGGGTGTTAGGAGTTGAGGGGTGTTTTTCAGGGCTTTTGCCCTCTAGGGATGAAGGGTTTAGGGTTTAGGGTTTGGGGTTGAGGGTTGAAGGGTGTTTCAAGGTTTTTTTCGCTACAATTGCTGGGGTTGGGCTATGGGGCTGTTTGGCATCGGGTTAGGAACCCCGTAACCCCCCTGCAAGCAACCCAAACCGTAGGTCGGATGGTCTGTGCCTGCCGATTGTCAGACATCTGCTGAACCAGCTTCTGTCGCCTTGGGAATTATGGCCCTTGGGTGCTTTTTTGCAGTGAGGGTTCTGTGGCGTTCGGGGTTCACGAGTTTAGGATTTGGGTGTTCTGGGGAATTCAAGCTTGCGGGGCCTCTGCATCTTTTTTTCGGGGGAGGAGTGTTCAACGCTGTCAGGGTTTGGGCGCTTTAGGCCGCTGCGGCTTTGTGCCGCCCTGAAGTGAGTGGCAAAACGCAGCCATGACCCCTTGCGCGCCCTTACGACTCCGTCACCCTAAGCCCCCTAAACCCTAAACCCTGAAACCCTGAACCCTAAACCCTGAAAACCCTAAATCCTGAAAACCCCAAACCCTAAACCCCCTAAACCCTAAACTCTAAACCCAAAACCCCAAAACCAAAAACCTAAACTCTCAACCCTAAACCCTGAAACCCTACACCCCAAACCCTAAACCCTTGGGGCCCAGGCATCTCCTCCAGGTCTGGCCGCTCGAAGCCCACCACCACGTTGAGCAGCTGCCTGAATTGTGGGGGTTAGGGTTTAGGGTTTAGGGTCCAGGGGTTGAGGGTTTTGGGAATTTTGGGGGATTACTTGCTAGCCCAGGAAACCATACAATAATGAGGGGTTTAAAGGTTTAGGGTTTAGGGTATAATAAGGGATCCCTTTTTGTTGTTGTTGGTTACTTTACCTAGAACCCCAAGAAAGCGGCAAAACAAGCAGCACTGAGCTACAAAGGTTAACGTTGGACATTTTCATTTTTCGCAGCTGCCGGGTGATGTTTAGGATGCATGAGCTAACCCTATCAAACCCTCAAACGCTGCCTCAAACCCCCAAGTCTAAACTACCTTTGCTTTTCGGGGCTCTGCTTAGAGGTTAGGGGATAGAATTAGGGGGACCCTTGGGGAAAAAGACCCTCTGAATAAGGTCCCTGTTTAAGAGAGCCAGAAGAGGGTTCGGAAGGGGTTCCCTTTTAAGGGTCCCCCTTATCCTACCTAGGAGAGGTGCCGGGGCGGGTGTCTAAATCGTTTTCGAGGCTCGCTGACCCCCGCAGCCGCGCAAAGCACGCAAAGAGAAACTGAAGATTTGGGGTTTAGGGTTTAGGGGGGGGGTTTAGGGTTTAGGGTTTAGGGTTTAGGGTTTAGGGTTTAGGGTTTAGGAATTCTGGCTAAAGCTTGAGGGTTTACGGCTGCGGGCTTGTGTAGGATGGCCCTCAAATCCCTCTGCAAAAATATTCCTGAAGATGATCCTCTTAAACCCAATAAGAAAGATAAACTAATGTCCCAAACCCTAAACCCTAAACCCTAAATCCTAAACCCTAAACACTGAACCCTAAACCCTAAACCCTAAACCCTAAACCCTAAACCCTAAACCCGCTTAAAGCGGAAGCCAAGCTGCGCAGCGAGACCCTCGAGGGTGATCACGCAGTTGACAATCGAAGCTTTGCCCATGACCTGCGATTGAAGCGCTAGGCTTCCCACGTGGGATTGGAGGTTAGGGTTTAGGGTTTAGGGTTTAGGGTTTAGGGTTTAGGGTTTAGGGTTTAGGGTTTAGGGTTTAGGGTTTAGGGTTTTGGGGGGTTCGGGATGAAGGTTTAGGGTTCGGGATGATGGTTTAGGGTTCGGGTTTGCGGTTTTGGGTTGAATGATTAGGGTTGAGGGTTTGGAGGGGGGGTTAGGATTTAGAGGGCGGTCAGGGTTGAAGGTTTTCAGGACCGTGGTTTAAGGTTTGGGGGGTTGGCAACTAGGGTTTAGGGTTCGGGGGACAGTTCGGAAGATACTAAGTGCAGGGTTATAGTATAAGTACCTCAGCTACAGGAAACAACGAAGCTTGCCCTATCACATGTAACCACTTGCAGCTACACGGGCTCTAAACTATACTTCCCTGAGAACCATTTAGTATGCGCTCGGGTTTGTTTTCAACAAATATGCAAGGAAAAAGTTCCCATGGAACTATAAAAAATAAGGAAAAGGTTTCCATGAAACTATAGAAAATAAGGAAAAAGTGCCCATGGAATTATCGAAAAATTGAAACCCTGTAAGGCCGTGAGGTCACTCCAACCAGACAGTTAGGCTTGCGCCCAAGAATGGAGGGGTTCTCGGGTGCAGAGCTTAGGGTTCTTTGGGGCTGTTTAGGGTTTGGGGTTTAGGGTTTAGGGTTTAGGGTTTAGGGTTGGGTTTAGGGTTTAGGGTTTAGGGTGGTTTAGGGCTGTTTAGGGTGCAGAGTTTAGGGCTTTGACACTTTAAGCCGGCATGGAGCACAACTTATGGCCGTGTGCAGGCCTAGAGGGGGGGGGGGGGTGTTGGGGTTTAGGGCTTTCGGGTTGAGAGTTTAAAGTTCGGTGCTTACGGATTAGGGTTTGGGTTGAGGGTTTAGGCTCTGGGGTGTAGGGTTAAGGGCCCCTAAACCCTAAAGCCTAAACCTTAAAGCCTGAGCCTGAACCCTAAAGCCGAACCCTAAACCCTAAACCCCGCCTCAGGCGTGTACTTCGGATTGCTCAGCTTGGTGGTCATGTAGAGCCTCCATGCTGGTTTAGGGTTTAGGGTGTAGGGTGGGCGGGGAGGAGGGGGGGGGGGGGTTAGCGTTTGGGGTTCAAGGTTACCGGCTTTTAGGGCTTTGTTCAGAGGTGGGCTAGCGGTTTTAGGGCTTGGGGTTACGGTATATAAATAGCTATATAGGGTCAACTATTATGTACTACAGAAATACACTTTTCGCAAGTCGTTGAGTTTAGGCACGAACTCAGGGTTATTAGGGCTTGAAGGCCACCCTGGGGCCCATGTCATCATCAAACCCTAGTCAAAAACCCAAATTCCTCAACACTCATCGGAAGAAAAAGGTACCTCCTAAGCCTTTACCACATTTGTCATCAAACGTATCTGCTGATGATTGGATTGTCTTTACCGCGACTAACTTGCTTTCCGGCCGGCCCGCTGACGCCCCGAACTTTAAGGCAGAGCCCCTGGGGCCCTCGAGAACTTACCCCAGCAGGCCCGAAAACCCAAACCCCTGAAGGCTCCAGACACTAAAGGTTTAGGGTTTAGGGTTTAGGGTTTAGGGTTTAGGGTTTAGGGTTTAGGGTTTAGCGTTTAGGGTTTAGGGTTTAGGGTTTAGGGTTTGGGGTCTAGGGGAAACACTAGAGGCCCTGAGCCCTACTCAACACTGAAGCCCTAAACCCTGTACACTCTAAGGGCCCTAACCCAAAAGCTCTATACCACCCTAGAACCTTTTGAGCCCTCAACTCTAGATTGCCCGAAAGGCGGGGAGTCAAGACAAGAAACTGACACTCAAAGCCAGATTCAGGGTCTCGGGGTTTATGGCGATTTATAGGGTTGTATATGGTCTTGATATCGTTTTCCCAGGATTTTTGAGTTTTGTCGAGTATCTAGGGATTTATAGGGATGTATAGGGGTTTTATGAGGGTTTGCAGGGTTTGTAGGTTTCGGGGGCTTCGGGTGTTACGAGTTTAGTCAGGGTCTAGGTTGGCAAAGGCCACCAGCTTTTGCGCAACTCTGTGGATTTGCATACAGGGTCTTGGGGGTTTAGGGTTTAGGGTTTTGAGTTATGAGGGTTCAGGTTTTTGGTTTTTTTTTTTAGGGTTTTTGGGGGTTTACGGTTTTCAGGGTTAGGGTTCAGGGTTTTGAGGGGTTCAGGGTGTTGAGGACTCAGGATGCCGATGTTGCAGCCCCAAACACATGTGGAGTTACGATTCGCATGACGTAGGGTATATATTTCTTGTATCCCCAAAAGGACACCAGGTATGTGCACTCACCAATATTCAAAAAGGAACCTTATATACACTCACCAAAAACAGAAATATCAACCCTGATTCACTTGGGCTTTGAGACGAAGAGTTTGGAGCACGGACGAACCCCAGGGTTTAGGGTTCAGGGTTCAGGGTTCTCCCAAGACATTGTGTTGCTGGAGGGAGACTGGGGACAGGAGGGGAACTACTTCCGTTCCGGCTCCAATGCTTGACTATGCCAGCATTGAGTTGTGGTCCCTCGTCTGCGTTTGTGCCAGACAAGCCCCTAAACTTACCCCAACATCCCTCATGAAGATTCTAAACGCTAAGCCCTAAACCCTAAACTCTAAACCCTGAACCCTACCACCCCCCCCCCCCCCCCCCCCCAAAAAAAAAAAAAAAAAGTCTAAAGCAGCCGAGCGGACATGAAGCTCTCGTTCCACTCCAGCTGGTTGTCACCTGTGCTTAGAGTTTAGGGTTTAGAGTTTAGGGTTTAGAGTTTCGGGTGTAGTGATTAAGGTTTAAGGGGGGGGGGGGGTCTAGAATTTAGGATTGACGGCTCCTGGTGTTCAGGCATTTGGGTTTTGGGTTTAGGGCTTGAATCGGCTTGAAGCCTACAGTCTACTCCCCCCTCAACCCCAAACCCTAAACCCTCAACCCCACGTAGAGCTTTCCCCGCCGTGCACCGACCGACTGAATTCCCCAGTAGCCTAGGAGAAAAAGTGCATCTTGTCTCTTTAGCGATCCAAATCCCTAAACCCCAAAACCCAAAACCCTAAACCCTAAGCCCTAAACCCTGAACTCTAAACCTGAAGAAAAGGGAAGAAAGGGCACCACCGGGCATCCGAGCCGAGAGTGATCATCTTCTGCCCGTTCACGACGACGATCTTCTTCTCCAGGACCGGATCCTGGGTGGGACACCCATTGAAGCCCTGAGGGCCATAATGATCCCATTGAAAAAAGAGACTTTGGGATTTGGGGTTAAGGTTTGGGGCTTAGGGTTTAGAGCTTGGGGTTTAGGGTTTGGCGTTTAGGGGCGTTTAGGATTTAGCCCTAAATGAGTGATCCCTGTAAACTAAAGAGATCGAACTGAGGCTTCGGGACGGCTTGGACTGGGGCTGAGAGTTTTTCTGGGTTCACGGTTCTGGGATCAGACAACCCTAAATCCTCAACCCTAAGCCCTGAACCGTAAGCCCGAAACCCTAAACCCTCAGCCCTCCTGGCCCTAGGCTCTATACCAACCCTAAACCCTAAACCCTAAACCCTAAACCCTAAACCCTAAACCCTAAATCCTAAACCCTAAACCCTAAACCCTAAATCCTAAACCCTAAACCCTAAACCCTAATGGTGCCTTCGTGGGGCTTCGCGCAGCTTCCTCTTCGGCCAGGGGGCCACCATCGGATCCAGATCTTCATCCAGATTCTCGAACAAGAAGGGCTTGCCGTACTGAATAGCCTTTTGGGGTTTAGGGTTTAGGGTTTAGGGTTTAGGGCGAGATTCTCGAACAAGAAGGGCCTACCGCACTGAATGGCCTGTAATTGACAGGTTTGGGGTTTCGGATTTAGGGCTTAGGGTTTAGCCCAGTTCCATTTTATAAGAAGGGCACCCTTCGTTTTTTTTTGTTTGGGGGGGGGGGGGGGGCTGTTACTTTGTAAGGGAGCCTTGAACCAAAGGGTACGAAACTTCATCTTGGGCACCAGAGGGTACCAGGCTTTATCTTGGGAGGATTTGGGTTGTAGGGTTTAAGGGTTCAGAGGTGGGTTAGTTCTTGAGGGCAAAAGCTAGGGGTTTAGGGATTCAAGGCGGGTGGGCTGGGGTTGCGTTGGGGGCTTCGGAGCGCCAAATTCTAAGACTCTAAGAGCACTTGTCCACCCCAAACCCCCCCCCCCCCCCCCCCTGCAATCCCTTAATCCCAACCCCTACAAACCAACCTACACCCTACGCGCTGTTTAGGGTTTAGGGTTTCTACAAAGTACAGGCTGCATAGTCACTTCTGACAAGGTTTATGGGGATCTTCCGATTGAGGGTTGAGGGTTGAGGGAGGGCTCAGCTGGCGCAGCCTGGGCCTCGTATACGTAATCTGACACCTCCCGAAAAACGGACATCGGAGTCCTTAAATAGACCCAGCAGAAGCCTTAGCAGTCAACAAAACCAGCAACCCGTCGCAAATCCCACTCTTGGGTGTTTATCTGAGAGCCCCAAGGCGAGACTGACGTCACTTGAGACTTAGTTGCTGAGCTCAGAAGCCCCCAAAAAGTGTACACTTTCAGTTCTATAGGGGGATTATAGATTACAGTATCAAAAAAAGTGTAAAGTGTACTCACTCAGCTACTAAGTGAGACATCATGGCATCATGAAGACCAGCAGAAGAAGGCAGAAAGAGAAGCGCTGAAGAGGCGCAGGAGTACTGGGTCAAGCTTTTTGTAAACACTCTAAAGCCGTATAAACACCATAAACTCGAAAATCCCCATCAACCCTTAAAACCCGATAAACCCTACCAACCCTGAAAAACCCATCAACCCGAAAACCCTGCAGATCCTAGACACTGAACCCTACAAACCCTAAAAAACCCTACAAACCCTAAACCCTAGCCCTAAACCCTAAACCCTAAACCCTATAAACCCTAAACCCTAAACCCGGAAGCCCTTTAAGGCCGGGGCCAGCTCCAAGAACTTCACGTACTCGTCGTTGAAGGTCTTCACCGTGAGCCCAGCCTGTCCAAGGATTCGGGTTTAGGGTTTTTAGGGTTTAGAGGGTTTAGAGGGTTTAGAGGGTTTAGAGGGTTTTTAGGGTGTTTAGGGTTTTTAGGGCTTTTAAGGTTTTCAGGGTTTTTGAGTTTTTTACGGTTTTTAGGACCCTAAACTAGGGTTTAAGATCTTGGAATTTAAGGTTTCTAGCTTGCGGCTTGGTAGGGTTTGGGCTTCCGGGTGCGAGGGTTTAGGCTTTCGGGCTGACAATTGGAGGGGTTTGGGGTTTAGGGCTTAGAGTTTAGGGTTTAGTTCAGGGGTTTGGGGTTTGGGGTTTAGGGTTGTGGGGTGTCAGGGTTCAGGGCTGGGGTTCCAGGTGAGGTAGAAGGGTTTACTAGCGGGACTTACAGCGTCTGGAAGGTTTAGGGTTGACGTTTTCGGGTTGAAGGCTATTGCTGGCCTTCTCCTCCTTCTTCTTGAGCCACGTGACGATCCTGAGTTCACCCCGCCGAGTCAAGGACGAATTCTGCTCTACACCCTCAGCCCCATGTCTACAGTAAGCCGCCTAAGTGTGCTAAGTAGGATTTAGGGTTTAGGGTTTAGGGGTTTAGGGGTTTTGGGGGCTCACAGTGCTAATGAGGTGTTAGCTCTAAATGGCTCTAAACCCCCAGTGCCCTCAACGTTTAAACGCCGAAACCCCAACACCCTACACCCCAAGCTCGTAACCCCGAAGCCCCTTATTTGCTAAACTTTACCCCCCCTCCCCCAAAACCTGAAGCACTAAACCCTCCGAACTCAACCCCGCAACCTCCAAGCAACCCATCTGACCCTGGTCAACCCTGAAACCCAAAACCCGACAAGCCCTGAACCTGAAACCACTAAAACCCCTTGAGCGCAAACCCTAACCCTAAACCCTGTAGCCCTAAGCCCTGAGCCCACCTTAACCCACCCCTGTAAGCCCCTAAACCCTAAACCCTAAACCCTAAACCCTAAACCCTAAACCCTAAACCCTAAACCCTATAAATCCTAAGCCCCCAAAGAGTCGCCAGGAAACTGCATCTGCGGGTCCACGCACAGCGGCCACCGGGAGGACCGCGTGACAAGGATGCCATTCCTGGGTTCACCGGGGGTTAATGGGGGGGGTTTAGGGTTTGGGGTTTAGGGTTTAGGGTTTCGGGTTTAGGGTTTCGGGTTTCGGGTTCCTGGGTTAATGGAGGGTTCAGGGGAGGTCAACGGGGGGTTAACGGGGCGTTTAGGGTTTCGGGTTTAGGGTTTCGGGGTTCGGCTTTAGGGTTTGGGGGGTAAAAGGTTTACAGGGGTTTTGCGTTTAGGGGGGTTTGGGGGGTCAAGGGCTATGGGTTTAGGGGTTTAGGGGTTTAGGGGTTTAGGGGTTTAGGGGTTTAGGGGTTTAGGGGTTTAGGGGTTTAGGGGTTTAGGGGTTTAGGGGTTTAGGGGTTTAGGGGTTTAGGGGTTTAGTGGATTTAGGAGGTAAAGGAGGGGTTTAGGGGGTTTGGGGGTTTTGAGGGCTTAGAGAGGCTTAGAAGGGTTTAGGGGTTGAATGGTAGCCCAGTAGCCCTATTAAAATCAGGGTAGGCTTCTTTTGGGTGGGTCAACCCTAGAACCCTACACCCTACACCCTACACCCTACACCCTACACCCTACACCCTAAACCCTAAACCCTAAACCCTAAACCCTAAACCCTAAACCCTAACCTTATCCCAAAACCCTAAACCCTAAACACAAAAGTTTTATTGTTTAGGGTTCTGCTCTTTGCGGCTTGGGGTTCGGGGAGAGGGCGGTGGGAATAGGGTTTAGGGTTTAGGGTTTGGGGTGAACAGTGATCTTTGGGGTGGGGAAAATACGGGGTTTGGGGGGCTTGAGCTTGTGCTTGCCGTAGGCTTGTGGGGGTTTCAAAGTCAGGGCTTCGAAGATAAAGAGATTCTGGGGTATGGGGGCAAAAACCCGGAGCCCTTAATAGGGCCAAAGGTTTCAGCAACCTGCAACCGCAACCCCGCAACAAGACTTAACCCTTGTTGAGTTTAACGCCCTGGCAATTTGGGGGCTTTTGACATTCGGGGTACCTTCTTGGGATGCTTGTGATAAGGGAACCCAATTCGGGGGTCTATAGTAGGGGCCCCTTATATTTGCAAACCCCCGTGTTCCAAATTTCCTGGCGCTGATTTCAAGAGGTGGCCTTTCATGACCTGGCCTGCTTGCTGAATCGACACACGAGATGCTCCAAGGCTCATCAGGTTGGGTGCCACTACTGCCGCCAATCAGGGTTTAGGGTTTAGGTTTAGGATTTAGGGTTTACGGTTTAGGGTTTAGGGGGAAGAGAGCCCTGAACTAGCCCAGCCCTGAACTAGCCCGGCGCTTTGCTCAACGAGGCCACTGTGATGTGATGGGGTTGAATTTGTCACATCACCATCCGGGTCCTCAGCCCACATCTCACCTCAAGTGGATGACTCCTTGAAAAACGTCTTCCGCAACACTGTTGCATCAGCCTCCATGTTTCCTCCTTCCAAACTTCTGGTTGTTGCGCCCTCGCCCCACAAGAGGCTCGGCTTTCAGGTGCGTGTTCACCACTGAGGTTGCGGCCCAACGCCCCAGTTTGGAGCCCCTGAATGCGGAGTAGTACAAGCAGTTCGTGTACTTATGGCAGGCGACCCTAAACCCTAAACCCTAAACCCTAAACCCTAAACCCTAAACCCTTGCTTGCCTGACCTGGCAGCATCCCTTGACTGAACCAACCTGTCGGAACAACAGTGGCTGCATCGCTCTATGGGGGTGACCATACCCCTTGCATCCCCGAATCCCTAAACCTCCAAGACCCTAAACTTCTAAAACCTAAGTTCCAAAAAACCCCAAGCCCCTGAACCCCTAAACACACAAACCGCTGTAACCTGTATCTCGGAAATCGTGCAGGCCCAAACCCTAAATCCCCGCAAGAACCTGAATACTTATTCTTTCCCCTAAACCCCAGACCCTAGATCCTAGATCCTAGACCCTAGACCCTAAACCCTAAACCCTAAACCCTAGCCCTAAACCCTAAACCCTAAACCCTAAACCCTAAACACTAAACCTGGTTGCACCCGGGCATCTGCACGCAAAGCTCGTCGGTCGGCAGACCGTGCCCCGACCAGGCTGCCACCTTCGGCTTCTTTGGGAGGTTTAGGGTTTAGGGTTTAGGGTTTAGGGTTTTAGGGTTTTTAGGGTTTAGGGTTTGGGGTTTGGGGTTTCGGGTCTCGAGTTTAGGGTTTAGGGCTGTAGGATTTAGGGTTTAGGGTTTGGGGTTTAGAGTGTCGCATTCCAGCTGCAAACCCGAACCCACAAAAGCCCAAATCCCAGGTTCAGGGTCTTGGGGGTATTGTGGCTCTTGTCTTTGGCCTGAGATGGCCTAGGGCAATATAAGGATTGCCCTAAACCCTAAACCGTAAACCCTAAACCCTAAACCCTAAACCCAGGGTTAATAAGATCTTTATGGGTCGTTTTCTAGAGGGAGACAGGGCCCCCTGAGCTTGCCTCCACGTCAGAGGTCAGCAGCGTCTCGATCTTAAACTCTTCTGTCTTGTCGATGGACTGGCGGGAATTCGGGAGGGTTTAGGGTTTAGGGTTTAGGGTTTAGGGTTTACGGTTTAGGGTTTAGTTTACGGTTTAGGGTTTAGGGTTTAGGGTTAAGGGTCTAGGGTTTATGGTTTAGGGTTTAGGGTTTAGAGGGGCTTAGGGGGTTTTAGTTTTTTTGGGGGGGGTTAGGGTGGTTTAGGGGTGTCCAGGGGTGTTTAGGATGTTTCGGGATGTTTAGGGAGGGGTTTAGGGTTTGGGGATGTCAGGGGGTTCAGGTTTCTTCCTCTCTCCATTCGAGCACCGAGGGGGGGGGTGGGGAGTTGAGGACGTCTGAGAGGGTTGCCTCTTCGAGGAGGAAGGCTAAACCCTGAAGCTGAACTTCGTCCTGCCCAGTCCCTTGGACTCCTGAGTCATCCTGGAACTTTCTTCTGTGTTGTCAACTCGCCCCGGACTGCCAGTCGTTCCCCACAGGGACGGTGACTGTTGCCACTCCTCCCATGTCTTCAACTTGTTGGGTTCAACCTTGGAGATCCTCTCCCTCATGATCTCCTGTCCGCGCAGGAAGAGCTTCTCAATCCTCAAGGCCTGGTGTGGTTCCAGCTGTGATGCGTGCTGGCCCTGAAACCACTCCTCGAGTCTCTTCTTCCTCATGAGTTCTCCTCCATGAACCCTAAACCCTAAACCCTAAACCCTAAGTACGACTTGGGGCCAGGAGTCCTCCCGAACAACTTCTCGACCCCAACCAGTCTCAGCCAGACCCGCCTCCCTCCGATCCAAATCCTTGGCCCCTCCTGCTTGGCCCAGATCGTGAGGTGGGGCCTGAAAAAAAAAACCGCTGTAGGGTCTAGAGTTCAAGGTTTAGGGGTTTAGGGGGTTTCGCGTGTAGGGGCGTTTAAACTTTGGTAAGGGAGTATGTAAGCTATCCTCTTGCTTAGAGACCAGATAAACAACCTTGCTAGCCCAGAAGCCATATTCTAATGTGGATACCCTTTTCGGGGTTGGTTACTTTATCAGGGGACCTAGAAACAAAAAAAGGGGCAACAGGGTGCCACTGGGCTAAACCCTAAACCCTGAACCCCCAAACCCGAAACTCTAAATCCCAAACCCTAAACAATATAATATAAGGGTGCCGCTGGCTACCGAGCGACTCCCCATGCTGCGCTTGAAGCAAGACGCTTCGCAGCGGAGGCTACTTTGCTTGCACCCTGAACCATAACCCTAAACTCTAAACCCTAAACCCTAAACCCTAAGCCCTGAACTCTAGACTCTAGACCCTAAACCCAAAACCCAAAACCTAAACCCTAAACCCTAGACCCTAACTAAGCCGTCCACGGAGTTGGGGGGGTCTTTGGGGGGGTTTCGGGGCTGAGGGCGCCCCATCGCCTTGCTCTGGATGCGGTTCTGCCAGTCCACGTAGACCATCTCCTTTCCAAAGTTGCAGGGTTTAGGGTTTAGAGTTTGGGGTTTAGGGTGTACGGTTTAGGGTTGAGGGTTTCGGGTTTGGGGTTTCGGGCTTACGGTGGGTTATTTTGTGAGTCTACAAGGGTTTAAGATTTGTTGTTGGTCTGGTGTAAGGTTCATGAGGATTTTGACCGGCTTGTAAGGGTTCATGTACGGCACCAAATGTGGATTTTGTAAGAAGTGTAGGGTTTACTTGAAGGTTCATGGGTAGGGATCAGCCAGGGCTATAAGGATCTTGATCAGGCACCCTACTTACCACTAATTACTCACAACCGATTGCTTATTCGGGCGCAGGCATGCAAAGCTGTTTAGAAGTCGGGCGAGGGTTTAGAGCTCAGGGCGCAGGGTTGAGGCTTAGGGTTTAGGGTTTAGGGCTGCGCTGGGTTGACCAACTGTGACGGGGCCTTGCGGAACTCGTGATTGAACGGCCCAGCGTAACCTGAGCGAGACATCAACATTCGACAACAAGGAAAACTGGGGTTTAGGGTTTACGGTTTAGGGTTTCGGGAAAACCGGCAACGAAAGCTCACTTAGATGAATCTGGCATCTGATCCTCGCAGATTTTGGAAATCAAAAGCCCATGACTCAGCAGAATTGCTTGGAAGGCAGCCTCGTGAGGTTACCCTCCACATGGATCGTGCGCTACATGGTCTACGGGCTTACTGACCATGCACGGCAACAAAGACAGTTGCTTAGAACATGTGAGTATGTGATCCCAATTTCAGGGTTATCTTAATCTTTCTGGGGGGGAAAGGTTAAACTTTATTATTCCTACTAAACAAGGAAACCCAAAAAGTCTAAAGTTCAGCTGTTGAGAAGTAAGAAATGGGCAACAAGGCTTCGTCTTCGAACATGTGAATATGCGATCCCAGGTTTCAGGGTTCTGTACAAGGGTTTAGGGTTTACGGTTTAGGGCAACAAGGCTTGGGTCAGATGCGTCAGAGAAGACAAGAAGCTCACGAATGCCGCGTTCAAGAGACAGTCGCCGACCAGCCTGCCACCACGCGTCTCCAGAAAGATGGCCGCACTATAGTCAGCTGGCTCTACACAGTTTACACAAAAACATTTGGGTACCCTAACAGTATAATCAAAAACAACCCAGTTTGGAACAACCCCGTCAGCACGCGGGGCCCTGAAACAAACTTTTCGGGGGGTCTCCTGGGACGCCATTGACCCGGGACCAGCCGGGAATTCCCGGGACGTACAGGCCCGGGACGCCAGAATTGGAAATCTTGAGTCTGCCGGGCCTTTGGTTTTGCGCATTTTTTGCAGAGGTTTTGAAGGGTTTTGCAAAATCGATTCGGTGGCCAAACCCCGGCGACAGGGTGCACAAGCTTAAAACGAAGCTTAAAACGAGAAGTAAAATATGCTCATAACGTTACGGGATCCAATGGGTGGGTGGGTCGATATTCGATACCGGGGTAAGGAGCTTACTAGCGAATGCTTGGACTTGAGATGCTGAACGCTAAACCCTAAACCCTAAACCCTGAACCCTAAACAATAAACCCTAAACCCTAAAACCTATACCCTGCCCACTGCCTCTTCTTGACCTCGCCCATCTTCTGCAGGTCCTCAGTCCAGCGCTTCCTCTCAGAACCCAGGCCTGGGCCAGCTTTGGGGGGTAGGGGCTTGTAAGGGGTTTAGAGGGCGTGCAGTTTTTAGGGGTTTGCTGTTCCCAAGCAACTTCGCTGGGAGTAATGGGCTCGCCTTACGGCACATTTGGGGGGTTGACGTTTAGAGCCAAAACCCCAAACCCTAAACCCTGGCAGGCAATAGGTTGGTACATAGGGTAGGGTTTGACGGTTGAGTGCTTATACGGGCTCAGGAATAATACTTGGTGAGATCTCAAAATTATGGTCACTTGAGTAGGTGTCGGGTTTAGGGTTTACGGCTTAGGGCTCAGGGTTGAGGGTTTTGGGTTTAGGGCTTCGGGCTGAGGGGCTTAGGGGTAAACTCCTAAACCCTAACCCTAACCCCCCCCCCCCCCCCCCCTCCACAAAACCCGGAACCTCCCATTCTTGGGCCTTCAATAAGCTGCGACGCGGCGTTCAGGCGCCGAGTCATCGTGTCAGCATCCTGGATAAGACCACCCGGCGGCAACGACAAATCCCAAGTAGCAAACACACACACACACACACCCACCCCCACACACACACACACACACACACACACACACACACACACACACACACACACACACACACACACACACACACACACACACACACACACACACACACACACACACACACACACACACACACACACACACACACACACGCCTCGTTCCCGACGAAACTTCCTGCCGACTATTTCGGGTCTAGGGCTTGAGGTGGGTTTGGGGTTTGGGGTTGCAGCCTGAAGCCTAACCTCAAGCCCTTTTTGAACAAACGCCTTGTTGGGTGGTCAACAATATAAACCCTAAACCCTATAAACCCTAAACCCTACACCCTAAACCCTAAACCCTAAACCCTGAACACAACAGGCTCCTCTTTCAGCTGCTTCAGCTTGTCACTCTGGATCTGCCTTTCCTGTGTGACGATCTCCAGATTTTCGGCCAGCTCCTGCGAGGTTTGGGGTTTCGGGTTTAGGGTTTAGGTTTTAGGGTTTCGTGGGCTTTCGGGAGGTTTAGGGTTTGGTGCTTAGGTTTTAGGGTTTCGTGGGCTTTAGGGAGGTTTAGGGGCCTTAGTGGGCTCCAGAGAGCACAGGGGGCTTTTGCCTAAATCATAGACCCTGAACCCTGAAGCTTAAACCCTGAACCCCGACCCCTGAACTCTGAACCCTGAACGTTAAACCCCGTATAAGCCCTGAACCCCCAAAGGAGAAGGCCCCTGAACCCCGAACCCTGAGGCGGCTTAGAGGTCCATGTTGTATGGATTTGGTCATAAACCTCGAGCCTGTGATAGGGTATCGGGCTTGTAGGAAATGTCCGTGTGCCTAAACCAGAGGCCCTGAACCGCAAACCATGAACAAGGCCTTTAGGGCGCATAAGGTCTGGGCAGCCCAGTAACCGTATTCCAAGAAGGGTACCCTTTTTTGGGTTGGTTTCTTTAGCAGGGAACCTAGAACGAATAAAGGCAAAAGGGTACCACTGGGCTGAATAAACCGTAAATCCCTAAATCCTAAAACACCTAAGCCCTAAGGGTACCACGGGGCTACCAAGAGGTGTTAGGGGTTTAGGACTTTGGGCATCTACTCGTTCAGGGGGCCCAGAATCGATATTATTGAACTCTCGGACGGCTGAGCTCGCGTCAGGTTCCCTAACCCTAAACCCTAAATCCTAAACCCTAAAACGCAGCTATGAGTCAGCAACACCTTGAGCTGAAACAGATCACACGACATGTGCAGGGCGGAGCCTGTGATAGCGATACCGCTGGCATCCGCCATATCTGCTCCAAAGATTTCCCACAATTGCACCGCGAGCCCTCTAAGCCATGAAGCGCCCTCGCGCCGCTGAAGGGTTTAGGGTTTAGGGTTTAGGGTTTAGGGTTTAGGGTTTCGGGCTTCGGGCTTCGGGTTTAAACGTCGGGGCCTTCAGGAGTGAAAAGGGATGGTATTGGGAAGCATTTAACCCTTGAACTGCCAGGGGCAGGCGTGTCCTTGAGCTCTTTGTTGATGTTCTTGAGATTCCTCGGATCAGGGTTTAGTAGGGTTTCGTAGGGTTTAGTAGGGTTTAGTAGGGTTTAGTAGGGTTTAGTAGGGTTTAGTAGGGTTTAGTAGGGTTTTGGGTTTAAAGGTCCAGAGGAAGGGAAATGGGAGGCCTTTTTGAGGGTTAGGATTTGGGATTCAGGGGCTTGGGGTATCGGGGAGCTCTGATACCCCCCCCCCCCCCCCACGCCGTAAACCGGAGAACCCAAACCCCTACAAGACCTAGAACTCTTTAAACCTCATCATCGAGACCCTGAGCCCACAGCCTGAACCCTGAACCCTTGACCCGAGAAGCCCAAAGCCCCATAAATCCCAGACCCTGCAAGTCTACAGTCTACAGATTCCCACCCTACATGCGACAAACCTGCTGCAGGCACTGGAAGCCCCCTCAACCCGAAGCAAACTTGGCATGTTCCCCCTTAAAGGACTGTTAGGTCAGGGGGGAACATCCCAACCCTTAAACCCTAAACCCTAAACCCCAAACCCTAAACCCTAAACCCTAAACCTCCACAAGTGCTATGAAGCCGAAGGGCTCTTCAGCCTCTTCCTTCTTCTGCTGGAGCTTGTTCACGAGCTCCCTCTTCGGCGCAACACCACGAGCCACCTCGTTGTGGGCCGCAGCCCTATAGAAAGGGAAAATGGGTTTAGGGTTTAGGGTTTAGGGTTTGGCGTTTAGGGCTTAGGGCTTCGGGTTTAGGGTTGCTTAAGAAAGCCAGGGACAAAGCCCTCATCAAGCAATAGACAGCCCAAACGACATCCAGGGCTTAGAGTTTAGGCGTTAAGGTTCAGGGAACAAGGGCACCCGTTTTTGGATTGGTTACTTTATATGGGAACTCAGAACCAAAAAAAGGGTAAAGGGTACCGTGAAGCTACCAAGTAAGGCTCTTAGTGCCTCAGTGGGACAGGACCCTGGAGATTGGCAACCCCCGAGCTCAGGACCGAGGGGGTTTAGGAGTTCTTATTATCATTTATTATATGTATTTTCCTTTTATTGATGTTTTTTTTTTTGAAGGGGGGGGGGGGGGGGGGGTGGGGTTTCGGAGCTTTGGGAAGTTTGGGGTTTTAGAGTTTTATGGCTTTAGGATGTTTATACGTTTCTTTGAAGCGTTTTGGGGTTTCCTCTTCGGGATGGAGGGCTTTCGGACCTTTCGGGTTGAGCCGTGGAGGGTTCAGGGGGGTTCAGGGTTTAGGGTTTAGGGGCTTTGGGGTTTCGGGTTCTTAGGGCTTCAGGTGGGTGAAGCTTTTAGGATTTATGGCCTCTGGTGGGTCAGCGGGCTGGATCGCGTGAGATCTCGACACTGGGTTCCGCGGCCAGTATGGGGGCTTTAGGGTTTAGGGTTTGGGGTTTAGGGTTTAGGGTTAAGGCTTAGCGTTTAGGGTTCTCGGTGCCTGCTTCATGAAACGATAGACCCTGAGACCCAATGCGAAGCCACCCTGAAGGCACTGCTGGGGCCGGCCTCGTAGTACTTGACCATTGCCAGGACCCACTGGAGCAAGCCGTAGCCGGCCTCTCGTATCATTCTTGCTTGAACTTCTATGCCTTCCAAGCCCTGGATACCCAAAATCCTCATCGGCAACACCCCCAATAACTCACCAAAAAGCAGACAAACCCTGGAAACATGAAACTTGTGTGCCACCAGTGAGAAGCCCTAAGCTCGCACCCTGCTCCTATCTTCGAATCATCTTCGAATCTCATTTCCGAGCCCGAAGACCATTTGGGGACTTCTTGAATCAAAAGCCCCTTTCAACTTGGCAGCCCAGTAACCATGCTATGAAAGGGTACCCCTTTGTTGGGGTTGGTTACTTTATGAGGGAACCTCGAACCAATGGCGAACCAAAGAAAGGGAAAAGGTTACCACTGGGCTACCAAAACAAGATTCCCACAATACAGACCCCAATGCCATACTATGGATCCCTATACTACAGATCCGTTTAAATAGGGCAGCCAAAATGGGCCTCCGATTTCGAGAGCCCCCACCCTCAACCCTAAACCCTAAACCCTAAACCCTAAACCCTAAACCCTAAACCCTAAACCCTAAACCCTAAACCCTAAACCCTAAACCCCAATTCCTAAACTCTAAACCCTAAACCCTTTCCCCTCCGTGTACTCTGTTGTGCCAAGAGGCCCTAGAGACAGACTTCATCTTCTCACCCTCGAACCTCGCGTGCTGTCGTACAGGCCAGGGCTTGCCACTTTGGGGCTTTTTAGGGTGTAGGGTTTAAGGTTATACAGCGTTTAGGGGGTTTCGGGTTTAGGGTTCAGGGTGCTCCTGTTTAGGGTTTAAGGTCGGTTTGAGGTGCTAGGGTTTAGCGTTCCAGGCTGGTTTGTTAGGGTGTGAACGTGATATAAGATGTTAGGGTGCTAGGGTGTCAGGGTGTCAGGGTTCCGGGTGTTAGGGTTTAGGGTGTTGTATATAGGGCATTAGGATTTCGTGTGGGGGTTTTAGGGAGCTAGGGTGTTAGGGTTGTAGGGCTTCGGGTTTAAAACCCCCAAACCGCCTCGAAGCCCGAAACCCTCCGGACCGTAAACCTAAACGCCTCAATCCTGCGCTTGATGCAATGCGGCTCGGGGGTTCAGGGTTTAGGGTTTAGGGTTTAGGGTGTAGGGGTTGCGGTTTAGGGTTCATGGATTCAGGGCTCATGGGCTTAGGGTTCATGGGCCTAGGGTTTAGGGCTCAGGATTTAGGGGTTCATGGGTTGACAGGGGTTTAGGAATCATGGTTTTCGGGGTTCATGGTATATTAGGGGGTTTAAGGGTTTAGGGGCTTACGGGCTTAGGGCTTAGGGCTTTAGAGGTTGGGGGTTCATGGGTTTGGGGTTCATGGGTTTTGGGTTTTGGGTCTGGACTTCTGGCTCCCGAGGCCCAGCCCAGCAACTACGCCGCAAGGCTTCGGGTTGAGCCTCGCAGGCTCCAGACTCACTGGCCCACAGTGCCACCAGGGAAGCAGAGGGCCCCGACTCCTCCCTAAACCCTAAACCCTAAACCCTAAACCCTAAACCCGAAACCCTAAACCCTAAACCCTAAACCCTAAACCCTAAACCCTAACCCTAACCCTAAACCCTAAACCTGCTGGCGGCAGCACGGGCACCGCAGGTGCAAAGCCGGGTGTCACCGCCTCCTCGACCTCCTCCATCTCAAGCAGACCAGTCGCCGCATCGACAACGCGGAGAAGCAAGGCCACCGACATAGCCAACGTGAGGGCTTAGGGTTGAGGGCTTAGGAGTTCTGGGGTGGCTGTGCTAGGTAGAGTCTACACTCTGCCAAAGTAGTATGCAACTGGGAGACGCAGGCACGCTAAACCCTAAACCCTATAAACCCTAACCCCTCAACCCCAAACCCTCATCCCCAAACCTTCAACCCTGACCCCTACTTCGAGGTCAAGGAGCACTTCCTTCTCTTTGCCCAGGTAGTCTCGGATGCGCTTGATCTTGGGCAGCAGAGGCTTGTAATAGGGTTCTTAAAGGAGGGTTTCGGGTTTAGGGCTTAGGGTTTCGGGTTTAGGGTTTAGGGTTTAGGGCTTAGGGTTTCGGGGGTTCATGCGTGGGTAGGTTCCTAGGGGCCTTCGGGATGCTTCGGGAGCCTTAGGGAGGAGTATTGGGTATTAGGGAACCTTGGGTTACCTACCCCCCTCCCTTGAACCCTATCAAGCTTGCGGAATCCGGGATGTGCCCCGCTGCATTCAGAAGATGGGGCATGGGATTAAGGATTTTTGTGGTGTTTACGCCCGAGTTGGGCCTCAAATCCTGAATGAACCCTTTAGCCCTCCAACTCCCATCACCCAAACCCCTGCATGCAAAAACCCTAAAAGCCCTCTACCTATAAGCCCTCTGCCCCCCCCCCCCCCCCCCCCCCTCCCAAAACAACAAAAACAAGGTCCAGCAAGCGTACGCCCAGCTGTCTGGCGGCCTGCTTCTCCTTCATCTCGTCCTCACAAAGCGGTGCAATCGTGTGCGCTGAGACTCTCTGTGTCGTGTTGAATACTTCGGCACAAGGCAAGGCACTCTTGTAGCGTTTAGGGTTTAGGGTTCAGGGTTCAGGGTTTAGGGTTTAGGGTTTACGTAGGGTTGAGGGTTGAGGGTTGAGGGTTTGGGGTTTGGGGTTTGGGGTTTGGGGTTTGGGGTTTGGGGTTTAGGGTTTAGGGTTTAGGGTTTAGGGTTTAGGGTTTAGGGTTTAGGGTTTAGGGTTTAGGGTTTAGGGTTTAGGGTTTAGGGCTTAGGGGTAAGGGTCTAAGGTCTAGGGTCTGGGGACTTGGGTCTAGGGTTTAGGGTTTAATGTTAGGGGGTTTGAGGTTTAGGGTTGGGGATCCACAAATAGTAGGGTTCCCTTACAATAAGGACCCCAATAAGGTACCCCTAATATCGTAAACCCCCATGTGTCTCAAATAGGGACTACAAAGGGGCTAGACCCATAAGTAACCTAGGAATAAAGGGCACCCTTCTGGGTTTTAAGGGATTATAAGGGAACCCCAACCCTAAACCAAGGAAATAAGGGCCTACTCCGGGTCCTAGGGGGATAAGAGTGGAAATAATTCAGGCTCCTGTAACAAGCCGGCTCGGGGCCACACCGGCCCTAGTCCCAACCTCGTGCTGTAGCGATGATCTTGAGGAGCCGTAGCCCTAAACCCTAAACCCTAAACCCTAAACCCTAAACCCTAAACCCTAAACCCTAAACCCTAAACCCTAAACCCTAAACCCTAAACCCTAAACCCTAAACCCTAAACCCTAAACCCTAAACCCTAAACCCTAAACCTCCAACTTCCCCGTGCATGCGCAATGGCCTTCTTGTACTCCTGGAGGGCCCTCAGCAGGCCCACGTCGGACAGCATCGCCTGGAGGGTGAATTAGGGTTTAGGGTTTAGGGTTTAGCGTTTAGGGTTTAGGGTTTAGGGAATGATAAGGACAAAGCACCCACAGCCTCAACTCCTCAACCCTCGACCCCGCAACCCATTTGGGGGTTTACCATATTAGGGGGTGCATGGGGTGCCCTTTCGGGGGTCCCTTTAAGGGGATTTTATTCTCAAAAACATCAAAAGAATTTGACCCCTAAACAGCGAGTGAGGGCCTACTCTGCATCCTGAAAACCCTTAAAAAAAACCCTAAACCCTAAACCCAAAAACCTAAACCCTAAAACCTAAAACCTAAACCCTAAACCCAAAACTCAAACCCTACCCTAAACCCTGAACCCTGAACCCTGAACCCTAAACCCTAAGCCCAAACGAGCAATCACTCTGCGAAAACCGGGCCTTGGCTCCAATCCAGCCCTGGCTTTCGTCCTGGTTTTCGGGGTTTAGGGGTTTGAGGGGTTTGAGAGGGTTTAGGGTTTAGGGTTTAGGGTTTAGGGTTTAGGGTTTAGATGTCTGAGGGGTTTAGGGAGTTTAGAGTTGAACAAAGAGGGGCGGCGGGGGGGGGGGGGGTAGGTGGGTTTGGGCCTGTAAGGGGTTTAGGGTTGAGGGTTGAGGGGCGGGCGGGGTGGTTGGGGCCTCGGGTGGTTGAACAAAGGACGGGGGGGGGAGGGTGGAAGGGCGTAGGGTGTGTGGAATGATAAGCGGGGATGGGGTTTAGTGTTTATGGGTTCATGAGGGGTTGAAGTTTACAAGGGTTCGGGGCTTAGGGTTGTGCTATAGGGTAGGGGTTCAGGGTTCATGAGGGGTTCGGGGTTTATGGGGCTTTGGTTTGCTTTTAGTGTTGGGGGTTCTAGGGTTTGTCAGGGTACATAATGCTTGCCATCGATGAAATGCTTTTGTTAACACTGCTGATCACCACTGATCAAAGTCCACATCCAGTCTCTGATGATGTTGAGCACCAGCCTGTTGTACTGCTGGCTGCCAGAGAACTGAACAACCCTTAACCCTTAACCCTCACAAGCCATGAGGCGTGAATTCAGGGCTTAGGATTTAGGGTTAGGGTTAGGGTTTAGGATTTAGGATTTAGGGCTCAGGATGTAGGAATTCGGACTTAGGGTTTGGGATTCTTCTGGATCACCCTAAACCCTAAACCCTAAACCCTAAGCCCTAAACCCTAAACCCTAAGCCCTAAACCCTAAACCCTAAACCCTAAAACCCTAAACCCTAAACCCTAAACCCTTCCTCTTCTTAGGAGTCCTCCTTACCCAGCGGCCGCAGGATGCAGACGCACATGCAGACCTGCAGGTTTAGGGATGCTGGTCTCGGGCACTACTTGGGAGGTTAGGGTTTAGGGTTTAGGGTTTAGGGTTTAGGGTTTAGGGTTTAGGGTTTAGGGTTTAGGGTTTAGGGTTTAGGGTTTAGGGTTTAGGGGGTTTAGGGGGTTTAGGGGGTTTAGGGGGTTTAGGGTTTTTAGGGTTTTTAGGGTTTTTAGGGTTTAGGGTAATACTGGGATGTTTAGGGTATAGGGTTTAGGGTTTAAGGTTACATTTGGCGGTTCATGGGTAGTTACAAGTTACTTCGGGCCCGGTCAAGGTCTCCACTCCTGTGTCGATCGCTGAAACGAGCCTTCAAGAGTTCTCCCCTGAACCCTAAACCCTAAACCCTAAAAACCCTAAACTCTAAACCCCAAACCCACTCTTGCAGCAGCCGTCCACGAAGTCCAGCACTCCAAGCGAAAAGACGTGATCTGTCCCCAAGCGATGTAACCGGCTGGTTCTTAGCCGGGAATGAGTCAGGGAATGAGGGCCCTATCCCTTAAAGGGTATATATATATATTTATTTATTAATTTGTTTATATAGAGACATATGTATATATATATATATGGGCCTATTGCCCTCATTCCCTACTAAGAACCAGGGGGCTTGGCCTGGCGTAGAGCCAGTGCTCAGCAGAAAGCAGCTGCTAAAGAGTTTGACTTGAGTCTCCATCTGGATGACTTCGTCCACATGAAGTAGGGTATATATTCCTTGTATCCCCAGAAGGACAATCACCAATATCAACCTTATATTATACGCTTGCTAATAACAGTAGTATAAACCCTGCTTACTCCGCATACCTTCGTGTGAGCCCTGAGGAATGGGGCCCTCCACATATCATGCAGTCCTCTTGTGATTTCTGAAATCGGACAGATATGGGGGGTTTCCGAAATCAGCGGTACCGTACTGGGGCCTGAAAGATAAGGGGATGCGACTATTTGATTTGGGGATCTGTGGGGTCGCCAATTTTCGCACACCCCCATTGGGGTGGCATGGCTGGGAGACTTCGGGTCTGTGTGGATTCCCGGGCGCGCCCCACCCCAGCCGAAAGCCCAGTGTCTGGCAGTTCAGGGTTTAGGGTTTAGGGTTTAGGGTTTAGGGTTTCAGGGCATCCGCAAAAAGACACCCACTAAACACGCGGACCAAACTTGCTCAGAAAAAAGCACCTACACTCACAAAAGCCACAACGAGAGCATACCCGAAACCCCGAACGCAGTGAGACTTAAGGAGAGAGCCACGGCAAGATTGAACTTGGTGCCCAAGTCCTGAACTTGACAAGACCCTCCCAGAGACAAACCTCTGCGCTCTTGTCTTTTTTTAAGGAGCTTCAAACGAGTCACCAGAAGAGGGTTGCACTAGATGTTAGAGAAGCACGTACCCCCTTCTATGGCAATTGAACCTTCGCTACCAGAAGTACATGGTCACTTTTCTAGACTGTGGTCCCTTTGGGTTGCCAGTACAAGGCGGCCCTAACCCTAATTCGCCATGTACCTAAAACGGGAAAACTTGGGCCTTAAAGTACCTCCTAATATAAGGACTTTGGGGCCCAAGTACATAATAATGAGGTACATGGACCCTTAGGGAAATATTTAGGGCACCCAAAGCGGGCCCTTGATTTTGAGAACTGACCACATGACACAGACCCGCTCCAGCATAGATCATGAGGGGACCCTATAGGCACCTAAACCCCACTGAACGTAAACCCTAGGCCCCAAACCCTAAACCCTAAACCCTAAACCCTAAACCCCAAACCCCAAACCCCAAACCCTAAACCCTAAACCTCAACTGCACCGAAGGCTGGCAGGCGGCAATCATCACCGGCTGCGGAGGCGTAGCCATCGCCTTGATTTCGGAGATGTCCTTCTTGTCCAGCTCCTGGTAGTTTAGGGCAGTTTAGGGGCAGTTTAGGGCAGTTTAGGGGCAGGTTAGGGTAGTTTAGGGTAGTTAGGGTAGTTTAGGGCAGTTTAGGCTAGTTTTGTGCCTTTTTTGCTGAAAACCCTGCGCGCGGTATGTTGGGCGCGCTTCGGCGCGTGCTCGGCATATTTCAGGTTACTTATGGTAGCTTAGGGTGTTGGGATTCAAGGGGTTTGAGGGTTTTGGGATATTTAGGGTTGTATGAGGGTTTAGGGTTTGGGATTTTGGGGCTTTGCCTAAAACCCTGAAACCCTAAAACCCAAAACTCTAAATCCTTCAAACCCCAAATAGCCCTAACACCCTAAAACCCTAAAAACCCCAAAACCCAAAACCCCCAAAACCCTAAGACCCCCAAAACTCTAAACCCAAAACCCAAAAACCCAAAAACACCCAAAACCCTAAAACCCCCAAAACCCTCCCTAAAACCCTACAACCCTAAGACCTAAAAAACCCAAAACCCCCAAACTCTGGAGATGTGGCTGAACCCTAAACCCAAGAAAACCCAAAAAACCCCCCCCCCAAAAAAAAAACCTAAACCCAAAAAGCCCAAAACCTCAAACCCAAAAGCCCCCAAACCCCCAAACCCCCGAACCCTGGAGATGTGGCGCCTCGAGCGCCTTCGCAGCGGCTTCCAGTGCAGGCCTCGCTTGGTCTTTAGGGTTCTGGGGTTTAGGGTTTAGGGTTTAGGAATTTGGCGTTTCGGGTTTGCGGGTTTTTGGGGTTCTGGGGGTTTAGGGTTTTAGGGTTCTAGGTCTTCATTTTTTATTTTTCTGGTTTTGGGGGATTTGGGCTTTAGGTCTTTAGGTGTCTTTTAGGGTTCTAGGGTTTTTTGGGGTTTTGGGTTGTAGGGGATTTGGGTTTTAGGGTTTTCGGATTTTAGGGTTTTTGGGATTAGGGCTTAGGGGTTTTAGGGTTGCCCTTGGGGGCCTGGGAGGGTATGTTTTCTACGGGTTGGCAGGTGGGGAGGACGGTGAGGGGGTGATATACACCCTAAACCCTCAACCCTCAACCCTCAACCCTCAACCCTAAACCCTAAACCCGAAACCTAAACCCTAAACCCCCAGTAGACCACGCTCCATGCAGCCGCGAGACAACGCCGCCTGCAGCGCTTCGTCGGCATCGGCCTGGGGAGGAGGCGTGTCGGGTTTAGGGTTTAGGGTTTGGGGTTTAGGGTTGGGGATTCGGGCTTCCCCCCAAAATCACTGAGTTGCTGGGCATTTTTCCCTCCAGCTCTAAGCCCTGAACCCCTTTTAACCCCTTAAGTCATAGATAGTTCGAGGGACTTGCGGTATACTCTTGGTAGCCCAGTAACCATATCACAACAAGGGCACCCTTTTCGGGCTTGGCTCCTCTATAAGGGAGCCGAGAACCAATAAAAGGGTAAAGGGCACCACTGGGCTAACCTTAAACCCTAAACCCTAAACCCTAAACCCTAAACCCTAAACCTTAAACCCTAAACCCTAAATCCTAGGAGTGGAAGGTGCAGAGAGGCAGTATCTCATTTATCGGGTTTAAGGCTGCTTAGGGTTCAGCCAGAGTTGCACATCCGGCTTCTGCTGAAGTAACAGCACCACCCTAAACCCTAAACCCTAAACCCTAAACCCTAAACCCTAAACCCTAAACCCTAAACCCTACGCCCTAAGCCCTAAACCCTAAACAGCACCGATTACACAAATCATCGGCTCGGCCTACCTGGAGGCGTTGCCACCTCTCTTAGGATAGTTACACGGTCCCTTAGCATGGGCCCTTAAACGGGGACCCCTTATAAATACCCTATAAAGCCCAAGGGGTTTAGGGTTTAGGGTTTAAGGTTTAGGAACCCTTTCAAGAAGGAAAGGGGCCCTATTCGAAGACCATATAACTACCGGTGGAACCTCAAACGTGCCATGCCAACGAAAAACCCTAACACCTCGAAGCCCCCAAACTCGCCAAACTCGCCAAACTCCCCAAACTCCCTAAACCCCAAAAACCCGAAAACCCAAAAAACCCAAAAAACCTAAAACTCCCAAAGCTCCCAAAAACTCCCCAAACCCTACAACCCCCCAACCCTAAACCCAAAAAACAAACCCTACGTAGGGGTTGTAGGGCTTATCGGGTTGACAGGCACAACCCTAAACCCTAGACCCTAAACCCGAAACCTCAAACCCTAAACTAAAGACCTAAACCCTAAGCCCTAAGCCCTAAGCCCTAAACCCTAAACCCCAAACCCCAAACCCTAAACCCTAAACCCTAGACCCAAACCCTAAACCCCAAACCCTAAACCCCAAACCCTAAACCCCAAACCCCAAACCCTAAACCCTAAACCCTAAACCCCAAACCCTAAACCCCAAACCCTAAACCCTAAACCCGAACCCCAAACCCTAAACTAAAGACCTAAACCCTAAGCCCTAAACCCTAAACCCAAAACACTAAACCCCAAACCTTAAAACCCAAACCCCAAACCCTAAACCCTAAACCCCAAACCCCAAACCCTAAACCCCAAACCCCAAACCCTAAACCCTAAACCCCAAACCCCAAACCCTAAACCCTAAACCCTAAACCCCAAACCCTAAACCCCAAACCCTAAACCCCAAACCCTAAACCCCAAACCCCAAACCCTAAACCCTGCACCCAGAGTCGCCCCGCCTTCTCCTTCTCGATGATCACGGAGTCCTTCTCGATTTGCTCCGCGGCGGCGCTGGCCTTCAGGGTTTAGGGTTTAGGGTTTAGGGTTTAGGGTTTAGGGAGGGTTTTAGGGTTTAGGGTTTAGGGAGGGGTTTAGGGTTTAGGGTTTAGGGTTTTAGGGAGGGTTTTAAGGTTTAGGGTCTTAGGGGTTTAGGGTTTGGGGTTTAGGGCCTCTTTTGGGTTCAGCTCTCTTCGGTTGGATCTGAGGTTTGGGGTTTAGGGTTTAGGATATACCCGGAACCTGAGAACCTACAGTTCAACTCTCTAAACTGTAGAAAGTTTGCAACCCCAAAAGGCCTTAGTTCTAGCTAAAAGTCTACTAACGCCTTGGTAGCCCAGCAACCCTACCAAGAATAAGGGCACCCTTTCTTTGGATTGGTTACTTTGCAAGGGTTTAGGGTATTCAGGGCTCAGGGTTTCAGGGCTTTTGTGTTTGAGTGTTTTAGGGTTTCAGGCTTTTCGGGTTTAGGATTTAGGGTTTGAGGGTTTCAGGGTTTTAGGGTGTAGGATTCAGGTTTAGTGTATCAAGACCTGACAGACGTGAACGTTTAGGCTTCTTGGCCAAGATATTGCAACCCTACTGAGCCAAATACCAAACCCTGCTTATCACCTAGCCCTGAACAAACCCTAGTGAACCCCTAAACGCTAGATACACCCCAAACCCTAACTAGACCCAGGAGAAACCTTTTTGGATTCAAGTTTATGGGGGAACCTGTGCCCTAAAACAGGAAATAAGGGCCTACTCTGGGGTCCTAGCTGATTTGAAGCCCTAAAAACCCTAAACCCTAAACCCTAAACCCTCAACCCTCAACCCTAAACCCTAAACCCTAAAGCTGAAACTGAAGTATATTTGCGGCTCCAGCGCCTCCTCTTTTCGGTTCGTGACCGCTTCGGTCTTCTCATTGATGATGTCGATGAGCTCGCGAACCTTGGGGTTTCAAAGGGTTTGGGTTTTGGGTTTAGGGTTTAGGGTTTAGGGTTTAGGGTTTAGGGTTTAGGGTTTAGGGTTTAGGGTTTAGGGTTTAGGGTTAGGGTTTAGGGTTTAGGGTCTAGGGTCTAGGGTCTAGGGTCTAGGGTTTAGGGTTTAGGGTTTAGGGTTTAGGGTTTAGGGTTTAGGGTTTAGGGTTTAGGGTTTAGGGTTTAGGGTTAGGGTTTCGGGTCCAGGGTTCAGGGTCCAGGGTCCAGGGTTTAGGGTACCCTAAGAACCACTTTCGCCGGGGTGCCAGCGGGGGTCCGCCGAACGGCTACATCGACAAGCCCTTCCCTGCAGCTCTGGCGAGCAAAATCAACAAAGAATGCCGGAGGCTGTGCAGGTTTCCTGGACACTTGCCCTCCACGCTGTCCGATCGTGACGAACCCATCTGAATGTCACGAGCGCAAGGACGGCGAGGGCGACGGCGATTGCTCCAAAATCGCCGGAACTCATCTGATCTGCCCCAACATCGGGAAACGATCTTCTGCACGAGGGCTTTGACACAGTGTATCTTGAGCACGGAATGTTTGTGCCTTCTTGTTGACTGCACCCTATAAGCCCAAAACCCTACAACGGGAAAGGGGCCTTTTTCGTGAGTTGTACAGTAAAGTCCCAGACGCGGTTCGGGTCTATCTAGGGTTTAGGGTTCAGAGTTTCGGGTATAGGGCTTAGGGTATGATTAGGGTCTAGGCTGTAGTGTTCAAGCTTTAGACCTTATGGTCTTAGTCTTAATCCCCAAAACCGAGGCCCTGAACTGATGATGGGAGCTTTACACACCGTGTCCGAGTTCGAAGGTTTCCATGAGCTATGACTCCGGAGGGCCCAAATCCCCAAACCCCAAACCCCAAACTTAAATCCCAAACCCTACACCTTAACCCCAAAGCCCAAAGCCCAAACCCCAAACACTAAACCTGAAACCCCAAACCCTAAGCCCTCAACCCTAAACCCTAAACCCTAAACCCTGAGGACTCCAGGCTTAGGGTTTCGGGTCTACGGGGTTTCTTGACGAGGAACCTAGGGGCCGTGGGCTCGTTTAGGAGGTCCGCAACCGCCAGACAGTTAGGGTTTAGGGTTTAGGGTTTAGGGTTTAGGGTTTAGGGTTTAGGGTTTAGGGTTTAGGGTTTAGGGTTTAGGGTTTAGGGTTTAGGGTTTAGGTAAAACCCAACCGACTGGAGCACAAAAGGCGGGTTCGGGTTCAGAGGACCCTGAACCCTAAACCCTAAACCCTGAACCCTAAACCCTGAACCCCAAACCCTAAACCCTAAACCTGCCTTGATGGCATTCTCATCTACGATGGCCTTCTTCTCTTCGAGCTCCTGCGATGCATCGCCCGAATAAGACTTAGGGCCCAATCAACACGTTTAGGGGGTCAAATTGAGGGCTTTAGGACCCTAATCCCTGGCCCCTAAAAAACTAAACCCTAAACCCTAAACCCTAAACCCCAAAACCCCAGAGCCAAACAACAATCAAGGGCTTAGGACCTTCGGATGTCAGATTCGCGCGCCTTGAGGCTCTAGGCCTTCCGGGGTCGCCGACACATCAAAAGCACTCTTGAACGCCTGCGCAAGATTTGGGATTCTAGGGTTAGGGTTTAGGGTTTAGGATTCAGGGTTTAGGGTTTAGGGTCCCCTAAACCCTAAACCCCTAAATCCTGTAAGGTTCAGCCTTTGTGGTCTTGGGGGGGAGAGGGGGGTTTGGGGCATTGGCCGTAAGTTGGGATGCTCCCCCTTATGCTAGCAGTCCATGTAATGGGGATTATGGTACCCCCGATTATAATCCTTACTAAGGACTGTGAGTATAAGGGGGAGCATCCTTGGCCATAAGTTCAGCCCCAGGGCCCTCCAACACAAAAAAGCCCAAAAGCGCAGTCCTTCGACATCTCCGTCACCTGCCAAGAGTCCGGGGGTAAGAGCCAAGGATGTCGCCCTAAACCCTAGACCCAAAACCTTAAACCCTAAACCCTAAACCCTAAACTTCAAACCCTATCAACCT
The DNA here is from genome assembly GCA_905221605.1 of Symbiodinium natans. Lineage (NCBI taxonomy): Eukaryota > Dinophyceae > Suessiales > Symbiodiniaceae > Symbiodinium > Symbiodinium natans. The sequence continues at coordinate 53,989 of CAJNDS010000204.1, forward strand.
GAGGGGTTCAGGGAGGACTCGGGGGCTTGGGTTCGACTTCTCACAATCCTAGGGGCTTAAAGGGGTCTACGGATTAGGATTCTTCTTGAGGCCTGTTCTCTAAGTTAGGGTCCATTCTGCTGTGTGTGTTGGAGGGATGCTGGTTCTGGAACAGGGTGCCCTGGATCCCAAAACCCCGGACTCTTAGCGCGATGCCCGGGACCCGGGGATCTAGGCTAGGGCTCGGCACCCTAAACCCTAAACCCCAAACCCTAAACCATAAACGCTAAACCCTAAACCCTAAACCCTAAACCCTAAACCCTAAACCCTAAACCCTAAACCCTAACCCTAAAGCCTAGACTAAGTGAGGGGTCGCTTCCGTCGGAATCTCAGGGTGCGGAGCTGAACAACTGGGAGCTCGGATTCTGGGAAGGCACTTCAACCATAACGATGCTCATCGAGCGAACCCTCGAACTGCAAGGAACTCTATGCGCTCGAGTTACTCCTGCTGCTGAGGGCGGCGCTAAAGGAACCCTGGAGCATAAAATGGCACGACGCCATCCCTACTTCTGAGGTCGGCGCGGACAGAAAACAACTTCAGTGCAACACGAGTTCCTATGGCCAAAATATTGAACCTGACGCCCTCACTCACCTCCAAGTAGCTGTAGCTAAATAACCCTGGTCCAGGCAACGAAAAACCCTAAACCCTAAACCCTAAAAACCTTCTTAAAACTATCCATGACTGCAAGCAGGCGTTGCCTAAATTTCTCCATAGCTCCGGCGGGAGGGCGGGCGAGAGTTGCCCTTAACAGTCGTGGCACTTGGGGTTTGGGGTTTAGGGTTTAGGGTTTCGGGTTTAGGATATAGGGCGTAGGGTGCGGGGTTTTCAGGTCTTGACATTGACCGAGCCCTGAGCACTACAAGCGTCGCTGCCTGCACTGCTGCTTGCACCAGCTTGTCCAGACCGCCACCCAAGCGGCCTGCAACGGCGGCGGTTTCGGAAAACCGTGGTTTAGGTGTGCAGAGTTCGAAACTAAGGGCTTTTGGTTTATCCATAAACGATCACAGTCAGGGTTTTGGTTTAGGACTCTCCTGAACTGTAGGCCCTTCACGAGGGACCAGTGATATTTTTATGGAGTGCGACAGCTTAGGTTTTCTACTAAGCACGGAAAGCAAGAACACAACATCAAATGCGACGGGCGAGAGAATGTCAATCAGTGGGCGAGCTTCGCAAGGAATGACCTTATGAGAAAATACCTTCGAAGCCAGTATCCCCAAAAGGACAACGGCACCCATTTTGGGGTTGGTTACTGTATAGGGGAACCCGGAACGAAAAAACAGGGGCAAATGGTACCACTGGGCTACCAAGTGGTAGTATCCCCAAAAAGAGGGCACCATGTACTTCATCGGATTCGAAACTGCTGAGCATGATCTTAGGGTAGTTACATGGTCCGTTAGTATGGGCCCTCAACCGGGGCACCCTTTATATACCCTATACAAATTAAGGGCCCATACTTCAGAACCCTTTAAAGGAGGTAAGGGACCATATTCAGGGCCCGTGCAACTTCCCTTAAAGTCCAGCGAAGTCTTGTCAACTAAGGGTCGGAGGTCAGCAGCTTAGGATTTAGGGTCTTAGGGTTCTTGGGTTTTAGGGGTTAGGGGTTTGGGTTTAGGGCTTAGGGTTTCAAAAAGTCAGGTATCAACAGGGATAACCCACAAAAAGGTTCACTGCCAAAGGGGACTGTAGTTTCCGCCACTGCGCGAGCTTCACCCTTGTGAGCTTCAGACAGCTATCCGAGCTCGAGGCCTGACATCTGATCCAGGTTGTTGCGGTTCAGGTCAAGGAACTTCCTTGCGAGGCTTCTTTACCCGCCGCCACTTGGGGGGGCTTTGGGGGGCGGTAGCGTGCAGGATTCAGGCTGGCGGCGGGCTAGGGTTCAGAGGGCTCATAGATTTGAACCCTAAACCCTAAACCCTAAACCCTAAATCCTAAATCCTAAACCCTAAACCCTAGACCCTGTCGAACACGCTCTAAACACCCATGGCACATCTCCCAAACCCCTCGAGTCCAGTGCCAACCAGGATGGCCCTTAAACAGGGTTTAGGGTTTAGGGTTTAGGGTTTAGGGTTTAGGGTTTAGGGTTTAGGGTTTAGGGTTTAGGGCAATTTATGAGCCTCTTAAACACAAGTAGGGAAAACACAAACTATCCCAAGCGCCTACTTGGAGGTTCGTGGTACTGAAGAACCAATTAGAACTGTATGGTCTAAATGAGGGTACCTTTTTGGGATCCCTTTTCGAAGGGTGCCGCCTTTTAATGGGTAGCAAAAAAGGGACAGTAACTTGGGAAGCTACCCGTATGTATAACCCACTTAGAAGCCCCTTTGTTACCCTAACATGGCTATCATTGGGTTAGAAGTGCGGTTGTATTTGGGTTGCCAAGTATCATGAACCTCCAAGTACCCTAAACCCTAAACCCCGAACCCCAAACCCCAAACCCTAAGCCCTAAACCCTAAACCCCAAACCCTAAACCCTAAACCCTAAACCCCAAACCCTAAACCTCCAAGTACCCAGGCGAGCGGGGCCAAGAGGCATGTAGTTCGCCAGGAAGTCGAGGTAGTTCTTGGGAGTGGCGAAGTTCCTCCGCCTGGGCCGATCTAGGGTTAAGGGAAAGTTTAGGGTTTAGGGTTTAGGGTTTAGGGTGCAAACGAGGTCTTAGGGCCCATGGGGCGCCCACCCGAAATTCCGGAACGTCAGAGCCCTCATCCCTAAAAAAGGGTTTAGGAATTAGGGTTTAGGGTTTAGGGTTTAGGGAGGCTGAACGGAAGACCCGGGCAACCCGCATCCCCTGAAAACGGCCGTGGCGCTTGTACTTCACCTCAAACTGCGGAGAATACTCCTTCAGAGGGAAATTGTGGTTTGGGTTTGCGAGGCTGCTGATGGCAGTGATGTTTGAACGGCATCATTCTTCGACAGTTAGTGAGATAGTGATGGTGAGGGTGATGGTGACGACGGTGAGGAGGAGGAGGAGGAGGAGGAGGAGGAGGAGGAGGAGGACGAGGCCGGGACGATGTTAATGATGACGATGATGAAAATTACCATATCGATGTTGCCGTAGCTATGTTGTTGTTATTGAGGCTGTAACTATTGGTATCATACAGTACTTATTTTTGTTCGGATTGTGCATACGGGGGTTGTTGAGGGGAGGGGCGTCCAAACGGGGAGGTCAGGGGCGTCCAAACGAGCCGGTAATCCAACTCTTTAACGGACTCCCTCTAGTACGGCCTAGGGCATTCTTAGGTACATCCTCTTCAAACCCACCTCTGTTGAGAAACTTAAAAATCTCCTGTGTCACCGACAGGTGGACGTAGCTCATGCAATCGGTGATGCCCGACCTGCTTTCTTGGGAACAGGGAAGTAAGGTTTCGGGTTTTGGGTTTTGGGCCTCTCTTCGCGGGGTGGGGCTGGGGGAAAGGGGGGGTGGGGGTGTGAGGGTCGGCTTAGGGTTTAGGTTTATGCGGGACACCATCGGGGACGCTCAAAGCACGAAACTTGGAGATCGACCAGATGGAGGCTCTTGGGCCTTAGTGGCCTTAGGGTTTAGGGTTTAGGGTTTAGGGTTTACGGTTTAGGGTTTAGGGCCTTAGCATAAAATCCCAATCCTAAACCCTAGACCCTGAAGTTCAGCCGAGGTTTGCGTGGTCTAAGGGGCTCTGGGTTTACCACCTGAGCCTCCACGACAAAACGTAAGCCACATGAAGCCGTGCCTTAGACCTGAAGCGTGAACTTGAGACTGCAGCCTCAGCAAATAGCCCTAAACCCTAAACCCTAAACCCTAAACCCTAAACCCTAAACCCTAAACCCTAAACCCTAAACCCTAAACCCTAAACCCTAAACCCTAAACCCTAAACCCTAAACAGCAAATGGTCCGAAGTACCCTCACATCACCCGAGCCCTAAGCCCTATAAGTCCACATAAGCCCTGCAAGCTCTAAACTCCCAACCCTAAACCCTAAACCCTAAACCCTAAACCCTAAACCCTAAACCCTAAACCCTAAGCCCTAAACCCTAAACCCTAAACCCTAAACCCTAAACCCTAAACCCTAAACCCTAAACCCGTTTCCACCTGAAGTCGTCAATGCCCGTGACCGAGGCCAAGAAGTGCTCCGCCACCGCCAGCAGCGCCTCCAGGATGCTCGAAACTGAAAGGGGGTTTGGGGTTTCGGGTTTAGGGTTTAGGGCTAGGGTTTAGGGTTTAGGGTTTAGGGTTTAGGGTTTAGGGTTTAGGGTTTAGGGTTTAGGGTTTAGGGTTTAGGGTTTAGGGGGGTTTGGGGTTTAGGGGGGGTTTGGGGTTTGGGGTTTGGGGTTTGGGGGGTTTGGGGTTTGGGGTTGGGGTTTGGGTTTGGGGTTTGGGTTTGGGGTTTGGGGTTTGGGGTTTTGGGGTGGCGGTTTGGGTTTAGGGCTTAGGATTTGTGGGGACTAAGGTTCAGGGCCAAGTGGGGTTTGGGGTTTGGGGTTTGGGGTTTGGGGTTTGGGGTTTGGGGTTTGGGGGTTGGGGTTTGGGGTTTGGGGTTTGGGGTTTGGGGTTTGGGGTTTGGGGTTTGGGGTTTGGGGTTTGGGGTTTCGGGCCAAATTTAGGGTTTAGGGTTTGGGGTTCAGGGTTTGGGGCCAAGCGGCTTGGGGTTTGGGGTTCAGGGTTTGGGGTTTAGAGCTTGGAGATTTGGGGTTTGGGGGTTGGGGTTCAGGATGTGTTTGGACATTCGGGCTTCACGGCGTTCGTGGGGCTTGGGGGTTCTAGTTGCAGGGCTTGGGGTTTGGGGGGTTTGGGGGGTTCGGGGAACCTAAACCCTAACCCTCAACCCTAAGCCTTGAGATTTCAATGCTTTAGCGGCTTCGGGCCCAGGAGGTTGGGGGCTCAAGAGCTGCTGCGGTCCCTGAAAAGATTGCTTAAGGGCTTAGGGTTTAGGGTTTAGGGTTCAGGGTCTAGGGTTTAGGGTTTAGGGCTAGGGTTTAGGCTTTGGAGCGGGAAGGCACCTGCTGCGGCCACGAGAAGAACCAGTCCTCGGAAGAGTTAGGGTTTAGGGTTGATGGTTTAGGGTTTAGGGTTTAGGGTTTAGGGTTTAGGGTTCAGGGTCTAGGGTTTAGGGTTTAGGGTTTAGGGTTTAGGATTTAGGGTTTAGGGTTGAGGGTTTAGGGTTTAGGTTTTAGGGTTTAGGCTTTCTAAGTTTTTGAATAAACGGCAGACATAGTCCCTAAGGAAACTAGAGGCGCTCCACGAGCTGCGAGTGCCAAAGTTGGCTCATGGACTCCATGCTTTTCGGGTTTCGGGCCTCGGGTCTTGGGTCAAAGGGGTTTGGGGTTTGGGGTGTAGGGTTTAGGGCTAGGGTTTAGGGTTTAGGGTTTTGGGTTTCGGGTCTAGGGTCTAGGGTTTAGTGGAGGGATCTTCTGAGCGTAGAGGCTCTTTGTGAGTGAAGCGCATCCCGTCGAAAGAAAGAAACGGGAACCCTAAATCAAAAACGGGAGCCCTAAACCCTAAACTCTCAACCTCGTAAAGCCTAAGCCCTGGAACATCCTGTTGGAGCTTGGGATTTAGGGCTTCAGGAGTGTTGAGGTTGAAGGGTTTGGGGTTTAGGGGCTCGGGGTTTAGGGGTTAGCACGCAAAGAGTGGCGTCCTTGGGTGCCCGGGCCCTAAACCCTAAACCCTAAACCATAAACCCTAAACCCTAAACGGCGCTATCTTCCTGAAGAGCTGTGAGGGCTCTCTTCATGGGCTCCCGTCCAGGCGACCGGACACCGATTTCCGTGCCCTAAACCCTAAACCCTAAACCCTAAACCCTAAACCCTAAACCCTAAACCCTAAACCCTAAACCCTAAACCCTAAACCCTAAACCCGATGAGCTCCCGCCCCTGCATCTCCGCCTTCCAATTGAATGGGCAGGTAAACCTCTCCCACCCTTCGCCAAAGTACTTGTTCAGGAAGTCCGACGGGGCGCTGTGGGTGCAATTTGATTATTCTTATTATTCTTATTATTCTTTTTATTCTTATTATTCTTATTATTCTTTTTATTCTTATTATTCTTATTGTTCTTATTATTCTTTCTTGTCTTGGCTGACTTCTGACCCCCTCCTAAAAGTTTAACTTTTAGGCCCCTTATGGTAGTTTCTACAAAAACCAAAAAGTTAAAGTCCTAAGGGCCATCCAGAAGAAAGCCAAGTTATTGTGGCTCCCTCCTTCGCATCCAGCTGAATGATTAGGGCGGCGGATCTCTTGCACGTTGTCGCCCGGGTTGACCATGGCACTTCTGTCCGTGCTTAACGATGATTGCACAGGCCCATAAACTTACCTCTGGAGTAGACCCAGGACAAAAGTATATACTTTTTAGGTATAAGTAGCTGTAATGGGAACCCTAAACCAAAAAAAGTACTAAAGTATAGTATTCCAAAGCCCAGTAAAGCCGCAGAAGCCTTCAAGTGTGGGATTTGTGGGGTGTGTGTTAAGGCCACTCTGTGCCGGTTCCTTGTTTTGTGTGAGGGCCGGATTTCAAAAGTAGCTTAAAAAGTGATCTTTAACTTTAACTTAACTTGAAACCCTAAACCCGAAACCCTATGAACCCCAAATCCTAAAAGCCCACAACCTAAACCCTCTAAACCCCAAACCCTATAATCCCTGAACAGGAATCGCGATAATCCATGGGAACGACCAGAACCCTACACCCTAAACCCTAAGGTCTAAACCCTAAACCCTAAACCCTAACCCCTAAACCCTAAACCCTAAACCCTAGCCCCCTAGCGCAGATGGAGCTGCAATTGTGCAGCCGGCAACCATGCCCGGGAAGTTCCGGCAGCGAGTGCCTGAGACTTTAGGGCATAGGGTTTAGGGCGTTTAGGGTTTAGGGTTTAGGGTTTAGGTTTAGGGTTTAGGGTTGAGGGTTCAGGGTTCAGGGTTTAGGGTAGGTTGGGTTGAAGAGCTGAGATTTTTTTTGATGGCTTGGCACGTTCAGGAGTGAGGGCTCGGTTATAGAAGATGGATGGCCAAAAGAAACGAGGGCTTAGGGCTGAGGGCTGAGGGCTTAGGGTTTAGGGCATTGGGCATTGGGAGCTGTATGGAAGGGCCTTTCATGTGGCTTTGCTTTGGGCGGGCGTGGGCTAGCTAAGAAACTGAGGCCGAGACCCCAAACCTCTTTAATCCAACGCTAGAACGAAGTTGCCCTAAACCCAAAACCTCAAACCCTAAGCAAAACCTCAAACCCTAAACCCTAAACCCGAAACCAGACAAGTGTCCTTTTGGTTCCAAAAGCCTCGTAAAGAATCCTACAACAAGCCCAAGGATCTATCCCAAAGAGCCCAGGGTTTGGGGTTTAGGGTTTCGGGTTAGGGGTTAGGGTTTAGGGGTTTAAGGTTGAGGGTTTGGGGTTTGGAGTTTGGGGTTCAGGGTTTTGGACCTGTCCCACAAATCCCGGCGGCCAACTATGAACTTCGGCAAACTTCGGCCTAGAAAAGGCACGATACTCCCTAAACCCTAACCCTAATTAAACACTGAACCCTAAATCCTGCGCCTAATCCCTCAAAGTCCGCAATCGCTGCCAACATCGCCGCCCTTACAAACCTTAAACCCTAAACCCTAAACCCTAAACCCGAAACCGTAAACCCTAAACCCTAAACCCTCAGGGCGTGCGGGCAGGGCGCGGAGCTGTGAACCTGCCGGAGACATTGCTAGCACGAGGTGGAGATTGTCGCGGATGACCTCAAACGGCTCAAGCCCCAAACCCCTGAACCCTCAACGTTTACCCTAACCCTAAACCCTAAACCCTAAACCCTAAACCCTAAACCCTAAACCCTAAACCCTATGACGTACCTTTAGCCTAACCCTAAACCTGAAACCCCCCAAGCCCATTGCTTCGGGGGAGGTTCAGGGTTTGGGGTGGGGACCCGAAGCCCTCAACCCGGGTCCGGGTAGGTACTTTGCCTGCAGGGCCCGCAGGTTTTCCTGTAGAGCTTAGGGTTAAGGGTTTAGGAGTCTTCGAAAACAAAGACTTGCGGCCCTGGCCCGGGGATGCAGGAGATGTATGGGCAAACCCTAAACCCTAAACCCTGAACCGGTTCAGGCTTCAGTGCTCACGTGTAGGTTGACTAAGGTCTAATTGAAGCTCCACCTTTAGGTGTAGCTACAAGGAGGCTATCAGTACCTTAAGTACGGATACAATAAAGGTTACCTTGTTCATGACTTAAAAACCCTGAACCCTGAACCCTGAACCCTAAACCCTAAACCCTAACCCTAAACCCTAAACCCTAAACCCTAAACCCTAAACATTACACGCGAACCTTCAAGTAGAGCTTCTTCTGGGGCTTGGAATCTTCAACTTCCCACTACACACAGAAAGCCAAACCTCTGAGCTACTAGGGCTCCTTAGCCGCCAAGGGTTTAGGGTTTAGGGTTTAGGGTTTAGGGTGTAAGGGAAGTTATAGGGCATAGAAGAATTATGGGGCATAAGGTCTTTAAGTTTCAGAAGTTTTGCTTGGTTCGCAGGCTGTACATGCGGTCTTCATAGGGCTAATCCCTAAACCCTGAATTAAGCCTAAACCCAAAACCCAAAACCCTAAACCCCAAACACTAAACCCTAAACCCTACGAAGACTTCGCGTCGAGGCCCGAGCCCCGCAGGCGTAGGCCCACATGCCTGCTTCTCCCACGCCCTCGCCACGCGCCCTCCGGCGACGCCGCAGCTTTGAGGCGGGTGAGTTTGGGGGATTTTAGGGGGGTTTAGGGTTTAGGGTTTAGGGTTTAGGGTTTAGGGTTTAGGGCAGTTCAGGGCTTCCAAAGTAGGTATACTCATTTGGGGGGTTCCTATCAGAAGGATAAGAGCATATTGGGTATTTTCGGGATGTTCCTATTTCGGGAGATGAACAATCCCCCCCCGTCCATGTGCATTGCCTCGGAATCCGCGAAAAGTTCACCAGCCAACTCTCAACTCCCACGCCCCGGATTTGAAAAAGGGTTCTCGAGGAGTTCTGTATAGCCTGGGCCTGAGGGTGAATTGCCGATCCTTTTTCCACACCCTCTTGAAATTGCTTTTGCCGGGGGTTGGGGTTCCAAATTCACCGGCAAAAAGTGTTCTTTGCTTCGGGGCATGTACCCTACTTAATTATATCTCCCCCCCCTCTGTCCTCCCCCCCCCCCCCCCCCCCCCCAAAGGAAAAAGGGCGAAAAAAACCCAAACAAAAACGAAAGACCCTAACACCGCTAGCAGCGACAGACTACCCCAACAAAAGGCCGAAATCCAACCCACAGCAGCAAAAAAAAAGGACCAGGGCCTAGCCCGGATAGCACCAACCAGGGGCTCTTTCTCCTCAGGTCACGCACTCGGGATGCGGGCTTAAGCTTTGATGAAGGGTTCAAAAGGGGCTTCGGGTGGTTTCGGGTTTAGGGTTTAGGGTTTAGGGTTTAGGGTTTATAAGGGTTGAGGGTTAAGGGTTAAGGGTTTAGGGTTTAGGGTTTAGGGTTTAGGGTTTAGGCTTCTCTCTCTTGGGTCACAGGGCTTTTGGGCTGCTAGGGCCCCAGCCCCGTACCCCAAAGAGTGAGTAGGAGTTAGGGCTCTGGGATGCTAAACCGCTATAAGAGTAAACCGTAGACGCCGTAGACCCTGAGGGTTAGGGCTTAGGAACCCCAAACCCTGAAAAGTACGCGCAACTCTGAAGGCACACAGCCCCCAAGCCCCCCCCAAAACGAAAGCCCAAAACCCAAAACCCTAAACCCTACACCCTAAACCCTACACCAGAGCCTCCCAAACATCGAACTTCTAAAGCCCTAAACTCTCAGGCTTGAAGGCCCGAAACTTGGGATGTTCCCCCTTATACTAACAATCCTTAACAGGGATTTCTAATCGGGGGTGCTAGAATCCGGATTCGATGAAGGGGAACATCCCAACCGCAAAAACCCTGGAACCCAAAAACCAGAAAACCCTAAAGCCCAAGAACACCCTCAAGCCGCATCCCTGAAACCCCCCCCCCCCCCCCCCCCCCCAGATTCCTACTAGTTGCTCGAACTCCCGACCCCAAAAATGCATTCTTCCTTATTAAGGGCCATACCCGGATTACTTTTTAAACGTTTTTGGGGGGGTGTTCTTGAGCAGATAGCCCTAAACCCTAAACCCTAAACCTTAAACCCTAAACCCTAAACCCTAAACCCTAAACCCTAAACTGCTAACCCCTGTGAACCCTCTCAAAGCAGAGAGTAGAATGAGGTCAACCCAAGGTTCGTCATCTCCGAAGAGCGCCGGCACCATGCCCACAGTCAGGATGTTGTTGATGTACCTGGGTTTAGGGTTTAGGGTTTAGGGTTTAGGGCTTAGGGTTTAGGGTTTAGGGTTTGGGGTTGTGCCTCCGTTAGGGTTCAGGGTTTCAAGAATTGGGCATGCTCGCATCACTGGACCCTGGAGGAGTATACCCCCCCTTTGAACCTCAATATAAGCAATAGGTTTAGTAATCTCTTGGGTTCTATAAACACAGAAAACATAATTCCTTGGGCGGGGGCTGCAGAAGATAGTATTTGCAATCTTCCCTTGGGTATTTTATACAAATAGAAATATGGCAAACTTCCTAAGGGGGCCTATGGTGCCTATGCTGTTACGAAAAGTTCTGGGCCGAGACATGCGGCACGCGGTTGAAATTTACTTCTCGGGGCAGAACTACCCAACCACTGCCTCGGATACAAAGACAGCCCTAAGCCCTAAACCCGGAAAACCCCGAAAACCCTCTGAAAACCCTGAAAACCCTAAGCCCCGACTTAAAGCTACAGTCAACCCTAAGCCCTCAGCCCTAAGCCCTAAACCCAAAACCCCAAGAACCCTAAAAACCCTAACCCCTTAACCCTGACTTAAAATCACCCCTTAGTAGCCCAGTAACCATCTTATAATAAGGGCACCCTTTTTGGGTTGGTTACTTTATAAGGGAGCCTTGAAACCCCCAAAAAAGGGAAAAGGGTACCACTGGGTAAACCCTAAACCCTAAACCCTAAACCCCTAAACCCCTAAACCCCTAAACCCCTAAACCCCTAAACCCCTAAACCCCTAAACCCCTAAACCCCTAAACCCCTAAACCCCTAAACCCCTAAACCCTAAACCCCTAAACCCTAAACCCTAAACCCTAAACCCTAAACCTACCAAGCCCATGTTGTAAAGGCCGAGTTGCTCCAGGAAGCCCTCTTCGACCACGTGAGCCTGGGCTGGGCGGAGTCAGCAAGAAGACAAAGAGATGAGAGAGAAAGAGGGTTTAGGGTTTAGGGCTTAGGGCTTAGGGCTTAGGGCTTAGGGCTTGGGGCTTAGGGTTTAGGGTTTAGGGTTTAGGGTTTAGGGTTTGGGGCGGGGGGAGGGGGGGGGGGGGGGGGGGGGGGGGGGGGGGGGGGGCGCCCTAGCCGGCTGCTGCAAGAATGTGTTGTGTCGAGCCGTCAACACGTGATGATGGCTCTCTCTCTCTCTCTCTCTCTCTCTCGCTCCCCTTTCCCTTTCTCTCCCTTTCCCTTTCTCCTGCTTCTCTCTTTCTATACTGTCTGGTCTCTGCTGCCACTAAAACCTAAAACCCTACACCCCAAAACCACAAACTTTTCAACCCGAAAACCCAAAACAAAAGCAATACGACCAGCCCTTTCATCCCTGTACGCCTTGAAAGCCTTACAGTATGGGCACCATAGCCACTACTTGGGTAGGTGTAGGGGCCCCATAAAAAACTCATTTTCTATGGCCTTATAGGGATTATAGAGGGGATGAAGAGTGATAACAATTAAAGCTTATGTTCTAACCCACCCCTGACTAGACACTAAACCAGGGCTGCTAGGGCCCCGGCATCTGTGAAGAGGAAGCTGATCGGCTGCTTGATGGTCATCGTGTACAGGGCCTGCTTTCATTTCACTTCTGGTTGGGGGGTGTAGGGTTTCGGGCTCTGCTTTCTGAGATTGTGGGACGTAGGTGCAGTACTGCTGGCGAATTCCCCTCCCACTGCTACACGGTCTGTCCAACTCGCTGTGATGCCTATACCAAAAACGAGATTGCATGCTCCACTCCGGCGCCCCAAGCAAAAAAGCCTCCTAAATCCCTGCAAGCATCAGCAACTACTGGGAGAGGACTTCCAGGGAAAGGCCCCTAAACCCTAAACCCTAGACCCTAAACCGTCCTAAACTCTGAACGAAGGTCCAGAGTCCTAAGCTGGGCTGTCATTATAACACCTTAGGAAACAAGCCCCTTACCTAAGGTCAATATAGTTTAGGGTTTAGGGTTTAGAGTTTAGGGTTTAGGGTTTAGGGTTACAGTACAGGAGCCCCTCCGCTAAGCGTGCTAAACTGTAACGTTTCGGGATTTCCAGGTGCAGGGTGTAGGACTCCCACCCCGCCTTCGGGCCACTAAACCCTATACCCTATACCCTAAACCCTAAACCCTAAACCCTAAACCCTAAACCCTAACCCCCCCCCCCCCCCCTTAAACAAATTGCTGCCTTCAGGTCCTCTCGCAGCTGATCATCGCCGTAGCCACGGGACAACGTGATCTCGTAGAGCTTATACCCAGCCTTCTTTACAGCTTAGGGTTTGGGGTTTAGGGTTTAGGGTTCAACTAACCAGGGTTTGGGATGTTCCCCCTTAGACTAACAGTCCTTTATAGGGATTATAATAGAGGGTACTGAAACCTGCTAAGAACATCCCAAAACGTTGGGTTGAGGGTTGAGGATTTAGGGTTTAGGGGTTGAGGAAGGTCTAGGGTTTTTTAAGGGAGAAGGAAAATTCTCGATCACGTTCTGCTTTTATTGCGGGCGAATCAAAAGGGACACTCAACTCACCAAATCAATCGCAACCCGAAATGCCAAGCCTGAAGAAGCCGCGCGCCCGCCCAGCACACACCACAAGGACACCAGCAACAAGCCGTGCTCCCCCCCATCCTAACCCACATAAACCTATATCAACCTATACAAACCTATAAGAACCCGTAACACCATAGAAATTCACAGAAACCCATATAAGCCCGTATAATAAAACAAACAACCAGTACTAGCTAGTGTAAACCCAAATGAACCCACACAAACCCTCCCGTCCCCTCCCCTCCCGTCCCGTCCCCTCCCCTATACTCGTCCCTAACTTTAAAGCCCATCACCTTAACGTCAAATCACCAGACTTATAGCAACATATAGAACTACGACTATAACCCTAAACCCCAAAAACCCGTAGCCGCAGACCCTGTATAGACCCTAAAATCAAAGGTTTCCCTACTGCCCCTCTATACTACCCTAGGTGCCCCCTTAAATATCCTAAACTAGGCTCAAGTATCCCCAAATAGCCTTAGACCAGGCTGAGTTCCCGGCCGCGAAGGTCGCTAGCCTGGTCAGCGACTGCTTACCTCGAGAACTGCAACATTTGGGAAGTTGTTGGGTATTAGGGCTTAAAGTTTATCCTCAACCCTAAACCCTAAACCCTGAATAAAGCCCAAGCTACAGGGAGGAGCCTTTTCAATCGTCATGGCCACTTCTTGTTTATCGCTTTCCTTGAGTCAAGTTGCAGTGTGGGTTGCAACACCTTCAATTTCGGAGCTCAGCCAATAATAAGATACTAAACATAAACCCTAAACCCTTAGGGCTTTGGGCTGTGCGCCCGCCCCACCGCAAGGCCGGCGCCCTGTGAAAACTTGGGATTTGGGATTTCGGGTTCAGGGTTTAGGGTTTGGGGTTTCGGGTTCAGGATATTCCAAGCCCCAAGCCCTTTAACCTGGACAGGGTACAGGGGCTTGAGGGATTTCTGGTTTAGGATTCAGGGGTATGCAGTCTATGGGGTTTAGGGATCAGATACTACTACACGCTAAACCCGAAACCCTCACAACGCCAAACTCTTTCTGTGCAGAAATAGACCCTAAAACCCGAAACCCGATGGAAGCCCTATGCATCTCTGTCCCTATCAATCTTAGTTACCCAAAACCCCCTAAATCCCTAAAACCCTATAATGTTTAATTACAGACCCTAAAACACTAAACCCTAGAACCCTAAAACCCAAAGCTCTTTCACCCAAGGTGCCGCTGCCGCCTACGCCAATGAGCAAGGCCATTCCCCGCGTGAGGCGGATGATGCGATGGAGACGGACCAGGTGGGCCTGGTGCGCGTTAGGGTTTAGGGTTTAGGGTTTAGGGTTTAGGGTTTAGGATTTAGGGTTTAGGGTTTATAGGGCTTCGAGTGTGAGATTGATAACCAAGCCACATGATCACAAGAATCAGGTTTCATCTACCGAAACCAAAAGTTAAGAACAAGTAGTACCCTGAACATGGAAAACAACACCGACAAGACACATACTTAAATGAGATATACCGGAACTAGGGGGGGGGGGGGGGGCAAGCAAAAAAGGAACAAGGAGACAAACCCAGACGAACACACTGCCAAAACGAATGAACCATGGCAAAGACAAAAACATATAAGAATACCATTAACCCTAGACAACGTCTAGACACTAGAAACAAAAACGAAACAGCGACAATGCACTAAACCGACAGGTGACAATGATGAAAAACAACCCTAAGTCCCAAACCAAAGGCCTAACACTCAACCTGGTACAGGACGAACCCTAAACCCTAAACCCAGAACCCCAAACCCTAAACCCGAAACCCGAAACCCTAAACCCTAAACCCTAAACCGACCCATGCACTCAGAGCACCCTGCACTTGAGCCCAGGGTTCGTGTTTAGGAGGGTGTTGGTTGAGGGTTCGGATGTTGGTTGAGGGTTCAGGGTTGACTTAGGGTTCAAAGTTCAAGGTTTGGGGTTTTGGGGTTTAGGGGTTGGGGGAGACACATTCGGGCGGTAATGCCAATTTTTAGTAGACTCGACGCTTGTGTAGCTTTCAAGGGGAAGCAGAGGCGGGGATCATCATCCTCACATAAGTGTTTTGAACTAGCAGGAGCGAAAGCCCCGCCTAACCGCCTAAGCAAGCGATAGGGCGATACTCATCATCTACAAGTTCTTCAGCTGATCTTGCACAGCTGTGCCGCCACCACTGCCATCATAGCCCCAGGTCACAACGGACCCATTGCTCAAGATGGCAGCAAAGGCACTACTGGCAGATTGGGTCCTTCAGGGCTGACCTTGGTAAAGCACTGCTGTCACCACCCTGCCAGGATGACCCCAGGTCATCCAGGATGGCAGCAAAAACAGTGCCGGTAGGTTGGATCTGCTGCACATCGTTCAGCTGATCTTGCACGTCTCTGCTGCCGCCACCAGAGTTAACAGGTTCATCGCACAAGATGCCAGCAAAAAAAAGCTTTGTCCGTAGCTTGGATCTGCTGCACATCCTTCAGATTCAGCTGACCTTGCACAGCACTGGCGTCGCCACCACTGTCAGCATCGCCCCAGGTCACAGCGCACACATCACCCAAGAAGGCGGCCAAAGCTCCGCGATTAGCCTGGATCTGCCGCACATCGTTCCGTTGACCTTGCAACCAGCACCGCTGTCACCACTACTGCAAGCATGGCCAGGACACGACAGACCCATCGCCCAAGATGGCAGCAAAAGCAGCGCCACTAGCTTGAATCTGCTGCACATCCGTCAGCTGACCTTGCACAGCACAACCAGCATCTCCCCAGGTCACAACGGAGCCATTGCCCAAGATGGCAGCAAAAGCTCCGTCAGTAGCTTGGATCTGCTGCACGTCCTTCAGCTGACGTTGTACAGCACTGCTGTCGCCACCGAAGGCGGCAGCGCCCCAGGTCACCACGGATCCATCGCCTAGGATGGCGGCAAAAGCTCCATCGTTTTCGTAATCGAGAGATGTAGCTTGGATCTGCCGCACGTGCTTCAGCTGACTTCGTACAGCACTGCTGTCGCCACCACTGCCAGCATCGCCCCAGGTCACAACGGACCCATCGCCCAAGATGGCAGCAAAAGCAGTCTGGGTAGCTTGGATCTGCTGGACGTCCTTCAGCTGACCTTGCACAGCACTGCTGTCCCCACCGAAGACAGCAATGCCCCAGGTCACAACAGACCCATTGCTCAACAGGGCAGCAAAAGCACTGCCGGTAGATTGGATCTGCCGCACGTCGTTCAGCTGATCTTGTGCAGCTCTGCTGTCGCCACCAGTGCCAGCATCGCCCCAAGTCACAACAGACCAATCGCCCAAGATGGCAGCAAAAGCACTGTCGGTAGCCTGGATCTGTTGCACGTCCTTCAGCTGACTTTGCACAGCACTGCTGTCGCCACCGAAGGCAGCAGTGCCCCAGGTCACAACAGACCCGTCGCCCAGGATGGCAGCAAAAGCTCCATCGTTTTCATAATTGATAACTGTAGCTTGGATCTGCCGCACGTGCTTCAGCTGACTTCGTACAGCACTGCTGTCACCACCACTGCCAGCATCTCCCCAGGTCACAACGGACCCATCGCCCAAGATGGCAGCAAAAGCTCCGTCGGTAGCTTGGATCTGCTGCACGTCCTTCAGCTGACCTTGTACAGTACTGCTGTCCCCACCGAAGGCAGCAGCGCCCCAGGTCACAACAGACCCGTCGCCCAGGATGGCAGCAAAAGCATTGCAGGTAGATTGGATGTGCCGCACGTCCTTCAGCTTGCCTTGCACAGCACTGCTGTCGCCGCCGAAGGCAGCATTGCCCAAGGTCACAACAGATCCATCGCCCAGGATGGCAGCAAAAGCACGTCCATTGCCGCGTACGGAAACGCTACTCAAATGCAAGCTCAGTGTATCGCCGTTCTGCAACCCAGCTTCCTGAAGCGTAGCTAATCCATCCAGAAAGCCTCCAGATGAGCCCAGGAGTCTGCCTCCGCCAACTGCCAGGGCCCGCTGTGCTCTGCTTCTCAAGGCTTCTACAGTCTCATCCGGATCTGCTTCCAGCGAAACTTTCCTTCCACTGAGCAGGCTCACGCTAATCGTCAAGGGCATGACGCTTTCAACACCAAAGCGGCGGAGGGTTCGTGTCCCATGCTCCTGTATTCCCTAAGGTCTTCTTGCAAAGGGTAATTAAGGCTGCAAGCTCTCGAACTGGACCATGATATAGCGACTGGACCATGTTATAAGTTCGAATGTGTTTCCGGAGCTGTTAGTACCAGGGGGAACATCCCAAGTCTAGGGTTTAGGGTTTAGGGTTTAGGGTTTAGGGTTTGGGGTTTGGGGTTTAGGGTTTAGGGTTTAGGGTTTAGGGTTAGGGTTTAGTGTTCATGGTTCTCAAGGCGGGTTCTGCGATTCTGGAAAGACCTCCTCAAAAAGCCCAAAGCTGCGGAAGGAGGCCCTGTAGAGGGATGAGCCGCGGGTTAGGGTTGAGGGTTTAGGGTTTAGGGTTTAGGGTTTAGGGTTTAGGGTTTAGGGTTTAGGGTTTAGGGTTTAGGGTTTAGGGTTTAGGGTTTAGGGTTTAGGGTTTAGGGTTTAGGGCTCAGGGTTTAGGGTTTGGGTTTAGGGTTTAGGGTGTGCCCTCAGGCTTGTAGGGTTTAGGGTCTAGGGGGTTACGAGGTTTTGGGGAGGTTCGGTGAAGCCAATAACCCTGTCTTCTGCACGTCGGCACTCAGAAACCTGAAACTCGACGGGCAAGCCAAGGCGTCATTGAAGAGAACCAGGTTCATAGGGCTGTTCTCACCTGGGTTTCGGGTGTAGGGGTTAGGGGCTTAGGGTTTAGGGCTAGGGTTTAGGGCTAGGGTTTAGCGCTTAGGGTTTGGGGGCTTAGGGTTTAGGGGTTAATCGTGCACTAACAGTGCTTTAATCGGACAGAAGAGGGACCCCTCATCAGGTCTTTAGAGAACTTGTCCTGCAAGGGGGGCCGCACCTAAGCAGCAGCAAGTTTAGGGTTTAGGGTTTAGGGTTTAGGGTTCGGGGTTTAGGGTTTAGGGTTTATAGGGTTTAGGTGTATAAAGACCTAAAGCAGCCTAAACCTCTGGAGCCACCGGCTGGGTAGTTGCATGGGCCCCTTAATATATGCCCTTCGAAAAAAAACCCTACATACCTGCACAACCCAAGGGCCCATGTATCAGAACCCTTCTAAAGAGATAAGGGATCAGATGAAGGGAGCATGAAATGAAGGTACCCTTAGATTTAGGGTTTAGGGTTTAGGGTTTAGAGTTTAGGGTATAGGGTTTAGGTTTAGGGTTGAATCCACTCCTATCTTTGCAGGGCTTGGAGTTTGCACCAGCTAAACCCCCTGAACAAACAACAACTTCCCTAAGCCCTAAACCCTAAATCCAACAAACCTGAAACCCTACACGCCTACACTAAAACCCTACGCTCTAAAACCCTAGAACCCGTAAAACCCTGAAACCCTATAAACCCTTAACCCTCAAACCTAAACCCTCAAACCCCAAACCTTAAAACTCAAAACCTTAAACCCTAAACCTAAACCCTGCACCCTAAACCCCAAACACTAAAACCCGGAAACCCAAAACCCTAAACCTTAAGCTCTGACGCTCGTTGCGCTGGTTACCCGGGACCACAAAACCCTAAAACCTAACCCTAAACCCGAAACCCTAAACCCGAAACCCTAAACCCTAAACCCTAAACCCTGAACCCTGAACCCTAAACCCTAACCCAGGGGCCGTTGTAAAGCTCGAGGATGCCATCGAAGATAGGACGGATTGACTCCCAGCTTCCCAAGTCCTTTTGGGGTTTAGGGTTTAGGGTTTAGGGTTTAGGGTTTAGGGTTTAGGGCTAGGGTTTAAGGTTTGGGGTTTAGGGCTAGGGTTTAGGGGTTTAGGGCTTTGGGGGTTCAGGGGTCTAGAGATTTGTTTTATGTTTATAGGGTTTAGGGTTTAGGGGTGTAGGGTTTGGGGCTTTAGGGTTTAGGGGTTTAGGAATTTACAGGTTTAGGGGTTTATGGTTTTTGGTTTATGGGGTTTGGGGTTTAGGGTTCGTGGGGTTTAGGGTTTAGAGGTTTAGAGGTTTAGAGGTTTTGGGGTTTGGGGTTTAAGGCTTACATTAGGGGTTCAGGGCTTTAGGGGTTTCGGGGGGGGGGGGGGGGGGGGTCGGATTCAGGGAATTGGGCTCCAAGGAGCTTAAGGCTTGCAGGACTTGAAGAATTGTTGGGGGTTCAGGGTTCATCCCGGTACTGCGATTTTCTTAGCACCCCGCCATGTAGCTATACTCCCCTTAGAACCTCAGTAAAAATAAAATTCCAGATATCCTTGTGGGTAACAAAAGGAACAAAAAAAAACAAGGGGGATATAGATAGGGACTATTCTTCTTCTGTGGGGGGGGGGGGGGGGGTTTCCGAAATTAGGGGTACCTTGTTGGGGGCCTTTTAATGCGGGAATAGGCGTGGCGACATCGGGGCCAGGACAGCGGGCTAGAGGGCATGGCAGGAAATTCTTTGGGTTTAGGGTTGTTTAGGGTTTAGGGTTTAGGGTTTAGGGTTTGGGGTTTAGGGTTTAGGGTTTAGGGTTGGGGTTCCTGAGAAATATTGGTGAGTGCAAATATTTGGTGCCCTTTTGCGGATGCTCGTAGTTTCAACCGCTTGAAGTTTCATGGGATATGATAGGTAGTACTTTAGCTGCCTTACCTACAGCTCGTGTCATCACCCCATGAAGCATCAAATGAACGAATCCCTACTTCTAAGCCTTCCAGTGGGTTTAGGGTTTAGGGTTTAGGGTTTAGGGTTTAGGGTTTAGGGTTTAGGGTTTAGGGTTTAGGGTATGGCTTTCGAACTTTTTGGTTTAGGCCTTCAGGTTTGACGGGTTTAGGGTTCTAAGATGGCTTGGGGGAGGGCGGACGGGATACCATGGAGGGGGGGGGGGGGGGGGCAGCGCGCAAACATATATATATATATATATATGTATATTTAGATATATATATATATATATGTATAATATATATATATATATATATCCCTTGAGCTTAGGAATGCTTAGGATGCTGGAACCTGGACCTCCGTGTCTCGTGTCTACAACCACGTGACCTATCTGTTTGATTCCATTCGGGCTATCAACAAGTGTCAACCTCAACAGCGACCGTGCGCAGACGCCGCAGGGAGTTGGGAAGCTGTAGTCCCTCCAAGCTCTGGTCGAAGGAATCGCCAAAGGTCAGGGTGTGTAGCTCGCTGGGAAGCTGCAGTCCCGCCAAGCTCTGGTTGAAACAATGGCCAAAAGTCAGTGTCTGAAGGCCACTGGGAAGCTGCACTCCCTCCAAGCTCTGGTCGAACCAATCGCCGAAGGTCAAGGTATGAAGGCCGCTGGGAAGCTGCACTCCCTCCAAGCTCTGGTTAAAGGAACTGCCGAGGGTCAAGGTCTGCAGCCCGCTGGGAAGCTGCACTCCCTCCAAGCTCTGGTTGAAATGTTCGCCGAAGGTCAAGGTTTGTAGGCCACTGGGAAGCTGCACTCCCTCCAAGCTCTGTTCGAACCAATAGCCGAAGGTCAAGGTCCGAAGGCCGCTGGGAAGCTGCACTCCCTCCAAGCTCTGGTTGAAGGAACCTCCGAAGGTCAAGGTCTGTAGCCCGCTTGGAAGCTGCAGTCCCTCCAAGCTCTGGTTGAAGGAATCCGCGCAGGTCAAAGTCTGTAGCCCGCTGGGAAGCTGCAGTCCATCCAAACTGTGGTTGAAGTACTCTCCGAAGGTCAAGGTCTGCAGCCCGCTGGGAAGCTGCACTCCCTCCAAGCTCTGGTTGAAGTCCCGGCCAAAGATCAAGTTCTGCAGGCCACTGGGAAGCTGCAGTCCCTCCAAGCTCTGGTTGAAGCAATAGCCGAAGGTCAAGGTCTGTAAGCTGCTGGAAAGCTGTAGTCCAACCAAGCTTTGGTTGAATTTCACACCAATGGTCAACGTCCCCAGACCGCTTGGAAGTTGCAGTCCCTCCAAGCCCTGGCTGAAGTCCCGGCCAATGGTCCAGGTCTGCAGGCTGCTGGGAAGCTGCAGTCCCTCCAAGCTCTGGTTGAATTTTTCGCCGAAGGTCAGGATTTGTAGGCCACGGGGAAGCTGCAGTCTCTCCAAGCTCTGGTTGAAGTGATAGCCAAAGGTCAAAGTCTGCAAGCCACTGGGAAGCTGCAGTCCCTCCAAACTCTGGTTGAAGCAAAAGCCGAAGGACAAGCTCTGCAGGCCGCTGGGAAGCTGCAGTCCCTCCAAGCCCTGGTTGAAGTACTGTCCAAAGGTCAAGGTCTGTAAACCACTGGGAAGCTGCACTCCCTCCAAGCTCTGGTTGAATGCTCCGCCGAAGGTCAACGTCTGCAGGCTGCCGGGAAGCTGCACTCCCTCCAAGCTGTGGTTGAATGCCCCGCCGAAGGTCAAGGTCTGCAAGCTGCCGGGAAGCTGCACTCCCTCCAAGCTCTGGTTGAATGCTCCGCCGAAGGTCAACGTCTGCAGGCTGCCGGGAAGCTGCACTCCCTCCAAGCTCTGGTTGAATGCTCCGCCGAAGGTCAACGTCTGCAGGCTGCCGGGAAGCTGCACTCCCTCCAAGCTCTGGTTAGCTCCGCGGAAGGTCAACGTCTGCAGGCTGCCGGGAAGCTGCACTCCCTCCAAGCTCTGGTTGATTGCCCCGCCGAAGGTCAAGGTCTGCAGGCTGCCGGGAAGCTGCACTCCCTCCAAGCTCTGGTTGAATGCTCCGCCGAAGGTCAACGTCTGCAGGCTGCCGGGAAGCTGCACTCCCTCCAAGCTCTGGTTGAATGCTCCGCCGAAGGTCAAGGTCTGTAGCCCGCTTGGAAGCTGCACTCCCTGCAAGCTCTGGTTGAAGGAGTGGCCGAAGGTTAAGGCAACAATCTCCTGCATGGCATCCGCTGTGACTTCAATGGCCGTGACCCTTGCCAACGCACGCTCCATACTGAGTGCCGCATAGCCGGCCCCAAGCTTCCGAGCCACATATGTGACTTGTTGGTCTTGGGCTTGTGGCAGCAGCGGCAGGTGCAGATCGAGGACACGGCCGCCTGAAGTCAGCAGGATTGACCCCTCCGACCGGCCAACTCTTCCTGCTAAGTGTCTCCGCACATCCAACCCTGTTGCCGCTGGTTCCACATGGAGCTCAAATGTCGAGCCGGCAAGGCAGTGGATGGTCAATGGCTGCGCGCCGGCTTCCATGAGAACCCTAAACCCTAAACCCTAAACCCTAAACCCTAAACCCTAAACCCTAAACCCTAAACCCTAAACCTGCTTGGTGCCGAAGGCACCCAAGTGAACCCTGTTTCGATGCAGCGGCGCAGTCGCTTGTTGTGGGCTTTTGGGGGGTTCTTCAGCAAAGAGTAGTAGTTTATTCAAGGTTCCCTACTACCCCTCTCTATACTCCCTCCTTCTAGGTGCCCCCCTTAAATAGCCTTAATTAGGCGTAATTTGGGGAAACCTGAGAGGGGGGGGGGGGTGGTAGTGTAGAGGGGGGTAGTAGGGAAACCCCCTGATTTATGGTCTGTTAAGGGGCTCTTAATGGAGGCTCAACACTCCTTGCCATTTCTTTGCTTTTGCGCCTGTAGGGCTTCTAGTTTTGTTTTGGGGAGATTCAGGCTTCATGCACAGTGGGCCAGGGAGAACCCCAGGTCCTAAACCCTAAGCCTTAAGCCCTAAGCCCTACACCCCCAGAGGCCTCTGGGCGCCCTAAACCCTAAACCCTAAACCCTAAACCCTAAACCCTAAACCCTAAACCCTAAACCCTAAACTTGAGGCTTTGCCACAAGAACGTCAAAGAAGCACCGCGCCGACGTCGCCTCTGAACAACACAGGCTCGGGGAATCTCTGCCCAACTACTCAAGTCAAGACCCGAAGCCCTAAACCCTACACCTATCAACCCGCATCCCCTTGAGCCCTAAACCCTCAACCCTACAATCTAAACCCTAGACCCTAGACCCTATCACCCACAACCTGTCAAGCCACGGCGGTCCCTGACATAGCCGGACGTGCTAAGACCTGGAGTACCTAAACCCTAAGCCCTAAACCCATTTTTCCGCTGCTGCATAGGAACAGCACGCCAACGGGCTGCCGGCGATGCAAGGTCACTCCTTCCTGAAGAGCACAACTACGAGAGCTTCCAGCCTTGATCTGGGTTTAGGGATCGTAGGGTTTAGGGCGATGGGGTTTAGGGTTTAGGGTTTAGGGTTTAGGGTTTAGGGTTTAGGGTTTACGGTTTAGGGTGATGGGGTTTAGGGTTTAGGGTTTCGGGTTGACAGGTGTACCCCAAGGCCTTCTGCTTTCGAAGCCTGTGAGGAGCCCTGAGAAGCCTGCACTGCGCAGTCGAGGGCGCATGCGTGAATCTCGGAGTATTTGTTGGCTGGATTGAGGTGAAGCGATCCATGGTGCGGAGTCGCAAACCCTCAGCCCTAAGGCCCCAAACCCCAAACCCTAAACCCCAGCCTTAAACCCTAAACCCTAAACCCTAAACCCTAAACCCTAAACCCTAAACCCTAAACCCTAAACCCTAAACCCTAAACCCTAAACCCTAAACCCTAAACCCTAAACCCTAAACCTAAACAGAAAGAAGCTTGGTCTGTTTGAGCCGCCACCTAAGCTTAACCCTACATCCACCAGGGCCGGGCTCCTTCTGGGCTGGGTCCCTCCACTTGAATAGGGTTTAGGGTTTGGGGTTTAGGGTTTAGGGTTTGGGGGGGTTTGGGGTGCAGGGTCTGGGGCTTAGGGATTAGGATTTAGGGTTTAGGGCTTCAAACCGCCAAACCCCAACCCTAAACCCCATGTAGCCGTCCTTGGGGACTGAGGTCTAACAATTCGGTTTACGGTTTAGGGTTTAGGGTATTAGGGTGTCCGGGTCTAGCGTGTAGGGTTTAGAGCACTAGGGTTCTGCCGCCGGTGGTATCGCTACAGGCATGGTAAGTCATTAGAGACCCCACCCATAGCTGTTTCGCATTCCTGCAATCCAGGCATTGAAGCTCAACTAAGAGCAATCGACAGCACCCATTTCTTGGGAAACTGTTTGAAACAACGGAGGACCCGACATGCGAGGAAGCGAAGAAACAGGGAAGTGGTTGTGGTAGTCTGGGCAGGAGGAATTAAACGCTCAATCTTCAGATCTCAACAAAACTTGAACCCTAAACCCTAAACCCTAAACCCCTAAGACTTGAGCATGAAGCTTCCAAGCTGTACGGGGTCTGTCGCAGCAACAACCAAGTCGAGGTAAAGTCCATCTGAGCACCTCTGACATCTGGTCGTTCGCCAACGCGAGGTTGGCCCCTCTATGAAGACTCTGGGTACGGTGTTTAGGGTTTAGGGTTTAGGGCTTAGGGTTTGGGGCTTTTCTCCGAAACCTAAGGGAAGTTGCATTGCAGAGATACCCAGGGGCCTAGAATGTGATAAGCAGCTTGGTGGCCCCAGGAGACGTGCGCGGTGGAGCCGTAGTCACTAACCGTGAAAGGTTTTAGGGTTTAGGGTTTAGGGTTTACGTACTAGTTCTTAATAGGGGCTGAGGGAGTAAGGCACCATATATGGGGTTTGCGAGAATATTGGACCCCTAGTACAGTCCAGATAGTAGGATTCCCTGAGAATCAGGACCCCAAGAAGGTATATACCCCTAAAGTCGGAAACCCCCCGATTCCCCTACATGCGCTACATCATTTCCCTCTTTCCCTACGAAGTGCCAGTAGGTTTAGGGTTTAGGCTGGAGTGTTTCGGGCTGTGGGTACTGAGTCCGAAACCCTAAACCCTAAACCCTAAACCCTAAACCGTGTGAGGAACACAGGAAAGGGTGTTAGCGGCTTGCCTATCCGAGCAAACTTGCTTTTTAAACATCGAACAAAGCTCTGCTAGACCCGAAACCCTAAACCCTAAACCCTAAACCCTAAACCCTAAAGGGACCAACATCTTTCAAAGTCCTTTACAGCTCCACCTCGCTCAACTCTCGGCAGATCGCCCTGCTGCCCTAAACGCCACAGGCGTTTGCCAGGTGCACCTGCAGGGCCTGCAATTCAAACCGTTTCGGCTTTAGGGTTTAGGGTTCAGGATTAGGGTTTAGGGTTTAGGGTTTAGGGTTTAGGGTTTAGGGTTTAGGGTTTAGGGGTTCATGTTCCCCACATGCACTGCCATAACCCCTGTGAGGGTATGTGAGCCATACACCCTTTTGGGGGTCATTTGGTGTGCAAGCAGACGTGAGCCCAACCTCCCAAGTGCCAACCTTCTGTGCAGGCCCAGTGATTCACAAGTGCACCTGGTCTAGAAATTAAGAAATGGGCACAGCCCAAGGCCCAAAGCCTAAAACCAAGCGCCAAAGTCTAAACCCGAGACCCTGGAAACCCACAAAAATCCTAAACCCTAAACCGAAACCCTAGACCGTAAGCCCTAAGTTAAAAGGGATGAATAGCATGGACCCCTGGGCAGCTGCCACTGACGCCGTCGGTGCCTCCCTAACTCCCTAACTAAACCCCAAACTCCTAGCTTAGATTTAGGGTCTACGGTTTAGGTCGGGTTTAGGGTTTAGGGATGGGGTTTACGGTGTAGGGTTTAGGTTTAGGGTTTAGGGTTTCGGGATAGGGTTTAGGGTTCAGGGTTTAGGGATAGTGGGTTGGAAGAGCAGTGATAGGTCGAAGGTGCTCCAGAGTTTGTGGGAATCTTCGCCGCCGCCCAGAACTGGGCTCACAAAAGCTTCGGATTTAGGGTTTAGGGTTTAGGGTTTAGGGTTTAGGGTTTAGGGTTTAGGGTTTAGGGTTTAGGGTTTAGGGTTTAGGGTAACCTAGACACCTTTGCAAAGGAGATAGACCCCGGAATGAAGCTGCAACGTTCCTAAGGGTACATCGAAGGCAGGTAGGGCTTCAAGCTGTTTGGAGTGCGGGGGGGGGCCCAGAACCTCCAAAACCCCTTAATTAAGGAATATACCTTAAATCATATTAGGGTTCTTAGTAGAATGTAAGCCCTTAATTAAGGAATATATATATATATATATACCTTAAGTCATATTAGGGTTCTTAGTAGAGTTTAAGCCCTTAGTTAAGGGGTTTTGGAGGTTCTGGGGGTGTGGCTCTTACGTTGGCTTTCCTTTGAGGGAAGGTGAGGTCCACCGCGGTCGTCGGATCGATCGGCAGGATTCAGGGGCCCACAAGAAGGGGGTCTTCTCGCTGGTGCAGTGCAACGGCTGTGTTTTAACTCGTGAGTTTTTCTGCAAACATGGGCATTTTTAACTTCCGCAGAATTTGTTGAGTGCGATCTCTGCCGTCAAACTGAACTAGCAGGAAGCCCTCTGCAATGAATTAGAGGCGGACATGCAGAACCGCTTGGACCTGAAACGGGAGATGAAAGTTCAGGGCTTTAAACCCTAAACCCGAAGCCCTGAACCCGAAACCCTAAAACCAAAACCCTTGGGCTCTTAACCCTAGGACTGCAATTGGGCTAATTGAAGCCCCCATTGCCGCCAGGGCCTGCAACCAAGCCCCAAGCAGTTCAGGGCTTATAGGGTTTTCGGGTTTAGGCCTTGGGGCTTAGGGGTTGCGGCTTTAGGATTTAGGGTTTAGGGCTTGGGGCTTAGGGGTTTCGGCTTTAGGATTTAGGGTTTAGGGCTTATAGGGCTTAGGGGTTTCGGCTTTGGGGCTTAGGGACCCCCAGAAACAAGCACAGACAACTCACCAGGTCCCTTAGACGCCGGATCCACGCGACGCGGAGCGCCCGCGAGGTGCGCGGATGCTGCTCACACTCAGCTTGCTTCCGGCCCGTGCGCGGCCTCGAGGTTCATCGTCGCCTATAGGGCTCTCTCAGTTTGGTTTAGGGTTTAGGGTTTAGGGTTTAGGGTTTAGGGTTTAGGGTTTAGGGTTTAGGGTTTAGGGTTTAGGGTTTAGGGTTTAGGGTTTAGGGTTTAGGGTTTAGGGTTTAGGGTTTAGGGTTTAGGGTGTAGGGTTTAGGGTTTAGGGTTTAGGGTTCGGGGTTCAGGGGTCTCCTATAGGGATTACGGGGTTTTAGGCTAGGATGGCCCTTAAAAAGCTTTGCAAAAAATTCTGAACATGATCCTCTTAAACCCAGTGAAGGGAAAAAATGAAATGTCCCAAGGGCCTACCTTTTGTAGGGGTCTAGGGTTTAGGCTTGAGAGCATCCACCGAGGCCTCCTGTGTTTTGGGGTCCACTTGAACCCAATTCTGACTGTACGTATCACCTAATTATTACCATGTTCGGGCACTTAAGGGGCTTATAAGTGGGTGATAAGTGGCACCAACCCCTCTAAGCACAGCCCGTCCTGCGGTCGTGGCTGCAGAGTTCCGACGACTTCCCCCACCGTCCACATGCACCTCGGGTGCTGGGCTTTTGGGCTTTGGCGTTTTTTTTTGGGTTGGGCGTGTTCGGATGGTGGCACTGCAGAAATACTGAACCTTGATCGATACCAGACCGCAATAAAATGAACCATCCCCCCCCCCCCCCCCCCCCCCCCCCGTGAGAAAGCTTCGAGATGCTCTAGTCGCCACATTGTAGTCGCTTTTGCCGACCATATCTTGAAGACCCGACTTTCGGGGTCAGTTTTATGTTCATCTCCGGCCCCTTTGGGTGTCACTCGTCGCAATGTGTGGGAGGTTAGGGGGTTTAGGGGATGTAGGGGCTACCGTTAAGGAAACCGACCATGTTTTGAACCCGGGTACTAGACGTAACGTAACCCCAAACCTTCAACCTTCAACCCTGAACCCTAAGCCCGAGACCCCTAAACCCCAAGCCGCCAACCCAAAAGCCCTAAACCCTAAACCCTAAACCCTAAACCCTAAACCCTAAACCCTAAACCCTAAACCCTGCAGTGCAGACAGCGCCCAAGTCGCCATGAGTCTTTGTGGAGTCGGGGCTGCATGCACCCGGATCCTTAGGTTGCTGGACTGCTGGAAGGGTTTGAGGGATGCTGGAGTTTATCTGACTGTTGCCCGAAATGGGGGGTACCGCACAAGTATGAAGAATAAATGACTTTGGTTCCTTGTAACCGCACCGCACCAAAGTGTAAGTCTTGATCGGAAGCCCGCATAGAGGGTTTTGGGCTTAGTGGGCGTGAGCCGCTTTCCTAAACCCTAAGAACCCCTCCCCACCGCCAAAAAACCAAAAAAACTCAAAAACAATCAAAAAACCCTAAACACCCTCAAAACCTTAAAGTGTAAACGCCCTATCTGACATTGTGCGGGCCTGAAGTCTGAGATGCCGGACAAAGACTTGGCAATCTGCGAAGAAGTTATTTCCCCCTATGCAAATAAAGGGACTCTTATATTTCAGAGTGTAAACATAAATTTATATATATATATAGATATGTGTGTATCTGCTGAAATGTCATGACTCTTTTGTGTTTTTTTCTTGGGGGGGGGGGGGGTGCTGTTCTTAAGCAAGTAGTAGCAGCTAGGGTATTTAGGGCTTCTGGTTTTAGTGTTTAGCGTCTTAGGGTTTAGGGCTTTCGGGTTCAGGACAGCATCGGGCGTCCTAGTAAGCCGAAGTCGCACGTGGCACGTGCAATCGTCCACTATGTTGTCTCGTTCAGCCCTCTGAAAAATATTCCTGACTCAGATCCCTAAGCCCCAAGAAGGGAACACCCTAAACCCTAAAGCCTAAACCTTGAAAATGCCAAGTCGAGGATGCTTTGGCCTTTTCTTTAGGACTTAGGGATAAGGCGGCGTTCAGGGTTTAGCCCAAAAACAAGACCAACCCCTCATTATTGCGTACAGACACAGAACAACTGGGCCCGCAGTGTCATGGCATCGTCCAACTGTGAAGCTTAAAGCTTAATATTTCAAATCTCAAGCCCTTAAACCTCAGGAGCCTGGGGTCATTGAACTCCGATGCATCCCAACCCTCGTTGGCCATTAGGCCCGAATAGTGTTCACAGGCCTTCCTTTTTTTGTTTTTCGCGACAAACAGTGACAGAGGACGCCCTCTAATAGGGGACCTCCTGTCAACAACTTTCGCGGCGAAATACGTTCAGGGGGTCCCCTGACAAAAAGTGTTCACAGGGAGTCTCCCAATAGGAACTCCCTGTGAGCTCTTTTCGCGTCGAAAAGTGTTCACAGGGGGTCCCCTATCGGGGGACCCATCCAGAATATTTTGACGAAACAAATGTTCACTGGGGACTGGCCCGCTGCTACGGGACCCCTTGCGAACACTTTTCGCTGCGAAAGATGTTCACATGGGGTCCCCTAATAGGAGACCCCCTGTAAACCCCTTATATGGCGAAAAGGCTCAGTTCTAGACCTAGGTTATGGATTCAGGTCCAGCATTTTAACCGGGTTTCATATAGGGCAGAAGGCCTTGGGATCTCAAGTTCAGAGCAGGGCCTGGGCGGGGGGGGCGGGGTTTACGAGTCGATGAGCGCCATCGTCTATGGCATTGGGATCCTTGGGTGAAAAGAGAAGGAAACCTTCTCTCTGCAGCCGCCAGGATAACAATCCTCTCAAGTGGGCAAAGGAGTGGTCCAGGACCCGAATCTCCACGATAATGGGCACTGTGTTGGGACCCTCCTTTAACGTCCTGGGCCCTGGGCCTTGGATTTCAAAAACTCATATGGGTCCCTTGAAGTTCATATAGACTCATCCCTTTGAAAGCAAAATCATCTCGTTGAAAATCACATAAACTCATCCCTTTCAAAATCACATGGATCCCGTGAATTTATATAAATTCGCCCTGTTCAAACCACATAAACCCCGTGGACCGTTTACAGAGGGCGAAAACCAGCTTCGACTGTTGGTGGGGGGGGGGGGGAACAAACTCAAGCAGGTGCAACACTTGGGGCTTAGAGCGTAGACCAAAACCGACGACCCTTTTAGCAGATCAGTCAACACAAGCGCAACAAGCACGCCTAAATGCCAAAGCAACTAACCCCCAAACCCCAAACGCTGAACCACGGGAGTCTCGCCCAAGGGTCACGTGGTGCATGGTCGCTTCAGCACCTTCGCCGTGTTCTCCCCAAGCCACTGGAAGATGGTCCTGCTGTTTAGGGTTTAGGGTTTAGGGTTTAGGGTTTAGGGTTTAGGGTTCTAAGGCTTCAAAGTCCACATTCGAAGTATGGGCTCTTCATGTGGGTCCCTTGCTATATAGCTCGCATATACACTTTTCGTCACAAGGGCCCATACTCTAAACCCTAAACCCTAAACCCTAAACCCTAAACCCTAAACCCTAAGCCCTAAACCCTAAACCCTAAGGGCCCACGGTTCCAACCTTGGAAGGGTTACAAGGTTTAGGATCTTAGGGAGTTCTGGGCTCCAGGATCTTAGGATGGTGAGGGCTCTCGGATCTTCAGCCTCTTTAGGGTTTAGGGTTTAGGGTTTAGGGTTTAGGGTTTAGGGTTTAGGGTTTAGGGTTGAGGGTTGAGGGTAAGGATCTTAGAGTTTGCTAGGTTCTAGGATCTTAGGGTTTTTCCTGGGTTTAGGAGATGGGCTTCCAGGCTTGTTTAGGGCTTTAGTGGGTCATAGGGTTGTGGAAACTGAGCTTAAGGGGTGGGAATGCTGGGTTGGGCCACTCTACTCCTTCTAGGAGCAAAAGTGTAAGCTAGGAATACAAAGGGTGCCTTTTTTTGCTTTAAAGGGGCTGATACATGAACCTAAGCCCCCCCAAAAAAGGGATGAAGGGCCTAGTCCTGGGTCCTAAACCCTAAACCCTAAACCCTAAACCCTAAACCCTAAACCCTAAACCCTAAACCCTAAACCCTAAACCCTAAACCCTAAACCCTAAACCCTAAACCCTAACAGAACCCCTAAACCCTAAACCCAAAACCCTCACAACCCGGGCCGACTCTGGGTCTCTACTCCTTGCTCTAAAGCCTCGATGCCTACAAAAATGGACCACATGAGCCAGTTCAGGGTTCAGGGTTTATAAGGGGTTCAGGGTGAAATTAGGGTTTAGGGTTTAGGGTTTAGGGTTTAGGGGAAAGGGTTTAGGGTAAAGGGTTCAGGGTGAAATTAGGGTTTAGGGTTTAGGGTTTAGGGTTTTGGGCTTAGGGTTTAGGGGAAAGGGTTTAGGGTAAACTGCCTGTTCAGTTTTGATTAGAAGCCCTGAGCCCCGAAACACTAAGGACGCTAACCAGAAGCCCAAAACCCTTCGAGAACTTCCCTAAACCCTAAACCCTAAACCCTAAACCCTAAACCCTAAACCGTAAACCCATCTGAGAATCTCCTTCCGACTCCGCGCGCGTGGGGACGCGCTGCGGGACCTCCTGGAGTCCTCAGCTGCCGCCAGTTTAGGGTTTAGGGTTTAG
>CAJNDS010000204.1:87500-130000 GCA_905221605.1 Symbiodinium natans
ACCCTAAACCTTGAACCAGAACCCTAAACCCCTAAACCCCTAAACCCCTAAAACCCTAAAACCCTAAAGCCCTAAAACCCTACAACCCTACAACCCTACAACCCTAAAACCCTAAAACCCTAAAACCCTAAAACCCTAAAACCCTAAGACCCTAAGACCCTAAGACCCTAAACCCTAAAACGCCCCTTCGAAGACGTGCGGGCCGGAGGTACGACTTGGCGGCCTCCGCGAAGTAAGTGCCTGGACCAAACGTGCCTCTACCCTACAGGGGGCTAGCTAATCATAGTAGTAGGGTTTAGGGTTTAGTCTACTGTCGGGTTGAGGGAGGGGGCTAACTGACTAGGATAGGGATAGCGGTAATGCTGTGATTATCATTTTAAACGATGTAACAAAAAAGTTCCCAGCATCACTCTAAAGGGGGCTAACGAATTGGGGTAGGGTTTAGGGTTTAGGGTTTAGGGTTTAGAGTTTAGAGTTTAGGGTTTAGGGTTTAGGGTTTAGGGTTTAGGGTTTAGGGTTTAGGGTTTAGGGTTTAGGGTTTAGGGTTCACGGTTTGGAGCTTAGGGTTTCGAGTGTAGGGTTTTAGGGCTTAGGGTTTGGAGTTTACGGTTTAGGGTTCAGGTTGTAAGGTATAGGGTGTTGGGATTATAATTCGTCGCGGGGGCTTGTGGTAACATGATCACATTTCCGGACCCTAAAAGCCCTAAACACCCCAATCCCCCGAACCATTATTCCCAAAGAAGTGGAAACCCAACCCCTCAACCTCTTTAACCCCTAAACTAGACACCTTACAAACCCTAAACCCTGCAAACCCTCAAAACCCTAAAAACCCTGGAACAAAAAAAAAAAACCTTGCGAAAACTAAAAAAACACACCTCAAAACCCTAAAAACCCTGGGAAAAAACCTTGCGAAAACTAAAAAAACACAAAAATGGCCCAAGCTCTAAACCCGCTAAACCCCAAAATCCTAGAAACCCTCACGCTAAACCCTAAACCCTAAACCCTAAACCCTAAACCCGACGCCAAGAGTCCATTTTTGCTTTCCAAGGTACCTCCCGCACAGTGGATTGGGCAGGCCCAGTCGTAGGCCTGCGACTCAGTCAAGTTGTGCGCCGCCGGATCGCAATCCTTCCCGCTGTTTTCTTGCTTTAGGGCGAAACCCTAAACCCTAAACCCTAATTAAACCCTAAACCCTAAACCCGAAACCCTAAACCCTAAACCTGAGGCTTAAGGGGTTAGGGTTTGGGGTTCACAAGGGGTTTGAATGGAGTTCAGGGTGTGGAGTGCCAGGATCTGCGGATGTGACCCCTACGTCAGCAATCTCGGGTTTAGGGTTTAGGGTTTAGGGCTAGGGTTTCGGGTTTAGGGTTTAGGGTTTAAGGTTTAGGGCTTAGGGTTCGGGGATTAGGGTTTAGGGTGTGGCTAACTTAATGTGTGACAGATAGCTCGGGAGGTCCCTGTAGTGAAGCTGCAAGTCCTGACCTTGCATCCTTTGAAGCCTGAACCCTAAACCCTAAACCCTAAACCCCACACCCTAAACCCTAAACCCTAAACCCTACACCCTAAACCCTAAACCTGTCCGAGGCGCTTTGATCGCAGCGCTGTCAATGGGAGTGGACTCGCCATACTCTACGGCCAAGTGCCGGAAGACACCTCCCAGAAACTCAGTACCTGGATTTCGGAGCGGTGCGTTAGAATCCCGGGTTTAGGGTTTAGGGTTTAGGGTTTAGGGTTTAGGGTATAGGGTATAGGGTATAGGGTTTAGGGTTTAGGGTTTAGGGTTTAGGGTTAGGGTTTAGGGTTTTAGGGTTTTAGGGTTTTAGGGTTTAGGGTTTAGGGTTTAGGGTTTAGGGTTTAGGGTTTAGGGTTTAGGGTTTAGGGTTTAGGGTTTAGGGTTTAGGGTTTAGGGTTTAGGGTTTAGGGTTTAGGGTTTAGGGTTTAGGGTTTAGGGTTTAGGGTTTAGGGTTTAGGGTAATACTAAACCGCCCCCTACCCCCCTAATATTATAGACCCCACATATGCTAGAATAGCACGATACAGGGAGGATTCAAAATCAGGGAGGGGGGGGGGGGTTAAGATTCGGGGGAAGGGACTATAGTTATAGGGTGCCTGAAGGAAAAGGGTTTCAAGGGGGGTATGCAACCCAAGGTCCCACAATCCTCCTCCTCTTCCCCCCCCCCCCCCCCCCCCCCCCCCCCCCCTACTTCCCAAGGCTCCCTCCCCATCATTCCAGGGACACTGCATCATCATAAAGAGTCTTTGGAATGGTCCCTTGGTGGTAACAATAGCCAACAAAACACCAAACTCACTAAACATGAGTCTTGAGGAGAAGATGGCTACGGGAGGCACCAACTTTATAGCGGTACCAAACCCGCAAAGGCGGAGAGCAAACCCTAAACCCTACACGCTAACCCTAAACCCTAAACCCTAAACCCAAAACCCTAAACCCTGAACCCACCCTAGCGCGAACGTGTTGTGCTGCGCCCTCGCTGCGAAGTCGAAGCCAAGGATCTTTCGCAGGGACCCTTAATCCGACCACCCCAAGAAGAAGGAAGCCCCAAACAAGGGAAAATAAGTAATATCCCTAAACCCTAAACCCTGAACCCTAAACGCTTAACCCTAGACCCTAAACCCTACAACCTCGAAATCCCTAAACCCAAAAAGCCCATAAAAGTTAAACCAAAAAACTGAACCCTAATCATCACACTAGCAGCTTGGGGGGGGGGGGTCTCTTGGTAACCCTCAACCTAGTGGAGCTTGGTGGCGTTCAAGCGTGCGAGGCATCAGAAGATGGGACGCCATGGCGGCTTCTCTACTACGCGGTTTAGGGTTTAGGGTTTAGGGTTTAACGCAGGGGACTCGGTGCCTGACCGCTTGGGTTGAACCCCAAACACTAAAACTACACCCTAAACCCGAAACCCTAAACGGGTTCAGGGCATGATGTGTTTTGTTGATTCGAAGCCCTAAACCCTAAACCCTTAACCCTAAATAACCCTAAACCCTAAACCCTGAACCCTAAACCCTAAACCCTAAACTCCAAAAGACGGGATTGCCGGCTGATGCAACTGCCAAGACCCCAAGGCTCGAACTCTGGGGACCCATGAGGTATACCCTTTCTGTTTCCAGTTGTTGTTCTGTTTACTATTATTATTTTTGTTTTTTTTTCGGGGGGGGGTAGGGTTTAGGTTGAGGGTTTGGGGGGGGGGGGGGGTATTTCGAGCCTAATGGCTGTGGTCTGCGAAGCTTCTGCGCACGTCCATTTCGGATTTAGGGTTCCCGAGGCCCGCCACGAAGACAGGCTGTTTGGACCCTCAACAGATATAAGACATGCACCAAAGTCTCACGAGTTTAGGGTTTAGGGTTTAGGGTTTAGGGTTTAGGGTTTAGGGTTTAGGGTTTAGGGTTTAGGGTTTAGGGTTTAGGGTTTAGGGTTTAGGCCTGATCGCTGAAATTTATCATCGTCCATGTCGGTGTGGAGATACACACGCCTTTGAAATCTCTGCCCCTTTCGGCTTGTCTGATTGGGGGGGGGGGGGGGGTCTCATTAGGGCTCAGGGATCCAAAAGTACTGAGGGTTTAGGGTTTAGGGTGTAGGGACAAGGAATACAGCCTCTGATCGGGTCCTCATACACCCGCGGCGCGGAGTAGGGAGTGTCACTCTTGACCTCGGGCAAAGAACAGCAGCACACTCTGCAACCTGGCTTCCGCAGTCCGGTGTCTTGGGGTAGGGTTTAGGGTTTAGGGTTTAGGGTTTAGGGTTTAGGGTTTAGGGTTTAGGGTTTAGGGTTTAGGGTTTAGGGTTTAGGGTTTAGGGTTTAGGGTTTAGGGTTTAGGGTTTAGGGTTTAGGGTTTAGGGTTTAGGGTTTCGGGTTTCGGGTGTTGGGGAAGACTTCTTTCCGAGTCTGGAAGACATGGCCGCAAGTCTCGCAGCTCGTCCCGGCCCTGCAGGTAGACACGACGGGGAGGGTTTAGGGTTTAGGGTTTAGGGTTCAGGGTTCAGGGTTCAGGGTTTAGGGTTTAGGGTTTAGGGTTCAGAGTTTAGGCTTTAGTGGTTAGGGTTGGAGGCATCGATGCTGCTTAAAAGCCTTATAGGGCAAAAGGGGGGAATAAAAGCTCGTGTTTTTTGGGGTTTAGGGGTTAGGGTTCAGTGCTAGACAGGGTTGCAGTTCTAGTCTTGGGCATACTTGGCATACTCTGCCCGGGGTTTCGGTGTTGGGCGCCCGGCAAGGATGTCCAAAGCATCACGGAAATCGCCCCATACCTGAGTTGTGTTTCTCCAGGGCAGGCTTACTTGCTGGCTCTTCGTCGCTACAAGGAGGACTTGAGATGCAAATGGGATTCGTGGAGGGGAGGCTCCGCCCCTAACATAAGGTGGTTGGAGAATCGGCCAGGAGAAGTCCCACTTACTGTGATAGGCTATAGTTAAGGGCCTTAAGGGACTTACTCCTTACAACCCCGTTTAGGGTCCTTCAAACTGAATTAAACCCTAGACCCTAAACCCTAAACCCTAAACCCTAAACCCTACACCCTAAACCCTAAACCCTAAACCCTAAACCCTAAACTGAGCGGACTGCAGGTTGAAAGGCTTGGGTTTGACGCCCCGAGAGTCTCGGACTGGGGTCTCCTGCTTCAAAGAACAAGAGCCCTTCGAGTTCATCCAGGGGTTAGGGTTTAGGGTTTAGGGTTTAGGGTTTCGGGTTTAGGGTTTCGGGTTTAGGTTTAGGTTGGGGTTTAGGGCATAGGGGAACCAATAGTTATCTAGGAATAAACAGGGTACCCTTCTGGGTTTCAGGGGCCGATAAGGGAACGTACACACACCAACCGAAACGAGGTAACACGGGCCTAACGCTCAAACATACTTTTCATTATGTCCGCAACCCTAAACGCTTTACCCAAAACAAAGAAGTGCCTTCCTGTTACTCAATGATAGTTGTATGCCACAGTTACTATACCATACAACACTATTGCAGCTGACATAAGATTACCCACCACGCCATAACGAGTAAGGTTCGAGTCTAGGGTTTAAATTTTAGGGATTTAGGGTTTTGCGTCGAGGATTTAGGATTTAGGGTTTAGGAAGTGTAGGGTTTAAAGTTTAGGGGTTTAGGTTTAGCATTGCGGATTTAGGATTTAGGAAGCTTAGAGTCGTCCAGGGCGCCAGAGGATCCGCCAGCGCAGCTTCGGAACCTGGGTTCAGGGTTCAGGCTATTCCCTAAACCCTGAACCCTGAACCCTGAACCCTAAACCCTAAACCCTAAACCCTAAACCCTTATTGCCTTGTATGGCCCTTACAGCCCTCTGAAACATACTCCTAGACATGACCTTCTTAAATCCAATAAGGGAAGGACACAGAACATCCCCAGGGCCTACCTAACAGATGTGACTTTCGCAAACCCAACAAGGGAAGAATATGGAACACCCCAAGGGCCTACCTACCTACCTATTTGCATGTCGGGTTTCCCTAAGCCCTAAACGCCTAATCCCCTAAACCCCTAAACCCCTATACCCCTAAACCCCTAAACCCCTAAACCCCAAACCCTAAACCCTAAACCCCTAAACCCTAAACCCTAAACCCTAAACATGCCGGGGTTAGGCTGATAGGGGGCTCGAAGCTGAAGCTGCCTGACAAATTCGGCACCCGCGGCCCTAAACTCTACTACCCGAGTACCCTAATCTCCCGAAATACCCTAAGATACCCTAAGATACCCTAAGATACCCTAAGATACCCTAAGATACCCTAAGATACCCTAAGATACCCTAAGATACCCTAAGAATACCCTAAGAATACCCTAAGAATACCCTAGAAAGGACACCCAAAAAAAAACCCTAAAAACGCCCTAACAAGACCCCCTCAAAATACCCTCATCCCCTGCATGGCCTCATACACCCCTAAACCCTAAACCCTAAACCCTAAACCCTAAACCCTAAACCCTAAACCCTAAACCCTAAACCCTAAACCCTAAACCCCAAAACCCCAAAACCAGGAGCTTCGGCCGCGGAGCTCTTCTGGAACTGGGTCTTGACGATGTTGTGCAGCTGCTTCTCACTCAAGAAAGCCTCCAAGCAAGCGTTAGGCTTCAGAACTTCAGGTGGGTTTAGGGTTTAGGGTGTAGGGTTTAGGGTTTAGGGTTTAGGGTTTGGGGTTGAGGGTTGAGGGTTGAGGGTTTGGGGTTTGGGGTTTGGTGTTTAGGATTTAGGGCTGTCGGTCATTGACGTCGAAGGTGTTAGGGCCTAGCCTATACTAGGAACAGGAGTCTCGTGCACAGGAAGCGGCAGCCCGCGCGGTGTGCCATGAGTGGATGCAGGATCCGCAGGAACTGGCATGGTGCTGGGGTTTACCGGGGACCCTCTTTACCCACAGTTTTATGGGTTCTGCCTACTAATTAAGGGTAGTTCCTACTAAATTATAGGTAATTAGAGTCCCAGGTAGCGGGGAACTGGATTACGAGCTTTCAGAAATTTTGAGGGACTGAGGGCGGTGCAGATTGATTCGGGTTCATTGCTCGCAAAAAATAGCATTTGTTCAACGGGGGTTGTAGCTTATACTGGACCCTGGCCCATATTGTCAAAAAGACACAACTAAACCATACAATTCCGAAAAACTGAAAACCCAGGGCCTTGTCTGCATCTTCGTTGAAGCGATCTTCATAGACGCGCGTGCACTCGTTTCGCCACAACCTGCCGCAGGCCCTAAGCCCGAAACCTTTGAGGGTTTATATAGGATTTTATTGATTTCTTCAGGTTCATCAGTGGGGCTTGAGAGGGTTAGCGGGTTTAGGGTTCAGGGTTTGGGGCTCAGGGTCTAGAGAAGGAACAGATGTAAGGGAATCTACGGTGATAGCTTGGGGAGGCTTAGTTTGAGGCTTCAGCTTTTTAAGCCCTAAACCCTAAACCCTAAACCCCTAAACCCTAAACCTTGAGGGTCCCAAACTCACAGCGCTTACTTTGGGCAGTTGGGGAAGGGCTGTACGGGTTCATGGGGTGGAAGAGCTTCTTCGGCGGAGTGGAGTCTCCCTGTCTGAGACAAACTCCACGAACTGTAACCCCTTAAGCCCAAAGCCCAGAACCCCTAAACCCGAAACCCTAAACTTGAAGGGGCCAGACTCATACTCCTAAGGTTGCACCCTTATACAGGTTTCTCTTCATCTATCCTAATATGGCCCTTCTATTCCCTTAGTCCTCTAAACCAAACCCAGGGTACAGGTACAACGTCAGGGGCCCGAGGCCCAAGCCCCAAACTCTCAAGGGACTAGAGGAGGGACCCATGCCAAGGGACCTTGGAGGTCATTTTTGGGAGCTACTTAGGTATTTAGGGACTATATAAGGTATATATGTATATAGGGTTATATAAGATTAAGGGTACCTTTTCGGGGTCCCTTATACCCCTTAAAGCTGGACAAGCTTAGAGAGCAAATGGCAGCTCCAGCTCACCAAATCTCTGCCCCACGCACGACAAGAAGTGGGTCTGGTGAGGAATTAGGGTTTAGGGTTTAGGGTTTAGGGTTTAGGGCTTAGGGCTTAGGGTTTAGGGTTTAGGGTTTAGGGTTTAGGGTTTAGGGTTTAGGGCTTAGGATTTAGGGTTTAGGCTTTAGGGTTTAGGGTTAGGGTTTAGGGTTTAGGGCTTAGGGTTCGGCGCTCAGGGCTCGCAGGGTCAGAGCCTGTTTCGTGTCGTGCTTCGGGTGCAGGCTTGAAGGTTTGAGGTTTAGGCGTTTGGGATTTCGCGTTCAAGTGTATGCTTCAACTCTTCGGACTCTGGAAAAAACCCCTGTCAGAAAGAGAGAAAGAGAAGGAGAGAAAGAGAGAAGGAGAGAAACAGAGAAAGAGAGAAAGACAGAAAGACAGAACGACAGAAAGACAGAAAGACCCTCAACCCTAAACCCTAAACCCTACACCCTAAACCCTAAACCCTAAACCCTAAACCCTAAACCCTAAAACCAGATGGGCCTGATGAGCACCGATGCGCTGTTTACCACCTGGCCATGGTCGAGGCTACTTTAGGTGGCTCCATACCCGGCACCCGGTAGTACGGGACCCTTTTGAGTAGAACAGAGGAATCTGTAGGGCTAGGGTTTAGGGTTTAGGGTTTAGGGTTTAGGGTTTAGGGTTTAGGGTTTAGGGTTTAGGGTTTAGGGTTTAGGGTTTAGGGTTTAGGGTTTAGGGCTTAGGGCTTAGGGCTTAGGGTTTAGGGTTTAGGGTTCAGGGCCAGGGGTTTGCCGGTAAAGCTTAACATCTACATGAACAGAAACTCAAAGAGTGAACACGAAAACTAAAAGATCTCGAGCTTAGGGTAAGAGTTGGAAATGTTCTTTCAGTCTTTTCCGGCAAACATACCGGTACAATTTCGTGCCGGGGTGAGGGCTGGGTGGGCTTTTTATGTGCGTGCACATAAAAAGTGGCAGCACACATGTCCAGGACGTTACTGATCTACAGCTGCTTATCGCAGCTGTATGGCTGATGAGTGCCTGATGGTACGAAACCGGTACCAGTAGATCAGTGCCCAAAAGCGACGCTTGCGCTCCTTCCTTGAGTAGTGTGTACCCGGCACCCGGTAGTACGGGACCCTTTTGAGTACAACAGAGGAATCTGTAGGGCTAGGGTTTAGGGTTTAGGGTTTAGGGTTTAGGGTTTAGGGTTTAGGGCTTAGGGTTCAGGGTTTAGGGTTTAGGGTTTAGGGTTTAGGGTTTAGGGTTTAGGGTTTAGGGTTTAGGGTTTAGGGTTTAGGGTTTAGGGTTCAGGGCCAGGGGTTTGCCGGTAAAGCTTTACATCTACATGAACAGAAACTCAAAGAGTGAACACGAAAACTAAACGATCTCGAGCTTAGGGTAAGAGTTCAGGGTTTAGGGTTTAGGGTTCAGGGTTCAGGAGCATACAGTACGTGTATGTAGAGCAAAACCAAAGTTGAGTTCGAAAATCGACGAGGATGCGATCATAAGTTTCGGACTCTTTCGGGAAGTCTCTGTTCGTGCAAGGCGGTGCCGGACACATCGCAGGCGGAAAGCGCCAGATTTTGACTCGTGGTGCGGTAGTTTACAAGGGAACCCTGAGCCAAAAACAAAAGGCAAAAGGGGCACCACTGGGCGACCACAAAAAAGGAAAGTGAGGGAGGAGGGCAAGGAAGGAGGGATGGCTGGGCTGAGCACTGTGCAAGCATTTAGGCCTTAGGGTTTAGGGTTTAGGCAGTGGAAATCATTAGCAGCCGTGTCCGCTGCCATTGGCGGGGGCGAGGTGTTGCAGTGCTTGAGGCAAGGGACTTGTAGCACGACGACTACGCGGGTGCGAAGGAGGCAGGGGCAAAAGACAAAGACACGCCTTCAGGGTGAACAAAGGAAGAAGTGTTGATAGAAAGTAAGGTATTTATCCTGAGGTTTCGAATCAGATGCTACACTCCAGGCACACAAGAGAAGGATTTAGGCTTCGTTGGGCAGTTTTGGGGCTTAGGAAGGTGTTTAGGGTTTAGGGGTTTCGGGTGTAGGGTTTATAGGGTCTTGGGGTTTAGAAATTTAGGGGTTTGGGGACCCCAAACCCTAAACCCTAAACCCTAAAACCCTAAAAACCCGCACGAAGCTGGGAGCTTGCCTGGGGGTCCGCCTGGCAGATGCCTTGGAACACGCGGCTGAGGTCGCGCAGCGAGAAGATGTAGTGGAACCTGCCATGGGTTTAGGGTTTAGGGTTTAGGGTTGCTTAGGGCTTAGGGCTTATAGGGTATAAGGTATAACCCCAAACCCTAAGCCCTAGACCAAGAACCTTTCTGGGAGGGCTTACAGCAGGGTCCAAGTAGGGCTTGGGGTTTTGGATTAAGGGTTTAGGGAACCCTAAACCCTAAACCCCAAACCCCAAACCCCAAACCCTAAACCCTAAACCCTAAACCCTAAACCCTACAGGGTTTAGGGTAGTCATGGTGGTTTGGGTGGATCGGGCTTAGGGTTCAGGGGTACGGCCTGTGTAGGGTTTGGGGTAGTGCAGCTTGCTCAAGAAACAGAACAGATGGGTTTTCGTCTCCTCACTTGCTTGCGGCCGCATAGCACGCATGTCAACAACCGAATTCATCTGCGGCGGAAAATGGGGCATCAAATTTTATTGTGTATTATAATTGGTCTCCATGGATCCGCTAGCAAAAGGTACTGTATTCCTGGAGCACTGCTCGTTGCACCCCAAGCTGACCCTGAGTGCTGCAACTGCCAACTGCAAGTACCGAAGCAAAGTTGCTCGCTGGAAAACCCACCTCTCTGGCTGGTTCTTAGCAGGGAATGAGGGAATTAGGGGGCCCTTTTTTGCATCCTTTGAGGGGTACCCTCACTCCCTCAGCCCCTACTCAGAACCAGCCAGTCTAGCGACCACCAGGAATGCACCAGTTGACGAAGATGTTCAACGAGTCTCTCCTTGCCGCTCCAGGTCGGCAGGAAACGCCAGGACGGATCCATGGATGGAAGAGCGCACGTGGCCGGTTTATAGCCACAGGACTCAGAGTTCTCCCGTTCGGGATGTTGGGATTCTGAACACTCTTCAATGAAGTCTTCGCCTGCACCCAACCCACCCCCAGAAACGCCAGCAAACGCCTTCTGGCGCTGCGCAAAGGGACCACTGCTGTGCAATCTCCCTGGAACCCTTCACTTCGCCCTCGTTGATGCCGCAGTAGAGCGTGCGGACGTCTGCGTCGTCCTGCTGCTGGGAGTGCGATATGCAGGCCGCCAAGAATTAAGGGGTTTGCATTCCGACACCTAGCGGCGACCCCAGTTGTAGGAGACACCCGTGGCTATGAACTTTGCCGTTGGCCAGGATAATGATGTGTTTGCAAATGCGTATCCTGAAGCCGCAACCCTGACCCGACCCCCCCGTCCCTCCCCCAATCCCCCGAAGCCACCCTCGCACCCACACCCGCAAACCCACTAAATAATTATTGGACAACCCCCCTAAACCTTCAACCCTATAAACCCTAAACCCTGAACCCTGCACCCTTACTTAACCCAGGCGCCCCGGCCTAGTGGCGGAGGCTTCCTGAGAGTCAGAGCAGACTCATCCGTCTGCACTTGGGATTCCTTCTCTGTTCTGGAGGCCCTGGCTGGGTACTTCCAGATGAGGCCTGGGTCGTTCGGAACTTGGCTGCACTTAGGATTAATAGATTTTTGCTATAATATAACTATATATGATGTTGGTTTAGGGTTTAGGGGAGGAGGGTAGCTATAACTTAAAGCTAATTAGCTGTCTTGTTAAGAAGCCCAATATTTCCCAAAAAGGCTCTAAGGATCTAAAGTTACGGTAAAGCACCACAAAGGGAGGAGAACCTTTAACTCAAAGCACTGGACCCTACAGCAAACATCATGAACACTTGAGCCCTAAGCACTCCGCATGGTGGTCAGGGGCCCATAATGCAAAATTGCCTCCCCCGAGATGTGCCGATACATAGGCTACACCCCAAAAAGGGTATATTGCTACCTGAATTGAGGTAGCTGACAGCCAGAACTACCCATTACACGCTTCAAGTGACCCACTTGGGGTTATGGTTCCGCACCCCCTTATCAGAATTTTTAGGTAAGCTGCAAAAAGCCGGGGCACAAAGGCCTTTTATGGGTTGGTATTGAGAACATGTACTTCCTGCACCGCCAAGACTCACAACTGGACGAGAGACAGCAGCATCTGCAGGGCATTGGACACCCAGATGGGAATCTCCCGCCGGGTGACGCCTACACCAAACCAGCAGAGGCTGTTCAGAAAGCCCAGCAAGAGCTGGGTAAACGGCAAGATGCTGGAGGACTTGGTTTGGAGAACCTCCCGCAAGGCAGAGAGCGGCGCGGCAGACATGATGATGCCCATGTACATGCCCAGATATCCAACTCTAGCCGCGGCACCCTCCCCCCCCAGCCCCGCATAGGCGATGATCGACCCAGACAAGATCAGGGCAAAACATGTGCCGACAAAGGCCGGCTTGTTCCACCTCTCCGCATGCGGATCCTTG
This sequence comes from Symbiodinium natans, assembly GCA_905221605.1. NCBI lineage: Eukaryota > Dinophyceae > Suessiales > Symbiodiniaceae > Symbiodinium > Symbiodinium natans. The sequence goes on from CAJNDS010000204.1 coordinate 99,454, forward strand.
CGAGCAAACCACCAACATGTTGCGATACTGACGAGCCCAACAAACGTGCCGTAGACACTGCAGGGGATTATGGGTGGCACCGGCAGGAAGATGCCGTAGCCAACCTGGGTGGCGGAGTTCACAAGGAAGCAGAGCAGATTCACGGGATTCACGTTCCGCACTTTGGCGGGCGTTGCCAATACGCCCGCGGCCTGGATCAGTGGAGACGTCAGGAAGAAGAGGGCGAAACTAACCGCCACCACATCTAGGACCCACATGGCGGGCAGGGTGGGCAGCAGGGGGTCTGGGAAGGGGGGGCGAAGACTTTGTGAGCCAAAAAGGCTGGGAGATGGGTTTTCGTTCACCTTCCCTTCTGTGCACTCAGTACCGTATTGTAGGATGGCCACTGAAGGCCTCTCAAAGCAATGAACAAATATCTTCCTGAAGCATTATACCGTTCCTAACCAAATAAAGGAAACAGAACATATCCTGACGGCCTGGGAAGTATAAAGCTTAAAGGTTTTGGTGGATTTAGGGCTACAAGCTTGAGGCCCTACAAGGCTTAGTTTGGGGGGCTTTGGAGGTCCCCAAGAACTATACTCTATGGCACCTTAAAACGTAAACCCGAAACTCTGAATCTCCTGGTTCTTGGGATCTACTACTCCCGGTCCACATGGCTTGGGCTTTACGGTTTGGGCGCAGCTGTGAACCCCCAGAACCCTAAACCTAAACCCTAAACCCTAAAGACTAAACCTAAACCCTAAACCCTAAACCCAACGCCGACGAGCCATCACATGAGCGCGAGTGAGATGACCTCTGCCTTCCGGAACACATCCTTGTCTCCAAACCGTGCACTCTAAGACTGATAGAAGTTCAGGGTTTAGGGTTTAGGGTTTAGGGTTTAGGGTTTAGGGTTTAGGGTCTAAACCCTCCATAATAAGGGACCATGTAACTACCCGAAAACTCCAAACACCAAAACCCTAAACCCTAAACCTCCCCTAAGCCTAAACCCCTAACTAACCCTAGCCCCCAAACCCCTAAACCCTGAAACCCCAAACCCTAGACACCAAAAGCCTAAACCCTCAACCCTCAACCCTAATCCCTAACCCCTAAACCCTAAACACCCTCCCGGGCGATCGTTTTAGTCGCGGCGTCTGAGGGTCGCCGACGTGGACTCGGCCGCCTCAGAGCAGTTGAGCTTTAGGGTTCGGAGGTTTAGGAGTTCAGGGTTCAGGGCTTTATGGTTTTAAGGGTTTAGGGCTTAGGAGTTCAGAGCTTAGGGGGGTTTAGGGCGTAGGGTTTAGGAGTTTGGTAGTTTAGGGTTTAGGGTTTAGGGTTCAAGGTTCAGAGGTTTAGGAGTTCAGGGTTTAGGGTTCAGAGGTTTAGGAGTTCAGGGTTTAGGGGTTTGGGGTTTCGGGTTCAGGGTTTAGGGTGGGGTTGGGATGTTCCCGCTTATACTAACAGTCCTTTGTAGGGATTATAGTACCTCCTATTCTAATCCCTATTAAGGACTGGCAAGGGGGAATGTCCCACGTTCAGAGGTTTAGGAGTTCAGGGTTTATTTAGGGGTGTCGGTGTAAGGCGTGGGGTTTAGGAGTTTAAGAGTTTAGGGTTCAGGGTTTAGAATTTAGGGTTCAAAGGGTTAGGCCTTACGAGGATTAGGGTTTGTGGGGCTTCTACGGGGTTTATGTGGGTTGAGGGCGTAAAGTTTTACGGTTTGGGTTGTTTGTGGGTTTAGAGTGTAGGGGTTGGGGAAGGGGGTGAGGGAGCCTCTTTAAAAAAGTGGCTTAGGGTTCACTACCATTTGCTTAAGAACCCAAAAACCTATCCCTATAATTATTGGCAGTATAAGGAAGAGTTTTTTGTTCGGGGGGGCCTTAAGCTAATAGTAGTTTAGGGTTCTACATCCGGGAAAAGGGAGTCCAATCTTTCAGTGCAAGACTCCGACAGCTTGCGTGGGTTCGACGTGCGCGGGAGTTGCTGTAAAGGATGTTGGTTTGGGTTTTGGGTTTTGGGTTTTGGGTTTTGGGTTTTGGGTTTTGGGTTTTGGGTTTAGGGTTTAGGGCTTAGGGCTTAGGGCTTAGGGCTTAGGACTTAGGGTCTAGGGTTTACGGGTGCTAAACCAGGATGACCCTTAAACCCCTCCGACAAGAACCTCTTCAACCGAGTTCATGGCTGGGATAATATTAAAAGTGCAATATGTCCATCCTTGAGTTTAAGTACCCCTGGCAAATGTACAAAGTTGCCCGTTTAGGGTTTAGGGCTTAGGGTTTAGGGTTTCGGGTTTAGGGTTTAGGGGACCCCACTATGACACTATGACTATGACAAAGCAACCCATTAAGGGAGAACATCAAACATCCCAAGGGCAGAAAGAATCCTTCAGATACCCAGATCATCCCAGATCCCAGCAAAGCGGAAAGCCCACCCCCCCCCCCCCTTTTCGGAACAGTCATATGATCTTCCCAAGCAGTGCTAGAACGGTTGCCAGGAGGGCCCTTGAACCCCTCTGAAACAACGTTCCTACTGATGACCCCCTTCAACCCAATAAGGGTAAACATCAAAGCTACCTGGTAACCTTACACCCTCACAGCCCCCAAAAACTCTGAACAGAAACTCCAAAGGTCTCAAGAAAGACAGACGTCAGGTTTCTGCCCGGGTTGTAATTGTAGAAGCAAATATGTCATAAGAAAGTTCACAGGGGAAGCTATGCATCTACAGGATAAGACCCTGGCTCTGAGAACGCAGAAGTCTGAGGGTAGTTAGTATGGGTCCTTAAACGGGGACCCCTTATATACCCCTTGTACACGCTATACAATCCCAAGGGCCCCTACATCAGAACCCTTTAAAGGAGGTTAGGGACCAGATTAAGGGCTGAGACAGAAGAGAAACCAACATGGGCTGGGATAATCCTGTTGATTCTCCTGCAACTAACTTTGCTGAACACGGGCCACGGCGATGGGGATCCCCAAGCCGTAAACCCTAAACCCTAAACCCTAAACCCTAAGCCCTAAGCCCTAAACCCTAAACCCTAAACCCTAAACCCTAAACCCTAAACCCTAAACCCTAAACCCTAAACCCCACCTAAGCCCCCTAAAGGCTCTAAAGCCTAAGCTGCGAACAGACCGCTGCAACCGCGGAGCCAAGTGGGTCGCTTTCTCGCCATAGGCCTCTTCGACCAAGCTCGCACAGCCCGGAGGCACCTAAAGAAGGGATGTTAGGGTTTAGGGTTTAGGGTTTAGGGTTTGGGGTTTAGGGTTTAGGGTTTAGGGTTTAGGGTTTAGGGTTTGGGGTTTAGGGTTTAGGGTTTAGGGTTTGGCGTTTAGGGTTTAGGGTTTGGGGTTTAGGGTTTAGGGTTTAGGGTTTAGGGTTTGGGGTTTAGGTTTAGGGTTTAGGTTTTAGGGTTTAGGGGTTATTTGGGGGCTACTTAGGTATATAGGGACTATAGAAGGTATATATTTTAAGGGGCTGCGCCCATGGGCGGGCAGCGCACGCAGAAGCCCGGGGCGAGCAGTTTCTAAGCATGTTGAGGCCCCTAAACTCCCTTAAAATCTCTAAGCGTTAAGTTTCTAAGCATTTTCTCAGGCCCCTAAACTCCCTTCAAATCTCTAAGCGTTTGAGGCTCCTAGACTCCCTTAACGTTTCTAAGCACTTTATAAGGCCCCTAAACTCCCTTTTTCCTAGCCCCGGGCTTAGACACGTCGCTTATGCCCGCCCTTTGGGGGGCATCATGCTCCTGATGCGCCCCCGGGGTCCCGCCCCGGGAGCCGCTGATGCTCCTGATGCGCGCCTGGGGGTCCCGGGCTGGACCCGCTGATGCTCATGATGCGCGCCCTCTGGGGGCCTCCGTGGCGACGCAAAAAACCACGAAAAAAAAACCGTTCACCGGCGGCACGCGGGGGTCGGCGGCACTGGCGTCCGGCCTAATTCTGCTTCGCAGAAGGCCAGAGGCCAGCAAGGCTATTCCCGGGACGACCCGGGCTAAAAGGTCCGCATTTGCTCGGTCCTTTGGGGACCTCGCGCTGCCCGATTTAATGGCTACCGCCAGTGCCGCCGACCCCAGACCCAAGACAGTCGCATTGGGGCGGAGGGGCGGGGGGCGGGGGCGGCTCGGGTGGGGGTGGGTGGGGGTGGAAAGCGGGGCGGCGGGGGTGGGGGGTGTGGGGGGTGACGGTAGAGGGTTGGTGTCGGATTAGGGAGTTGGGGGCGGAAGGCAGGGTTGGACTGGGGGGCATAGAGATGAAGAAGCAGTGAGAGCCGTCGGATGGTGCACGATGGTGGGAGGGGGTAATGATGAGGGCTGGGGAGGGTTGGTGGGAGGGTTAGGGGGGCCTGACTCATTTGACCAGCTCTGGTGAGAGGTGGGGCGGAAGGCAGGGTGGAGCGCCGCGGGTGGACAGGGGAGGTGACGGTCGAGGGTTGGGGGAGTTGGGGGCGGAAGGCAGGGGAGTGATGAGAGGGGGAGGCAGTCGAGATTGGTGAGGGGCGGGGGGGGGGGGGGGTGGGGGGGTGGGGGGGTGGGGGGGGTGGGGGGGGGGGGGGGTGGGGGGGGGGGTGGGGGGGGGTTGGGGGGGGGTGGGGGGGTGGGGGGGTGGGGGGGGGGGGGTTGGGGGGGGTGGGGAGGGTGGGGAGGGGTGGGGGGGGGGTTGGGGGGGGGTGGGTGGGGGGGTGGGGGGGGGGGGGGGGGGGGGGGGTGGGGGGTGGGGGGGGGGGGGGGGGGGGGGGTGGGCCTTTAAATTCAGCTGCTAGGGTCCAGGGGCATGGGGGGGACAGGGAAGTGCGGGCGGGAAGGGCGGGAAGGGCGGAGCAAGCGGAGGGGGCGGGCATGCACTGGGGCCCTTTAAATTCAGCTGATTTCTAAATTCAGCTGATTTAGAGGCATGCACTGGGGGGGGGGGTGGTCGGGCATGCGCTAAACCACCTGAATGGATGGGGTGGGGGGGGGGACAAAGGTCCAATTCAAGTGAGGGCGATGGGTGGCGGGGTTTGGGCATGCACTGAAGCCAAACAATGCAAAAACACTCCAATTCAAGGTGTCATGAGCAGTATGCTGTGAGAGCGGGTGAGGGCGGTGAGGGCGGTGGGGGGTCTTCACTGACGCCGCCCTGCTACCGCTGGGGTCGGCGGATAGGGATTATAGAGGGGAACAAGATAAAGGCTTAAATGCGCCTAGCCCAAGCAGCCCTACACCCTCGAACCCCCCAAGCCCCTCAACCCCAAACACTAAACCCTAAACCTGAACTCCAGGCCAAAAGCGGCTGTAGGCACTGAGATTGGGGCTGATAAACCCCCACAGCAACTAAAAAACACTGCAAGCGGCTGGACTTGTGCCACAAGACTCAATCAAGCAAGCTCAGGGAAAAACCTCGAAACCCCAAGCCCCAAACCCTAAACTCGAAACCCAAGCCCGAAAAAGCATAGAGAACTGGAACCTGGAAGCACAAAAGCAAGGCCATTGAAACCCCGAAGGCCCAGGAGAATTTAGTGCACGCCACCCCCTGTTCCCACCTGATAACCTCATCTGGGAATTCCCTAAAATAGGGTTTAGGGCTAAGGGTTAGGGTAGGGCGCCCCTTAATGGGGAGTCTATTCTACTGGGGTATAAAGGGGTACCCCCATTTTGGGAAATGCCCATATGGAACTCTACACAGACGATGGATGTCAGGACCGGTTTAGGGTTTAGGGTTTAGGGTTTAGGGTTTAGGGTTTAGGGTTTAGGGTTTAGGGTTTAGGGTTAGTGGTGGATTTTCACATCATCAGGGCTCTTGTTGTTTTGTTGAGAGGGGGGGAGGTACCTACATTCTCAAACAAAACCCTATGCCCTAACAGCACATAAACCCTAAAACCTAAACCCTTATTCTAAGACCCCTGTCGATGACAGGCGCCAGGTCTGAAATGGGCTCGCCAGTATGCAGCCGCTGTCGCAGCAGTGTCGAAGAGACGTGCACAAACCTGCCCAGCCGACGTTGCAGTTTAGGGTTTGAGGGTTTAGAGTTTAGGGCTTAGGGCTCAGGGTTTAGGGTTTGGAGACAAACTTGTGGCAACAGCTAGGAGAATCTGCAATTGTAACCTTTTCTGAAGTTCAAGTAAGTATAATCTGTATAATCCCGCTTCTTCCATGAACCTTCAAGTACCTGAAACTTAAACACCTAAACCCTGTAGCGTCCATGCAGCTTTAGGTGTTTTGGGTACAAGGTGATGTAGCCAATCCCCTAAATTGTGGCTCCGTGAAGAGACCCATCATGCTCCTGATTCTATGCCCTCGTTCCCTACTAAGAACCAGCAAGTAAGAATTTTGGGACCTGAAGCCCATGTCGCAACAAGGCAAGCAGCTCCAACACTCCACTGTTTCGTCTTGAGGGGTTGAGGGGTCAGTGCAGGGTCTAGGGGTTAGGCGCGATTGTTCCTGAACCCGAAACCCCAAATCCTGCAAGGGCACATAGCTGAAAGAGTTAGGGGTGATTGTTCCTAAACCCGACGCCCTAAACCCTGCACCCCAAACCCTACTAAACCCTAAACCCAAAGCCCAAAGCCCAAAACCCAAAACCCTAAACCCTAAACCCTGTCAGGGTATGAAACCCTAAGGGTCCATGTACCTAATGATTGAATACTTGGGCCTTAAAGCACTTCCTATACCGGCACTTTGGGGCCCAAGTATAAATAATGAGGTACATGGACCCTTAGGGAAAGCCACGCAAAGGTGTGGGGGCGAGTCGGCCTGGGATCTGCCTGGACGTAAGCAGTGGGGATCGGGCACCGGCGGGCGATGAAGAGCTGCCCGATCAAGTTCCTGAGGCTCTCCCCGAGGGGGGTGGATGTTCAAGGAAACCTCCGACAGGGTGTACTGTAGGGTTTGGGGTTTGGGGTTTGGGTTTTGGGGTTTGGGTTTTGGGGCTGGGGGTTTAGGGTTTGGGGTTTAGGGTTTTGGGGTTGGGGTTCGTTCAGACTGACCAAATCCAGGGTCCATCTGAGTAGCAGTCCAAACCTCTTGTGTGCCCCGACTATCGCGTGGAGTAGGGTCGGCCCCTATCGGTTCGCGTGCTAGAGAAGACTTGTCAATTCCATATGACTCCTCTAATCATAACTACCTTTTCCAGAGGTTTTGTCCGATGCCCATTCCACACGAGCCCTAAAACCTTTGTACACAAAGGCTACACCCTTCTCAGCCCCTAAACCCGAAGCAACGCCCTCAAACCCTAAACCCGCAGCCTGAACCTAAACCCAAAACCCAAAACCCTAAAACCTCAACCCTCAACCCTAAACCCTAAACCCTAAACCCTAATCCCTAAACCCTAAACCCTAAACCAGCCACCCCTGGTGATTTCGAGCCAGCACTCTGTAGCTCCAGCACCTTCTCATCCAGGCCGTCCTCTTCTTAGGTCGGAGTTCTCAGGGTGGGAACGGGCCAACCCTAGACCCTAAACCCTAAACCCTAAACCCTAAACCCTAAACCCTAAACCCTAAACCCTAAACCCTAAACCCTAGCCCTAAACCCTAAACTTTCCCTGAACTCTGAACCCTGCGATGCTCACTAAGGCCTAAACCCTCCCTCAGCCCTAAGTCCAGGGCTCCTCGGCAATGCTCGGCTTCAAAAGGGAATGAGGGAATGAGGTACCCAAGAGAATCCCTTAAAAGGGTCTACGGCCCTAATTCCCTCAGCCCCTACTACAAAGAACCAGGGGGTCCCAAGATAAGCCCTTAAAAGGGTCTACGGCCCTAAGTCCCTCCTTCTCTACGAAGAACCAGGGGGTCGGGGAAGAACGAGGGAGCTCCAAAGTGCAAGAATTGCGGGCATAGGGTTGCGGATTTAGGGAGAATGTTAGGATTTATAGGGTTTTAAAGGATTCATAGGAGTTTATATAGGGTTTGCAGGTTTTGTAGGGTTTATAGGGGCTTTTGGGGTTGTTAGGGTTTAGGGGTTTGCTGCAATCTGGCGCAGAAAGCTGGGAAGGTTGGGAGGCGGACTGGCTTCGAAAGCTGAAATGAAATGCGAAGAGCAACCATGGCTCGACTGTTGCCAGTACTTGAAGGTTCATGGTACTTACTAACCACTTATAACTTAGAACTGTACTTATAACCCTACTTATAATACCCCTAAAGGGCCTTATTGGGGTTATCCCAATTAGAAGTAGGGTTATAAGCCCAGTTATAATTGGCTAGTAAGTACCATGAAGTAGAGGGCCATCTGACACGTTTATGCCACCCCACGCCGTGTCAGGCGGCAAAACCACCCTAACCCTAACCTATTTTTCGGGCTTAAGCCTAAGCTCAACTCATTGCCTGCTTCCAAGATGCTTCCTCTTTCCAGGGGGTTGGGGGGGGTCCCAAGGGAGGGTTCAAGGGGTGCAGGGCTCCAAGAGGCGTAGTACAGGCGTATTATTCAGGATTGCTTTCGCCGTAAGGCTACTCGAATTCAGGGTGCCGAGTGCCGGGCTTAGGGTTTAGGGTTTAGGGAGGATAAAGCGGCGACATCGGCGACATCCTCAAGCAACAATCACCTCACTTAGCGCTAATGACGACATGTCTTCTGCGCTCCCAACTCCTCGTAAGGGTCCACGTACCTTACTAGTCTATACTTGGGCCCCAAAGTCCTTATATAATGTAGGAGGTACGTTACGGCCTAAACCCTAAACCTTAAACCCTAAACCATAAACCCTAAACCCTAAACCCTATTTAGGGACTTTATGGACCCTTAGGGCCCTCTTTGCCTCCGGCTGCGCCGACTCCAGATGTAGGGGTTTAGGGCTTAGGAGGATCCACAAGGGGGCCCAATGGAAGGGTCCATGGTTTAGGGTTTAGGGTTTAGGGTTTAGGGTTTAGGGTTTAGGGTTTAGGGTTTGTGTACCTCCTAAGGGGTTATAGGCCAATGGTATGGATACCTTGGGGGATTCCAGGTAGACCGCAACACCTTCGCGCCATCTGATATTCAAAAACTGCACATTCCATTACAGTTGTCCTATGGGAACCCCACCCCCAAACTCTACACCCACGACCCTCTGCTAGAGGGACAGTTCAACACCCAAACAGTCCTTCTGAAAGCTGCGTATCCCACGGTACATGACCTTGGCATCGTGCTTCTGCGCGTGCTTCCAAATGTAGGTGTACCTTTTGTCGAAGGAATGGTTTTAAGGCTTCAGGGTTTCAGGTCTTCGGGGGGGGGGGGGGGGGGGGTGAAGGGCTTAGGTGAGGGTTGAGAGCATAGCAGGGTGATGTTGTTCCAAAACCATGGGCACCATTGTTTTTGGCTGGGGGTCTCGGTGACAATTTTCTTCTAGCTCCGGGGGGGGAGGGGGAATTGTCCTAAGCCCTAAACCCCAAACACCTTCTCCTCCAAGTGACCGTGACAGAGAGTGCCGCAAGTCAGAAGCCCTGGTCCCTCAACCACGAAGTCCGAACCTACAGGCCCTAAGCCCGACCTCCTAGAAAAAAGTCATCCCAACAAAGGACAAAGCTCAATCACGAGAATCTCCAAACTCCAATCTCGTTGCAAATTAACCCCTAAAACCCTAGACTCTAGGCCCTAAACCCTAAACCACGGTCCTGCCCTCCCTTTTTCAAGCCCTAAAGCCTAAAGCCAAAACCCTAAATCCTAAACCCTAAACCCTACAGGGCACACAATGAACACTTCTACATTGTCGAGGCCCAGCTCTCGCAGCATTGCCTTTTTGCGATTCTGACACATGGCAGGGTTTGGGGTTTAGGTTTAAGGTTTAGGGTTTAGGGTTTAGGGTTTAGGGTCTAGGGTTTAGGGTTTCGGGTTTCGCGTTTAGGGTATGAGCTAGCTGGAGAGCTAAAGGGATTGTGGGAGAGTGTAAAGGGCTGGTTAAAAATCTTAAAGAGGGTTCCAAGGCATTTAGAGGGTTAAACGGGGTTTCGGGCTCAGGGTTTGGGAAACAACACGAGCAGCCAGCCTGCGCCGACTCAGATGCACCCGCGCCAGGTCGCGCGGGCCCATGTTCTTCTGTAACCCTACATGCGATCATCAAAAACCCTGAGCACGTGAACTTAAGTGCCGCACCACCTAGGGTTCAGGGTTTAGGGTTTAGGGTTTAGGGTTTAGGGTTAGGGTTTAGGGTTTGGGGTTTGGGGTTTGGGGTTTAGGGTTTAGGGCTTAGGGTTTAGGGTTTAGGGCCTATTTTAGACTCTATGCCCTACAAACCGATGGCGGGCTCAATCAGGCTGGTCTTCAAGCCACCAGTGACCCTAAAAGGGCCCAGAACAGCGGGCTCAGGATATTTCAGCTTGCAGTACTTTAGTTTGGGGTTTTGGGGGGTTTGGGGGGGGGGGGGGTCTTGGAGACTGCAACCCTAAACCCTAAACCCCAAACCCTAAACCCTAAGCCCTAAACCCTAAACCCTAAACCTACTCAGAACCCTTAGTGTGTAACAGCAAGCCAGGTGGCTCTGAGCAACTCTTGGCGGACGTATGGGTTCACGGCGTAGGTCTTCGACCTCCGAGGGCGGAGTGGAAGGCTTTGGAGGGGTTTAGGGTTTAGGGTTTAGGGTTTAGGGTTCAGGGTTTAGGGTTTAGGGTTTAGGGTTCAGGGTTCAGGGTTTAGAGTTTAAGGTTTCAGGAGAGCCCCTCAGCCTTACACCCAGGAGGTTAGTCCAAAAGACCTGTGGGGTCTTGTGCCCTCAACCCTGAACCCCGAACCCTCGACCTTAAATCCAGGGGTTTAGGGTTTAGGGTTTAGGGTCTAGGGTCTAGGGCCCTGGAGCCTGGACTTCTGCTTTCGTTTGAAGGGTTTCGGAGCCTAAGCCCGGAACCCCCTTGCCACACACCCGGGCTCCAGCTTGTTGCCTTGGTTTCGGCGTGCATTTCAGGGTTTGGGGTTGAGGGATACAGGCCTGTCTGGGTGTTCCTAAACCCTAAACCCTAAACCCTAAATCCCCAAACCCCTAAACCCCTAAACCCCTAAACCCCTAAGCCCCTCGAGCTGAAGTCGTCTACCCTACCGATGAAGTCTCCCCAACATCTTCTGCCTCGAGACCGCCTCCACCTCGGGTTTCTGAGGGATACAAGCCCTGTGTCACCCTAAGGGTCCATGTACCTTATTATTCTGTACTTGGGCCCCAAAGTCCTTATATAGGAGGTACTTTAAGGCGCAAGTTGTCCCTATGTTGGTACATGGACCCTTAGGGTAAGGCTTCAAGGGAACAAGGGCACCTTGTGTGTACGTTATGGTATCCGACATCTAGGAAAATTTGCAAAACGCTGGAAATGCACATGGACGCCAACTCTCCCAGGCCAAAAAGCCCTAAGCCCTAAGCCCTACACCCCAAACCCTAAACCCTAAACCCTAAACCCTAAACCCTAAACCCTAAACCCTAAACCCTAAACCCTAAACCCTAAACCTAAACCCTAAACCCTAAACCCTAGACCCGAAATACGAAGACCGAGCTGCGGGTTAACGCCGATGACCATGTGCACACGCTCATACCTCGCCTGGGCGGTTGCCCGGTCCCGGTGGCTATGGAGAGGACTAAAGGGGGGTTTAGGGTTTAGGGTTTAGGGTTTAGAGTTTAGGGTTTAGGGTTTAGGGTTAGGGCCCTTGCAGGGGCATAAAGTTTCGGCCTTCGCGTATATCGGGTCCACACAAACCCTAACCCCAAGAGCCGGTGTGCTACCTGAGGCGCCCGCAACCCTACGACCTAGGCGCCAAACCCCCAAGTCTTGAAGCCCAAGTCGAAAATCCGAAGCCCTAAGCTCCAAACCATGTCCACAAAAACCCTGATCCCTAACCCAAACCCCCAAAACCCTAAACCCGAAAGCCTGAAAGGCCCTAAACCCCAAACCCCTCACTATTCCACCAGCTCAGCCTTGGCACTGCAAGGTATCTTGCCACTTCCTGAGGGCCACATGCAGCAGTTAGGTTTAGGGTTTAGGGTTTAGGGTTTAGGGTTTAGGGTTTAGGGTTTAGGGTTTAGGGTTTAGGGTTTAGGGTTTAGGGTTTAGGGTTTAGGGTTTAGGGTTTAGGGCTTAGGGCTTAGGGCTTAGGGCTTAGGGCTTAGGGTTTAGGGTTTAGGGTTTAGGGTTTAGGGTTTAGGGCCCACAGACCACAGACCACTCACTCACTCCCAAACCCCCCAAAGTCCCAACTACCAAACTCTGAAACTTCCCACGTGCCCCAACTCCCGAACCCTGAAACACAAAACCCGAGAGAACCCCTTCCCATGACTTTGAGTGTTTAAGACGAGGATGCTTCACTCTTAACCCGAAACCCTCAACCCTCATTGCGGTCTCAGGTTGCGGGTTTAGGGTTTAGGGTTTAGGGTTTAGGGAGTCAGGCAGCAGACTAACAGCAAGCAGTCTTCAAGACAACTCTCGGCGGAACCCTTTGCAAGAATGGCCGAAAAAAAGCTCTCAACAATATTCCCACATGTGACCCTCTTAAACCCACTACTTGGTAGCCCAGTAACCATATGAAACCCCCTAAACCCTAAACCCTAAACCCGAAACCCTAACCCTAAACCCTAAACCCTAATCCCTTTTTTGGGTGGGTTACTTTAGAAGGGAACCCTGAATGGGTACCACTGGGCTACCAAACAAATATGACCCTCTGAAACCCAATAAGGCTTTTGCGTGGAGGGCTTAGTTGCGTTTGGGGTTTAGCTTGGGGTCTGGGGTTTATAAGGCTTAGAGTTTTGGTTTTAAGGTTACATGCCCCAAGGGCCTACCTAGCTTGGCTTCCCCCATCGCCCTAAACCCTAAACCCTAAACCCTCAACCCTCAACCCTCAACCCTAAACCCTAAACCCTAAACCCTAAACCCTAAACCCAGGCAATCAAAAGCCGGAGTGGCAAGATGCCCCTGGTGCGGGGGATTGTAGGACCCGGCGATGACCTGGGCGAAGGAGGCAACCGGGGTTTAGGATTTAGGGTTTAGGGTTTACAGGGTTTAGGGTTTGGGGTTTAGGATTTAGGGTTTAGGATTTAGGGTTTAGGATTTGGGGGTTTAGGACTTGGGGTTTAGGGTTTGCAGGGGTTAGGGTTTGCAGGGGAAAGGGTTTAGAAGGTTTAGGGCTTATGTGGGGTTTATGCGTTTTCGTAGGGTTTATAGGGTTTAGGGTGTATAGGGTTTATAGGGTGTATAGGGTGTATAGGTTTACAGGGTTTACAGGGTTTATAGGGTTTGTAGGGTTTATCGGGTTTAGGGTTTAGGGCTGGACTCGGGGGCGCAGCTGAGTGTTTTTGGAAGAGCTTGCAAACCAGAAGCCCCATGGAAGCCCCAGATGCTTCAAGGCTACATTAAACCCTAAACCCTAAACCCTAAACCCCAACCCTAAACCCTAAACCCTAACTCCTCCGAGGTGCGGCCAAACCAGGCTCGGCCGTCGCAGGAGGCTGCAGAGGCTGACGCAGGTAGCTGCTGGAGCCCAGGCGGTAGCCGAAGTAGCCTCCCTACACCCTAAACCCTAAACCCTAAACCCTAAAACCTCTGTGGATCGAGGCCGACACGAGGCTTGGGCATTTGGTGTGGGTCTCGGCAAGAACCCTTGGACCCTGAACCCTGCACCGTGATTGTCAGGTTTAGGGTTTAGGGTTTAGGGTTTAGGGTTTAGGGTTTAGGGTTTAGGGTTTAGGGTTTAGGGTTTAGGGTTTGGGGTTTGGGGTTTAGGGTTTAGGGTTTAGGGCTTGGGGTTTAGGGTTTAGGGTTTAGGGTTTAGGGAAATTCTCAACCCGAAACCCCAAACCCGACTCCCAAACCTTGATGAGTCTCCGTCTAGAGGCTCTCTTTGTGCAGAACATCGCGCAGCCCCGCCACATCCCTGACCCTCACGCCGAAACACTTCACCCTTCATCCCTCACACCCTAAGCCTTCTCAAACCCAAAGTGCTTTCATCTCTCAGCCCCTAAACCCTAAACCCTAAACCCTAAACCCTAAACCCTGAACCCAAAACCCAAAACCTTACGAACCCTTCGCTGGCCTAAAATACTCGCCACGGGGAGGCCGAGGCCCAGGCAGCACCTTTGGAAAACGGGAGGGCGGGGGTGGGGGGGCGGCCATGCTTTTCGGGGAACCGTAATCAGTTTAGGCAGTTTAGGCAGTTTAGGGTTTAGGGTCTAGGGTTTAGGGTTTAGGGTTTAGGCTTTAGGCTTTAAGGCTTACGACTGGCCTGGGCGGGCGATTTGCAAGGTTCTTCAAGTAACATATACATTTTTCTTACTTGACTCGGCAGGGTTGAGGGGCATCCTCCTTCATAAAGACTTGTTTTCGTGTCTGTGGTGGGCAGACCAGATTCGGGAAAACGTGGCCGATTGCAGACATAATTAGACACAGGTTTTCATGGCAGAAACGACGGAAACCCCACATGCTGAAGCCCAAGCTCGCATGCGCCAAAAGCCTCTGTCCTTCAGAGTTTAGGGTTAGCGTGTAGGGTTCTAATCTAACCCTAAACCCTAAACCCTAAACCCTAAACCCTAAACCCTAAACCCCAAGGGCCCAACAACTCCAGAACCCCAGGGCACGCGGAGGGCGATGCGGCCACAGCCAAGCCAAGAGCTGAGGGTGCTCCTGGGTGAGGGTTTAGGGTGTAGGGTCTAGGGTTTAGGGTTTAGGGTTTAGGGTTTGGGGTTTGGGGTTTGGGGTTTGGGGTTTGGGGTTTGGGGTTTGGGGTTTGGGGTTTGGGGTTGGGGGTTTGGGGTTTGGGGTTTGGGGTTTGGGGTTTGGGGTTTGGGGTTTGGGGTTTGGGGTTTGGGTTTGGGTTTAGGGGGTTTAGGGGATTCGGAGTTCAGGGTTCTTAAGGACTTTTGTCTTTTTTTTTTTTTTTTTGGGGGGGGGGGGGGGGGGGGGGGGGGTCGGGGGGGTTAAGGTAAGCGCAGGGGCTGAGGCGCTTGGCTTTAGGCTAAACCCAAAACCCTGTTTGGCCTCTTAAACCCCAAACCCTAAACCCTAAACCCCAAACCCTAAGCCTACAAATTTGGTTGGCGTTTCTCAGGCTTGGCTCCGAGCCAAACCCTAAACCCTAAACCCTACATACACCCTAAACCCTAAACCCAAAACCCTAAACCTGCAAACCCAGGCTCCGAGTCTGGTAACCCAGGGGTTTCCAGCGACTTTCTTCAGCCGCAATGCCGACGTGGCCACCAGCCTTGCCATCGGCCTGGGAGGGGTTTAGGGTTTAGGGTTTAGGGTTTAGGGTCTAGGTTCAGGGATTCCCTCATTGAGGTTTTGGGGTTTAGGGCTTAGGTTTGGGGAGGTGTGGAGGGGAGGTGGCGGGCGGAGTAAGATGTTTCAAGGCGCAGTTCAAAGTCCCAAACCCTGAACCCTGAACCCTAAACCCTAAAAGGAGGAAGGCAAGATGCTCTACCACTCAAAGGGGGAAGGGAGCTGGAGCTGGCATCCCTGTGCATCAACGAAGCATGACTTGAAAAACCTTAAACCCACAAACCCTAAACTCTAAACCCTAAACCCCGACCCCTAAACCCTAAACCCCAAACCCCCTGAACCCTAAACCCTCAACCCTAAACCCTAAACCCCCACATGCTTTTGTAGTTTCCATCTACCAAGAATTTGAGTGTGCGTCTTTGCCGACTGAGACCGCCTGCTACAAACCCAAAACCCAAAACCCTAACCCCCAAACCATAAACCCCAAACCTCAAACCCTGAACCCGTCTCTAAACCCTAAACCCCAAAACCCTAAACCCCAAAACCCTAACCCCAAACCCTAAACCCCAAACCTTGAATCGCATGCAGACAAGGCGCGAGCATCCTGGGATGGCAGGGAGCTGCTGTGGGGGCTGGGTTACATGACGAGGGTGCCCTGTGCCCCGCAGCCAGTGCTCAGCTGCTACTGTTTACATTAACCCTAAACCCTAAACCCTAAACCCTAAACCCTAAACCCTAAACCCTAAACCCTGTTTTTAAAAGAAAAAACAAAACAGCCCTCCACAACTTTGACCCTAAGAACCTGAACCCTAGAAGCACCAGACCTTACAAGACCCGCAGTTGCCCGCGAACCTTGAACACGGTTTAGGGTTTAGGGTTTAGGGTTTAGGGTTTAGGGTTTAGGGTTTAGGGTTCAGGGATTAGCTGAAGTAGCTACTGAGAGGTCGGGAAAACCCCCAGAAACCCTAAGCCTCAAAACTCCAAAGCCCGCCGACTGGACCCGAAACCCTAAACCCTCTATGCTGGGAACTCCATACTTGGAGGTTCATGGCACTTATGGGGTTTAGGGTTTAGGGTTTAGGGTTTAGGGTTTAGGGTTTAGGGTTTAGGGTTTAGGGTTAACAGCCCCATTATAACTGTACTGTTACCCATATTAGGGCACTTAAGGGGCTTATAAGTGGGTTATGAGTACAGTTGTACTTGGTGAATAAGTACCATGAACCTCCAAGCACTCCATGGGAACAACAAGGCAGAAACACCCTACCACCCTCCCTGGTCTAAGCGTGCTTTAGGTTCTTGATAACAGGGCTTTGATGGGTTCCGAAAAAAGAGGAAAACCTTCATAGTGGGTATATGCTATTCGAGGGATGAAAACCACCCTGGTGCCCCAAACTAACATAAGGGCCTGAATAATAGGGTTTCGGGGGTTGCCCTAGTATAACTATGTAGGGACCATAAGAGACTACTATTTGTAATTACTCCCTAAACCCTGAACCCTAAACCCTAAAGCCTAAACCCTAAACCCGAAGCCCTAAGCCCTAAGCCCTAAGCCCTAAGCCAGGTTTCGCTGGAACTGCTCCTGAAGAAGCTCAGCCTCCCGGGCAGCGTTCGCGCGAGCTTGCGACTCGCCTGAGGCATCGCCGGGCAGGCTTTCAGACATGAAGCCCTTTGGGTTTAGGGTTTAGGGTTTAGGTTTTAGGGCTTAGGGCTTGGGCTTAGGGTTTAGGGTTTTGGGTTTAGGGTAGTTCCATGGTCCCTTCATATGGGCCCTTCAAAGGGACCCCTTCTATTTCACAACCCTTTCAAGAGGGTAAGCGACCATGTTAACGGCCCAGGAAACTGCCCTGAGACCCTGAGGCCATGAGGTCTAAACCCCAAACCTGCAACGCCTCAAACCATAAAACCTGGCGGCTTTGAACATACCAACAAATCAGGTTCAACATGAATGCGATACAGAGGTTCGCTCATGTACACATGTAATCCCACAATGCTGAAGTATATCTTTGTGGTTGGATGCACATACGCAACATACGAAGGTACACACGCTCGCTCGCTCGCTCATTCTCTCGCTCGCTCACACGTTCATTCGCTCATTCCAACCATTCAATTCATTCATGGAACACACACACACAGACACACACTGAGTGCTCAAGTGAAGCAAGGGCTCGGCTGTCTCGAAACACTTTCGTGGCGTAGATTGGCGAGCTGACATCCTTGGCAGAAGCCCTAAGCATGGCCCCAAGCCCTACAAACCCCACAGAGCCGACAAAACCCTCGAAACCCTGGAAACCCATAGAAACCCCATAAACCCTTAAGCTCCACCCCAACTGTAGACTGAGCTCAGCTTCTACTTCGTCCCTCTGGTTCAGGTCGTGCGTAGTCCAGCATATTTAGTGTGGGTTTCAGGGGCTTCTAGGATGTGTCGTTTCAATAGGGCATGTCCGCTTCGGCATAAACCCGAGGCGGAAGCGGGCGCAAAGCAACACTCCCAAAACCAATCAGAGAGAATCATACAGGTCCCGAAGAAAACACAAACAAACTGGCTGTGGTCCTGAAGCTTTGCTATGCATCTCGCAACCCCCCCTCCCTCTAACAAGCAAAAAACAAAAAAGTATATATATATATATATATGTATATGTGTATATACAAATATATATATATATATTATATAGAACCTGCAAACCTCAAGAAGCCCGAACCAAGCTCTCAACCCGAAGCCCGAAGCACCCTAAGCCCCAAACCCTCAACCTCGAACCTCAACTTCGACACCCTGAAGCCTAAAGGTTTAAGGTTTAGGGTTTAGGGGTTGGGGTTTAGGGTTTAGGGTTTAGGGTTTAGGGTTTAGGGTTTAGGGTTTAGGGTTTAGGGTTTAGGGTTTAGGGTTTAGGGTTTAGGGTTTAGGGTTTAGGGTTTAGGGTTTAGGGTTTAGGGTTTAGGGTTTCGGGGTTAGGACTTAGGGTTTCAGGATTGGTAGTGCCGTGCAGTGGAGTGTAGGGAGTAGAGGCAACAGCAGGCCCGGTGCCCATATGTTCGGGAAGGCGCCTCAAGTCGCAATAGGAAACCCTGTAGTTTGAAGAGGTATAAGCGGGTTCAAAAGAAGGCCTGCGTACTTTAGAAGCTGTAGCTATGACCTTATTGATGGGTAATTACAACCCTACTTATCTCTGCACACATGAACCTCAACAGTGCAGCTTAGGGTGTATTCCTTGCCCTAGACCCGAAACCCGAAACCCGAAACCCGAAATCCTAAACCCTAAACCGCAAACCCTAAACCCTACACCCTAAACCCTAAACCCCAAACCCTAAACCCTCGGCTCCTTGGGAGAATCCCTGCGGATGGGCCGCCGCGGCTGCGCCCTTCAGGAACGCCGAGCGTGCCAGGTAGAACATCGCCTCCCATGCGCCCGGGGTTTAGGGTTGCAAAGGGCCATCTAATACTCTATTCCGTTTAGCGGTTTAGGCCTAAATTACCTAAATTCAATATTTTACAAAGTCCCCCAAACCTATTCCCTTTTGGGGGTCTCGGCCCAAATTCAACATTTTTAGGAGTTGGAAACAACCCTAAACCCTAAACCCTAAACCCTAAACCCTAAACCCTAAACCCTAAACCCTAAACCCTAAACCCTACACCCTAAACCCTAAACCCTAACCCTGAACCCTGAACCCTGAACCCTGAACCCTGAACCCTGAACCCTGAACCCTGAACCCTAAACCCTAAACCCTAAACCCTAAACCCTAAACCCTAACCCTGAACCCTATAAACCCTAAACCCTAAAAGCCAAGGTCCCAAGGGGTCCCAGGGGATAAGAGCCAAAAACCAAAACACATACATCTCAAGAAACAACCCCGTCACTCTGGAAAATGTCTGGAGATCGCGGCGTGCAGAAGAAGCATGTCCCCAGTACACTGTCGAAATTCCGCTGCTGCTGCTGCTGCAGGGAAGGCAAAACAGGCCTTGTGCTCGGAGAGTAGGTCTTCCATGCGAACATTCAGCTTAAGCATCAAGAGCACCTGCCGATGTACCTCCAGTCTCTGGTTGCAAAAGGCCTCAAAAACGTAGAGAAGTGCTCGCCCAAAGTTCTTGATTTCATAAGCCTTTCCTCGCAGCTTCGGATACCCTGACTGTCGGATGTACATGCTGAGCGAGGTGCCGGGTCGCAGATCCCAAAGGTGGCAATGCCGGGGTCACAGGGGATCCCGGAAGGGTCCTAAGGGGATCCTGGAAGGGTGCAGGGGTTTAGGGTTTAGGGTTTAGGGTTTAGGGTTTAGGGTTTAGGGTTTAGGGTTTAGGGTTTAGGGTTTAGGGTTTAGGGTTTGGGGTTTAGGGTTTAGGGTTTAGGGTTTAGGGTTTAGGGTTTAGGGTTTAGGGGTTAGGGCCCGAGTAGAACGGCTCTGGGAGGTGTGGGGTTGGGCAAAAAAAAACAGCTGCTCGTTCCTTTCTGCTTGCGCTATCCACAAGACACTCAATCCTAAACCCTAAACCCTAAACCGTAAACGTCTGAATTCATCACGCAGGCTAGACCTCAGATTTCGAGCAACAACAAACCCTAAGCCTGAAGCCCTAAACCAAAACCCTAAACCATCAGCCCTAAACTCTAAACCCCCACTCTTGCTCATGAGGTTCTTACACCGTCACACCCCGAAACCTCACGATTCCTCGTCGTCGGGGTGTACTCTGACATGGACTCCAAAAGAGAGAAGCTTCCAAGGAAAGATCGAAAAGCAGCCAAAGAAGCCTCAATGCGCTAAGAAGCCCTAAACCCCCAACTCTAAACCCTAAACCACTAAATCCCTAAACCCCTATTCTTAAACTCTAAACTCTAAACCCGAAGCCCCTAAATTCTTAAACTCTACATCCATGGATTGCCGCGCTGCCCTGAGCCCCGAAGGCGCAAACTAGGTATAGTAGGGTTAGAAGCATCCCAAGTCAGGTTCTACCTACAGTGACCATACTTATAACCCTGAACCCTCAACCCTAAACCCTACATCCTAAACCCCAAACCCGAAAACCTACACCCTCAACCCCACTGATAAACTACCCATGAAACCCCAAACCCCAAACCCTAAACCCCAAACCCTAAACCCCAAACCCTAAACCCTAAGCCCCAAACCCCAAACCCTAAACCCTAAACCCTAAACCCCAAACCCTAAACCCTAAACCCCAAACCCCAAACCCCAAACCCCAAACCCCAAACCCTAAACCCTAAACCCTAAACCCTAAATCCTAAACCCTAAACCCTAAACCCTCAAGGCAGCGGCATGCCTCCGGGACATGGCAGTACTCCTGGCCTTGGATGCTGGGAGGTTCATGGTACTTAATAACCCCGGAGGGTTTGGGGTTTAGGGTTTAGGGTTTAGGGTTTGGGGTTTAGGGGTTTTTAGGGGTTTAGGGGTTTAGGGGTTTAGGGGTTTAGGGTTTTTAGGGGTTTAGGGGTTTAGGGGTTTAGGGGTTTAGGGGTTTAGGGGTTTAGGGGTTTAGGGGTTTAGGGGTTTAGGGGTTTAGGGGTTTAGGGGTTTAGGGGTTTAGGGGTACTTAATAACCCAATTGTAACTGTACCTATAACCCGATTATAACCATATTAGGGCACTTAAGGGGCTTTGTAAGTGTGTTATAAGTACAGTTATCATTGGGATAGTAGGTACCATGAACCTCCAGGTGGGTCAGGGGTGGGAAGGGGGGGTGGGGGGAAGGGGGGCACGGGGTGGGGGGAGGGGGATGGGGGGAGGGGGGGAGGGGCCGGGGGTTAGGGCTTCGGGTTTAGGGTTGAGGGAGCCCAGGGTTGAGGGAGCTTAGGGTTTAGGGAGTTTAGGGTTTAGGGTTTTGGGAGCTCCCAAACCCAAACCCTAACCCTAAATACCCCCAAACCCCCAAACCCCAAACCCCAAACCCTAAACCCCAAACCCTAAACCCTAAACCCTAAACCCTAAACCCTAAACAAAAACGTGAAAGAAAGGCCGGGAGCAACTTGGGCGCCCACGAATCTGTCGACCTCAGAAGCTACGTTCAGGCTCTTGGGTTTTGGGGGCTTAGGATTTAGGGTTTAGGGTTTAGGGTTGAGGGTTGAGGGTTGAGGGTTGAGGGTTGAGGGAAGGAACCCTACGCCCTAAACTCTGAACCCTAAAACCGTTAAGGCTTTTGGGTTTTAAGGCTTCAGGGTTTGACGTGTTTAGGGCTTGGGGTTTCTGGTTTAGGGCTTGGGCTTTTTTAGGGCTGACGGGCGCAGGCCTTCCGCTGACTACGTAGGATTTAAGGCTTTGGGGCTCTGGGATTTATGGTAATTTAGGGGCTCTGACGGCCGTGGTTCAGGGCTAAGGGCTTGGTTTTTGGCCCGGCACCCGTAGCCGAAAAAAACTAAACCCCCTCTATGGTCAAGAGGGTTTGAGGGGTTTGGGGCTCTATTAGTGCTTCGGGTCTGAAGGATTTAGGGTCTTTGGGGCTCAGGGAATTTCATGGGTTCCCCCCTACTACCCCCCTCTACACTACCCCCCCTAGGTCCCCCCCCCCCCCCATAATCAAGGCTGTCTCGGGATAGGAACCCTAAACCCTAAACCCTTAACCCTGCGACCCTACGACCCTACAACCCCACAACCCTGAACCCTAAACTCTACAACCCTAGCCTGCAGACTCCCAAAAACCCAACCCCAAAATCTGTATAGATCCCGGGAGTCATACCCAAACACCTAAGGAAGAGGCTCCCGTAAGATCCTCCTAATATGGCCCTTCATAAGGGCCCTAGATGTAAGGGTACCACCTTAAGGGTCTAAGGTAGACTCCTTTGATCCCAGAACCCTCCAAGCCCTTAGCCCTACATAGAAAAAAAAAACACCTGCTAGACCGCGATCCTTCTCAGCACACCCCTAAGATGCCCACAAACTGTAGATCCTAGATCCTACTAGGGCAACCGGGACTCGAAACACTAGAGTCACTAGAGCACCAACCCTCGCCCACTCTCAATGTCCCATGCCGTACAGGGCTTAGGGTAGCATGTTGAACATCCGAGCACTTAGCCAAGATACCCTTTCCAACAGTAGGTTTCATTCCGCTCATCGATTTTCCACTCCTCCTGAAGTACCAGCAGCAACAAACCCTAAGCCTCAACCCGAAACCCTAGACCCCAAACCCCAAACCCTAAACCCCAAACCATAAACCTCTCAACTACCGAAACAAAACCGGCTGTGACAGAACCCTAAACCCTAAACCCTAAACCCTAAACCCTAAACCCTAAACCCTAAACCGTGGTCCCAGTGGCTGTACTCTTCGTACTGCTCCCAGGGCCTCCCCAGCACTGCCATGTCGAAGTCCTCAGAAGGTCGTGCTTTTGAGGTTCTTGACAGGGTTTAGGGTTTAGGGTTTAGGGTTTAGGGTTTAGGGTTTAGGGTTTAGGGTTTAGGGTTTAGGGTCAGACCCCATGCAAACCTCCAAGCCGACAAAAACCCTGTGACCCCCAGGCCCTTTCAATCTGCAAGCCCTTGGAACTCTTTCAAATACTCCAAGCCTTAAACCCCAGACCCTAGACCCTGCTAAGCCCTCGCAAGGTGTGCGTCTTTTGGAGCTTCTTCAAGTCTTTCGCGCTCTGAAGGTCAACCGCCGAAAGCTTATTCACCCTAAACCCTAAACCCTAAACCCTACACCCTAAACCCTAACCTAAACCCGAAAACCCTAGACCCTAAACCTTAAACCCTAAACCCTAAACCCTAAACCCAACAACCCTAAGCCTGCTAAGTTCGTCGGCTTCAGGCTTTAAGGTTTCAGGGCTCACAGGCTTCAGAGTTTAAGATGCGAAGCTGGCAGTTCCAGGAAATGGGGGTATGGGTTCGCCAGCTAGCAGGGGTTTTAGGGTTTTAGGGTTTTAGGGTTTTAGGGTTTTAGGGTTTTAGGGTTTTAGGGTTTAGGGTTTAGGGTTTAGGGTTGAGGGTTTAGGGTGTTGAGGCTTTAAGTCGTTGGGTGTAGGACCTGACGTTTCGTCCCAGAGCCTGGCGGGATGTGCAAGCATCTTCTGCAGATCGTGAACCCCGATTGCCCACAACCCAATTGAAACACCCCAGGGTTGAGGGTTTAGGGTTTAGGATAGAGAATTTAGGGTCTACTTGGAGGTTCAGGGTACCAATGATAGCTGTACGTATGACCCAATTACAACCATATTAGGGCACTTAAGGGGCTTATAAGCGGGTTATAAGTACAGTTAAAACTGGTTAATAAGTACCATGAACCTCCAAGTAGGGTTTCGGTTTAGGGTTAGGGTGATCAGTATGCGCTTAACCATCACCCTAAGCCCAAACCGAAAGACCCTCTGTGCCCTGGATCAAAGCCGCGCGTCCATGAAGAGCTTGCAGTCCATCTCATCGCTGTCTGTGCACTTGTGGTGTGCCGTCTGCTCCTTGCTTTAGGGTTTGTGGCTTGGATTTTTGGATTAATCCTAAACCCTAAACCCTAAACCCTAAAGCCTAAAGCCTAAACCCTAAACCCTAACCCCTAAACCCTAAACCGGCATACCGGGTGTAGGGCTTGGGGTGCAGGCGCGTAGGGTGTCGGGTTTCGGGCGGCTCACGCGAGTCACGCTCCGATGCGTTCCTGCCTGGGATTCAGGATCCCTACTACGGAGTAGACCCTGAAAAAAAGTGCAGACTTTTTCGGGCATAAGTAGCTATTTAGAACAAACAGAACCACAAATGTATTAAAGTATAGTATTCCAAAACCCAGGGATTTGGGGCTTTCGGGGCTTAGGATTTAGGGTTGGAAGTGGGTTTGGGCTTTTGGTTCTTGGGTCTAGGGTTGGATGTAGGTTTGGGGGTTGATGTTTTGGGGGTGTAGGGATATTCGGGTTTCTCTGTGCACCGAACCCTCCCTGGGCGCATCCCCATCATGAGTGGCTCTGGACCAGCCCGGAGACGGCGTAAACCCTAAACCCTAAACCCTAAACCCTAAACCCTAAACCCTAAACCCTAAACCCTATGTCTGACGTTTGGAACCACCTCTACACCCTAAACCCTATGGAGCCCATACCCAGAACCCCAAGTAACCGCTTACCCTAAACCCACAAGGCCCTAGACAGGCTCCACCCTACGCTCCCAAACCCTGTTGCTCGACCCCAAAAAATATGAGCCCTAAGCCTATAAGACAACCCGGGCTACACTCGAATTGAATTCCCCTAAACCCTGAACCCTAAACCCTAAACCCACAAAACCCTTTCTTCCCGAGCCGGTGTAAGGCATCGGCAATCCATCTTCTGACCTTGCGGCTTGCGGAAGACTTGTACTCTAAACCCGAAACCCTGAACCCTAAACCCAAAACCCAAAACCCTAAACCCTGAACCCTAAACCCTAAACCCTAAACCCTAAACCCTGAACCCTGAACCCTAAACCTTCTGGGGTCTAGGGCCTCCTGGGCCCCGGGCTCCCCTCAATTACCCGTGATAATTAAAGGGGCAGCAGAGGTTTAGGGTCTAATGCTTGTACCGCCTGAATAAGGGCGCAGGTGTACCTTAATGAGGTGTATGTAGGGTATCACAAAGGTACCTAGGGGGGGGGGGGGGGTAGGAAGTTGAGGGTTTGTTCGTACTGCGGGTCTGAGGTCTTCTCCCTAAACCTTAAACCCTAAACCCTAAACCCTAAACATCCTGAAAAGGAAGCCTCCAAAAAGCCCGAAGCCCTGTTGGGGTTCAGGGTGTGGAGTTTAGGGTTGAAGCCTCAACCCCAAAACCCTAAATCCCTACAGCCCTCAAACGCAAAAAACCGAAGGAGGCTGGGCAACAGAAAGCTGATCTTGGAGGAGGAGGAG
Source organism: Symbiodinium natans (assembly GCA_905221605.1). Taxonomy (NCBI): domain Eukaryota; class Dinophyceae; order Suessiales; family Symbiodiniaceae; genus Symbiodinium; species Symbiodinium natans. Next base: position 124,316 of record CAJNDS010000204.1, read on the forward strand.
GAGTAGGAGGAGGTGCGACGGCCCTAAACCCTAAACCCTAAACCCTAAACCCTAAACCCTAAACCCTAAACCCTAAACCCTTCCGGGGCGGGGCCTTGCTGGCTTGTAGGCCCTTCTCCTTCCCCGGTGGCGCACCCGGCGGGAGAGCCTCCTGAAGAAGAGAAGACTTCAGGTTTTCAAGGGACCCTAAACCCTAACCCTAAACCCTAAACCCTTACAAGGACCTTCGGGGTTTAGGGTCTAGTGTTTGGCGGTTATTTGGGGGGGAATTTTGGGGCTTGGTTACTCTTTGAGGGAACCCAAAACCGAAGAAACAGGGCAAAGGCTACCACTGGCTACTAAGTAAATGAACGCGCCCTAACAGACCCTCAACTGCCACGTTGCAGGGTGGAGGGAGTCTAGGGTTCAGGCGTCTGGGCTTGGGGGTTGAGAATTCTCGGGACCTTGAGAGCTTGGGGTTTTTGGGGTTTAGGGTCTGGGGGTTCAGGTTTGGGGTTTAGGGTTTAGGGTTTCGGGCTTAGGGTTCTTAGGGGCTAAAGGGGCTTCGATAACTCGAAGCCCAGAAGCCCCAAAAGTCCAGGTGCACGCAGCCCGAGGAAACGCCCAGGTCCTGTGCGAACTCGTCGAACAAGTCGGCGCTATCTTTCTCGTTCCTGGAGCTGGGGGGGGCTACTCGGAAAATTCGGGACTTAGGCCTCTAGTTAGGTTATGAGCTTCCTGAAGTCCGAAACTTCTTCGTATGCCCTACAACTAAAAACTTCCCCAAACCCCTAAACTCTACACTCTAAACTCTAAACCCTAAACCCCAAACCCCAAACCCTGCCAGCGAGGCTGCCAGGCGACTGAGGACTTCCCGCGCGCGGGTTGTAGATCACCTGGGCTCATCTCAATGCTTATGTCGAGGTTCGTGGGTTTTAGAGTTTAGGGTTTTGGGGTTTTGGGGCCCCACTTGGAGGTTCATGGGTATGCAATCTCGCAGCTGCTAACCACTCAGGTTTCGCTTTTGTAAGCGTCCGGGTTAGCACGTTGGCAAACGGCTACCCCATTGATGCGCAAGAAGTTGTAGCGATCCTGAGACATGTTTCCCGGGATCGTTCCGATGAACCGATTGTACTGGGGGCTCATCAAGTACTGTAGCACGTCTGAGACAACTCGGCATTTGTCACCCACGTTCCAGGGTTGTCAGACATGACGATGGTAACACCCGCCATGGGTATGAGAAGGGCAAAAATGTCACTGTCCCTAAAACCTCCCGGTGCTCAACATGTTCGTGGGCAGCTGGCCTTGGCTTCGGGTTTCGGGGCTCACCCTAAACCCTAAACCCTAAACCCTAAACCCTAAACCCTAAACCTTCAGGGTTTAGGGCTCTCAGGGCTTGGTAGGACTTGAAGGCTCATGACGGGCCGATACGAGAACCACCCGTTGCAACTGTAACCCCTAACCTACTTGGGCGCGCCCCTACTTCGTCGTTGGTCATGAGCCTTCACTGACTTCTCTACTCTAAGGTATAATATCCCTTTTTCCATTTGTCACCGTGATCTTTGGTTAAAAGGTTTAGGGTTCAGGGCTTTAGATTTACTGCTGCATGAGTCCAAGTGTCCAGACAAGCTGAACAAAAACACTCTGGCACGGGTTACCGTATTCAGGGTTCTCGGCATAAATGAAAGACACTGCTTGAATCCAAGCCCCTAATCTCCAAACCCTAGCCCTAACCCTCCAACATGTGCCTCTTGGCCCAGGGCGTCATGGATCCTAAACTCTGAAAGCCCAATTCCGTGAACCATAAATCCCATTGTAAACACCTACGGGCCCCCGAGCCTGAGCCCCACAAAATAGCCTTTGCCCGTCAACCCCTGAATCCCAGACTCCAAAACCCTACCTCCTAACACATACCTCTCCCCCCTCCCCGCCTCCCCAAACCCCAAACTGTCTGAGCCCCAAGCCCCAAGACCGCTTTAGCCCTAGACAATAGACCCTAAACCCGAAACCCTAAACCTGAATCCCTGAGCCCTAAACCCCAAACCCAAAAACGCCTTAGCCCAGGGCGTCATGGAAGAAGATTGCCAAACTGACAGCATTGGCATCTTCCAGGGAGGCGTTGTGCTCCTTCGAGCTAGAAGGGCTACGCCCGAATCCCTAAACCCGAATCCCTAGACCCGAATGTCCAAACTCCTAAACCCTAAGCTCTGAATCCTGGGGGGGGCTTGTGGGCTTGTGCAGGGTTTAAGGTTTAGGGTTCAGGGTTCAGGGTTCAGGGTTCAGGGTTCAGGGTTTAGGGCTGCACCCTAAGATGCCCTTAACCCCCACAACCTGCAAGCACTAACCACCCCCAAGCCCTCCCCAAACCCGAACATCCGGTTGGTGGACCTGGGGTCTAAGGTTTAGGATCCTACTCTAAACGCTTCACCCCTAAACCCTAAACCCTAAACCCTAAACCCTAAACCCTGGTGGGGGGGGGGGATCCTCGAAGTAGCCGAACATCTCGGCGAGGTGCTCCAAGGTGTGGTAGGCGCGCTGCGGCTCGCCGTGGCCTGAGTTGCAAGGGTTGTGTACTTAGGGTTTAGGGTTTAGGGTTTAGGGTTTAGGGTTTAGGGCTTAGGGCTTAGGGTTTCGGATTTCGGGTTCAGGGTGAGTTCCAAGGGTTGAACCTTGCACCCCTCCTGGCACCCTCTTTTGCAGTTTTATGGGCTAAACCTAGTAGCTATAGGCACTAGTGTAATTACTACTAAGCTGTAGGTAAATAGGGTCCAAGGTTAAGGCTGTACCCTTGGTTTTAGGGACCCTTTCTAAGATACCTAAGGTAAGGAGTGTATTCAGGACCTTCAGGGGTACAACCTTAGGGGTACGATTCTTAATTCCTCGATGCCTTGGGATCCTAGTTTTCAGAACACACTCAGATAGGGTTGAGGGTTCAGGGCCTTTAGGGTTTGGGGCTTTGGGGTTCAGGGTAACAGGGCTGCAGGGTTTAGAATAGCAAGGTCTTATGGTCCAGGAGATATGGGGTTTGGGGTTCAGGGTTTAGTTAGGGTCTGTATGGTTGAGGATACTTGGGCTTTATGGCTATTGATATTCTTATCGAAGAGTTCCGGGTTTCAGGGACTTGTGCTTTTAGGGCTTCAGTGGGCCTTGAATGTCTATGGCCTCATGGTTTGGGGGTTCCGAAGTCCCAAAAACTAGATCAACAAGGTAGGGGACGAGAAACGGGGGGTATTACTGATGAATCGGAGAAGGATAGGGTTTAGGGGCTAACTTAGGGCTCATTAAGGGTTGAAGGTTTAGGGTTTAGGGGTACACCATTCTGTCCTCGCTACCCCTAAAGGTCCATGTACCCATATGGTATATATTTGGGCCCCAAAGCTACTACATGGGAACGCCTTTAAGGCCCAAGTATATAAGATATAGGTACATTGGACCCTTCGGGCACTACGAACTACAACTCCTGCCGCCACGCTGCGCCGCTCCAGCGTCTGCCACCACGTGGACGTGGCCGAAGGGGAACTTGGAGGAAGGGAGGGGAGGGAGTTTAGGGATTGAGGGGGCTCAGGCTCAATGGGGTTTAGGGTTTAGGGTTTAGGGCTTAGGGCTCAGGGGGAGGGTTTAGGGTTTAGTGTTTGGGGGGGGGGGGGGGAGTAGTTGAGGGCTTAGGGGCTTTAAGGGTTGAGGGTTGCACCCCGGGGTTGGAGACTTAGTGGGTTTTGAGGCGTGTTATGAGGATTTGGGGTTGAGGGGGGCTTGAAGTTCTAGTGCCTAGGGGTTGAGGGCTGTAGAAATTCAGGTACTGCGGGTTCTTCGTCTTGGGGCTTCATGGCTTGGATTTGTTGTTCTGCAGGGTTTAGGTTTAGGGTTTAGGGTTCGGGGTTTAGGCCTTATGGTTTAGGGTTTGGGGCTTCGGGTTTAGAGGGGTGTTGCTAGGGGAGTTTCAACAATAAACCCTAAACGCCTCAACCCTACAAACCTCAACCCTAAACCCTAAACCCTAAACAACAAACCCTAAAAACCTCAACCCTAAAAACCTCAACCCGAAACCCTAAAACCCTAAACAATAAACCCTAAAACCTCAACCCCAAAAAACCTCAACCCTAAACCCTAAAACCCTGCTTGCAGCCCGTGGGCACGCCCAGGCTGCTGCAGAGGGCCTCTGAGGCATGAGTTGTGGGTCTCAAGGTTGAGGGGTTGAGAGGTTTAGGGTTTAGGGTTTAGGGTTTAGGGTTTAGGGTTCAGGGTTTCGGGTTTCGGGTTTAGGGTTTAGGGTTTCGGGTTTAGGGTTTCGGGTTTAGGGTTTAGGGCGTCTCGCAAGGTAGCGTAAACACGATGTGGACATGGCGCGTCCGACACACCCCAACATGGTGGCGGCATGTCACGCGAAGCCAAAGACCTCTCTACTCTAAATCTGAACTCTGAACCCTACACCCTAAACCCTGCACCCTAAACCCCTATACCCTGAACCCTGTGCCCAAACAGCGCGGCCCATGCAACACGCCTCCCATCTCGGCTTCAGCTTCTCCACGGCAGGAGACGGCGGCATCGCGTTTCAAGGCCCAAGGCTTTCGGGCTTGGGATGGCTTAGGATTTTCGGGTTTAGGGCATAGGGGCCCCGCGGAAACCCTACACCAGGGATAATTTGCGTCTGGAGGTTCGGGTTTAGGGTTTGCGCAACGCGGTATTCCATCAGGCGGCTGCAATAAAAGAAAGCGCCAGCGGAGATGATCCTAAGGTCATGCAACAGCTTCAGCCAGTAGGCTGCGGGCGCGTGTGTCCAAACAGCCGCGATGTAGGCACCCCATGAGCTCTAAACCATAAACAACCCAGTACCCCAAAACCTCGAAATGCTTAAACATAAACACTCATACCACCCCTATAAACCTCTTAATCCCTAAACCCCTTAAGCCTTAACCCCCATGATGCCCTCGAACCAGCCACTCGCCAGGGAAACTTCGTCGGCGTCGGCGGCAGGTTGTCCAACACAGCCTGACCCAAAGGGCTTGGGCCTTCTGGGGTTTGGGCCCTAAACCCTAAACCTAAACCCTAAACCCTAAACCCCTGGCCTTGAGAAAGAGCTTGGGGGCTTCTTGGGGGTTTCGGCTTTGGGTTCAAGGGTTTAGGGTTCAGGGTTTAGGGATTAGGTCAACGGTTTAGGGAGTTGGGCTTCTCTTCGCAACAGCAGGCAACATGAGCAAACTTCCTGCGACCGGAAACTGGGGCAACTTTGGGGAGGAGGGTGGGGAGCGTTGACCTAAATATGGGCCCCTTGTGGGGGTTGGCATGATTAGCATGGTCCTTAAAGCTTGAGATAATGGAAATTGTCCATGATATCATAGACGAACCCTAAACCCTAGCAATCACCTAAGCCCTAAGCCCGAAGCCCTAGGCCCTAAGTCCTGGGCCCTAAACCCTAAACCCTAAACCCTAGACCCTAAACTGTTTAGGGCTTATTGGATGTAGGAGCTTGCGGCCCACGGCTTTGCAGCCCTTACGTTGACTCTTGGCCCTAAACCCTAAACCCTAAACCCTAAACCCTAAACCCTAAACCCTAAACCCTAAACCCTAAACCCTAAACCCTAAACCCTAAACCCTAAACCCTAAACCCTAAACCCTACACAGCTTGCAGCCCTCACGTTTTTCGTCGACCCTTGGCCTGGTGAAGGCTCATGGTGACCTGCGGCAGCTGCAAGCTGGCCTCCTGCA